>SJYQ01006226.1:538058-627437 GCA_006410935.1 Redunca redunca | reverse complement strand
TTTTTTTTTTCAGATTTTCATGGTATCTGTTATGTATCCTTTCATTTCCCATTTTATCTGGGTCCTTTCTCTTTTTTGTGAATCTGGCTAAAAATGGATAATTTTAACTTTTAAAATAGTGCCTGGTTTCTTTGACCTCTTATTTTCTCTCTGATCTTCATTTCTTTTGTTCATGTTGTGTTATGTTTTTTCTTTTGCTAATTCTTTTATTTGGTAGGTTAAGTTTTTGAGTTTTTTTTTTATTTCTTGAAGATCTATATTGCTATGAACTTCCCACTTAAAACTAATTTGGCAGAGTCCAGTAGATTATATAGAGTTGTGTTTTCATTTTCATTTGAGGTATTTCAGTTCTTTTTTAATCTCACTGTTGACACATTGATTCTTTCCAGAAGCCTGTTTAGTCTCTACATGTTCGTTCTTTTTCAGTTTGTTTCTTCCGTTGATGTAACAGTCAGGAAAATGCTTAATATAAGTTTTATCCCCTTGTATTTGTTGAGGTTTACTTCTTGACCTAGTAGATCTATCCTGGAAAATAGTCCATGTGCACTTCAAAAAAACTAAAATTCTGCTTTGTTAGATGGTATGACCTGTGGGTATCAGGTAAGTCCAACTGATGTATTGTATCATTTAAGACTATGATTTACTTATTTGTTTTTACTATCTTATCTGCTTTTCTTTTTAATGTCACTGGGCTGTTAGGCTCCTCCTGTTATCAATCTCTGTCTTCATGTCTATTAATATTGGCCTTATGTATGTTGTTGGTGTTTAATTTCTAGGTGTGTCTGACTCTTTGCCACCCCAGGGACTGTAGCCTGCCAGGCTCCTCTGTCCGTGGGATTTCCCAGGCAAGAATACTGGAGTGGGTTGCCGTTTCTTCCTCCAGGGGCTCTTCTCAACCCAGGGATTGAACCCACATCTCCTGCATTGGCAGACAGATTCTTTACCACCTAGCCGCTAGGGGAGCCCTTTCTATATGTTAGGTGGTCTTATATTAGATGTGTCTATGTTAACAAACACTCTCTTCTTGCACTGACCCTTCAACCATTATATAATGCTCTTTTTGCCCTTTTGTCCTTTGATTGAAAGTCTGTTTTGTCTGACAGGAGTATTGCTACTCCTGCTTTTGTGCTTTCTTGAACGAAATCTTTCTCTATCCTCTCAGTTTCTGTCTCTGTGTATCTTTCACCATGAAATGACTCTCTTATAGGCGCCTATTGAAGGGTCTTGTTTTTTTAATTCAGTGAGACACTTTATGTCTTTTTGCTTTTCAAAGCTATTTTTAGCCACTAAAGAGCATATGCTTATTTACTGACAGTAATTCAATGTACATAAAATGACTAAATTCCACAACTTTTGCTAGTTTTAAGTAACAGCAGAATGTGTTGAATAATGTTGATTCCAATTGTGAATGCACTGATGCATATTTTAATAGGATTGGCTTACCTGTAAATAAAATATTGCTAGTGAAGGTAAAAGAATATTATTAACCCAGGTTTCTGGCATTGCAGGCAGATTCTTTACCATCTGAGTCACCAGGGAAGCCCAAAGAATATAAAACAGTATCAAATTTTGGGCTTCCCAGGTGGTGCTAGTGGTAAGGAACCCACCTGCCAATTCAGGAGACCTAAGAGATGTGGGTCTGATCCCTTGGTCGGGAAGATCCCCTGGAGAAGGGAACGGCAAACTGCTCCAGTATTCTTGGCTGGAGAATCCCATGGACAGAGGAGCCTGGTGGGCTACAGTCTATAAGTTCGCAAAGAGTTGGACATGACTGAAGCGACTTAACACACAATATCAAAGTTAAAGCATATAATGATTTGGGTATTTGGGGGCAGTTTTCTTTTTAATTTACTTTTTCATATTCAGATATAGTTTATTATCAATGTTATTTTAGTTCAGGTATACAGCAAAGCAGCTCAGGTATACATCTACATATATCCATCTATTTCAGACTTGTTCCTTATATAGATAATCNATATAGTTTATTATCAATGTTATTTTAGTTCAGGTATACAGCAAAGCAGCTCAGGTATACATCTACATATATCCATCTGTTTCAGACTTGTTCCTTATATAGATAATCACAGAATATTGAGTTGAGTTCCCTGTGCTATACGGTAGGTCCTTGTTGATTACCTATTTTATATATAGTAGTATATATGTATGTTAATTTCAAACCCCTAATTTATCCCTCCCCTGCATGCCTTGCCCATTTGGGAACCACCAGTTTATTTCCAAAATCTGTGGAAAATCCCATGGACAGAGGAGCCCGGCGAGCTACAGTTCATGGGGTTGCAAAGAATCAGACACAACTTAGCAACTAAACAAGAAAAACAATTACAACCTTATTTACTCCTAAATGATATTTTTAGAGGAAGGAAGAAGCTATAGTTCAGTTAATTTTCTAAACACACACTGGATTTTGACCACAACCAATTATTCATTTAAGTGGGCAGTAACTTTTCTAGTTGCCATTGGACAAAAATCAAAGCATATTTTAAAATACACATTAATCTGTGTGTATTTAAAGGACTGCCCTTTTAAGGAAATTTAACATTTTATTTATCTTAATAGTATGTCAGAAGCATTTATTTTAAAGCTATGATTTCTAAGATTTTATACATAATTACATACATGTATGCAGAGGAGATTAGATAGATAACAAATAGATGATAGATAGACATGATAAATAGATGATAGGCAGAGACAGAGGAGGAGAGAGCGAGGGCAGGGTTGGGGGACCGGAAGAGAGAACTGGCAACCCCAAGGCTTGGCTGTGCTGTAAGCTGCAGAGAACAGTATGTCAGTGATCTGTAAAGCTCCTGTAGTCTCAGTTTAAGTAGTAAACTAACTTTGTAGTTGTTTCCAGCTCTTTTGCTGTATTTCCTTAGACACACATTTTTAGGCTACAATGGACTTACTAATGGACGAAATCCCATTTCAGCTCACACCTGCCGCCAGCCTGAAGCACCAGCCCACTCACACGCTGAGAGCCGGCAACCTCCCCTCCTTTGACTGCACCTTGGTGTACACCTGCCATCTGGCGTTCTTCCTCTCAGGTGGACCTGAGCACAGCACATGTAAAGCAGACGTGAAATGGACAAGGAAGGCCCCTGTCTATAAAAGTAAGTCCCTGGTGAGAAGTGAGAGTGGGTCCCTGCAGAGCAGGTGAGTGTCAGTTGCCCACCAGACTCATGTCCAGGTGGAAGACCCCCAGGTAGGAACCTCTTAGAGGCGCTGTCTGTCACCCCACCCCAGCTCAAATCCGTGCTTGCTGTGTGTGAGCTGTGTGTGTGAATATGTGTGCAGTCTGTTGGGGGCAGAGGTGGCACAGGCTAACGAGAGGTGCAGATCTCATTATTTGCAAGTCACATTTTAAGTCAAAGAGAAGCCCACTAGGAGTTAAAGGACAATAAAATGCAGTGTGCCTTTGGAAAATGTGTTTTATAATGAAAATGGGCAAATATCACCAGCGTTGGTGAATAGATACCATAGGTCTATTACTTTTGAGACCACAGCTGTTTAGTGGTAGGATATAAGTGTATGTGTCCCTGCCATTGGTTCTGGTTTCTAAACTTACAGAAGTGATGAATACAAGAATGATGCACTAATGACTCACAAAGTTGTGTATTCACAAATAAAAGGAGCACCGAGTCAGAGCTGGCAACATGACATCTGCAGCTTCACCACCAAACCACGCTTAGACCTGACGGCTAAGCAGCAAAGATAGGCATGACAGGCTGTGACACAGTCCGTGCCTTTCGCGGTAGCTTCCTGAAGCTTCCTTTAGTTCTCACTTTTGAAAGAGACAATTCTCCTGTGAGTTAGAATTCCTCAGGAAACACATCTCTGCCCTCAGGATTCCCCCTGAAACCCACTTCTGCCCTCAGAATTCCAACAGGCACCATCTTTCTACCCCTCAGGATCCCTGGGAAACCAGTACGGCCCATGAGGAAGCCTCGGATACAGTTTTCATCTGGTGGGGAATTACCGAGAGACCAACAAGTGCCCCTGGGGAATCTGCAGGACACCACATTCCTCTGGTGGGGAGTCCCTGGGAAACCATGTCCTCCTGGTGGGGAAAGCCTTAGAAAAAACCTTCTGTCTTCAGAATTCCTCAGGACATCCCCTTCTGTCAATGGGGAGTCCCCTGGACACCACCTACTGTCCTCAGAATATCCCGGGAAATGCCCTGGGGTGAGTGGGGAATCCCCCAGACACCATGTTCTGCCCTCAGTAACACTGGGAAATCCCCTTCTGTCAGTGGGGAATCCCCTGGACACCACCTTCTGTCGTCAGAATATCATGGCAAATTCCCTTCTATCGGTGGAGAATCCCCTGGACACCACCTTGTGTCCTCAGAATATCCTGAAAAACCACCTTCTGCTAGTGGGGAATGCCCCGAACACAACCTTCTGTCCTTAGAATATTCTGGGAAATCACTTTCTCTCTGGCAATCCCCTGGACACCAACTACTGTCTTCAGATTATGCAGGGAAATCCCTTTCTGTCCGTGGGGAATCCCCCAACACAACATTCTGCCCTCAGAATGTCCCGGGAAACCTCCTTCTGTCAGTGGGGAATTCCTTGGAAACCAACTTCTGTTCTCAGAATATCGCGGGAACCGTGTTGTGTCAGTGGTAAATCCCCCCGGACAATGTATTCTGACCACAAAATATCCCAGGAAACCCCTTTAGTCAGTGGGGAATACCCCAGACACCACCTTCTGCCCTCAGTAACCCTGGGAAATACCATTCTATCAGTGGGGAATCCCCCGGACACCACCCTCATTCCTCAGAATATCCCCAGAAACCCTCTTCTGTCAGTGGGGAATGCCCTGGACATCACATTCTGTCCTCAGTAACCCTGGGAAACCCCCTTCTATCAAGGGGAATCCCCCGGACACTGCTGGGAGCCAGGGTGAGGAATTCCACCCGAGACAAGGTCATGTGAGAGGAAGCCTGACAAACGCAAGGACGTGATGGCTTCAGGTTTTCCCCCTGGAATTTCCTGAGCATCCAACCCCCCAAAAAATAAAAATCTGCCAGCTTTTGGTCTCTGCTTCTCTACTCTTCTAGTACACTCCGGAAAAAGTCATCTCTAAGCTTTGGTCTTCTGGATCTGAAAGGGATGTTTCAGTTAAACCTCCTCTAGTAGTTCTCTAGCTTGCCTAACAAGTTTCCCGGACCCCTTACAGCTTGTGAATTGCTTACAGCCCCCAACCGGGAGAGGCACAAAGCTTGAAAGCATCTTATAGATACAGAACCTTTTCTAAAAAGTTAAAAACCATATTGGTGACGGGTTTTCACTGTTGATTCAATGATTGCCGCCAGGCCTCCATATTCTTTATCTTTTAGGCACCTGGGANAGTGGGGTGTCCCCAGGACACCATCTTCTCTGCTCAAATTCCCAAGGAAATCACTTCTGTCAGTGGGGAATCCCCCAGACCCCACCTTCTGTTCTTAGAATATCCCAGGAAACCCCCTTTTGTTAGTGGAGAATCCCCTGGACACCACATTCTTCCCTCAGAATGTCCCAGGAAACCCCACTCTGTCAGTGGGGAGTCCTGAGGACATCAAATTCTGATCAGAGAATGTCCTGGGAAACTCTTCTATCAGTGGGGAATCCCCTGGACACCAACTTCTGTCCTCAGAATATCCCAGGAAACCTGCTTCTGTCAGTGGGGAATCCCCTGGACACCATCTTCTCTGCTCAGATTCCCAAGGAATCCCTTCTGTCAGTGGGGAGTTTTCCAGACACCTCATTCGGACCTCAGAAAATCCCAGGAAATCCAGTTCTGTCAGTGGGAAATCCCCTGGGCCCCAACTTCTGTCCTGAGAATATCAGAGGAAACTCTGTTCTGTCAGTGAAGAATCCTCCGGATACCAACTTCTGTCCTCAGAATATCCCAAGAAACCCCTTCTGTCAGTGGGGAATCCACAGGACACCACCTTCTGCCCTCTGTAACCCTGGAAAATCCCCTTCTGTCAGTGGGCAATACTCTGGACACCAACTTCTGTCCTCAGAATATCCTGGGAAATCCCCTTCTGCCTGGGGGAATCCCCTGGACATCACCTTTTGTCCTCAGTAATCCTGGGAAATCCCCTTTTATCAAGGGGAATTCCCCGGAAACCACCTTCTGTCCTCAGAATATCCTGGGAAGCCCTTTCGGTCAGTGGGGACTCCCCGGGACAGCACCTTCAGTCCCTAGAATATCCCAGGAAATCCCCTTCAGTTGATGGGGAATCTGCCAGACACTACCTTCTGTCCTCAGAGTATCCCGGAAAATCCCCTTCTCAGGGGGCAATCCTCTGGACACCACTTACTGTCTTCACATTATCTCAGGAAATCCCCTTCTGTTCAAGGGGAATCCCCCAGACACCACATTCTGCCCTCACAATGTCCCAGGAAACCCAATTCTGTGAGTGGGGAGTCTCGTGGACACCAAATTCTGACCACAGAATGTCCCGGGAAATCCCTTTCTGTCACTGGGAAATCCCCCGGACACCAACATCTGTCCTCAGAATATCCCAGGAACTCCCTTCTGTCAGTGAGAAATCCCCCGGAAGCCGTATTCTGACCACAAAATATCCCAGGAAAGCCGCTTCTGTCACTGGGAAATCCCCCGGCCACCACCTCCTGTCTTCAGATTATCCCAGGAAATCCCCTTCTGTCAGTGAAGAATCCCCTGGACACCACATTTTGTCCTCAGAATGTCCCAGGAAACTCCCTTCAGTTGATGGGGAATCCGCTGGACACTACATTCTGCCCTCAGAATATCCTAGGAATTCCCTTTTGTCAGTGGGAAATTGCATGGACACCGAATTCTGACAACAAAATAGTCCAGTAAACCCCCTTCTGTCAGTTGGGGAATCCCCCTGACACCACCTTCTGTCTTCAGATTATTCCAGGAAATCCCCTTCTGACAGTGGAGAATCCACTAGACACCACCTTATGTCCTCAGAATATCCCTGGAAACCCCCTTCAGTTGATGCGGAATCCACCGGACACAACCTTCTGCTCTCAGAATTTCCCAGGAAATTCCCTTCTGTCAGTGGGGAGTCCCCTGGACACTATCTTCTCTGCTCAAATTCCCAAGGAAATCACTTCTGTGAGTGGGGAGTCCCCCAGACACCACCTTCTGTCCTCAGAATATCCCCAGAAATCCAATTCTGTCAGTGGGGAATTCCCTGGACATCATCTTCTGTCCTCAGTAACCCTGGGAAATACCCTTCTTTCATGGGGAATCCCCCGGACATCACCTTCTGTCCTCAGAATATCCCAGAAAACCCCCTTCAATCACTGAGGAATCCCCAGGACACCACCTTCTGTCCTCAGAAAATCCCGGGAAACCCTTCTGTAGTGGGGAATCTCCTGGAGAGCACATTCTATCCTCGGAATATCCTGGGAAATCCCCTTCCCTTAGGGGGCAATCCCCTGGACACCACCTACTGTCTTCAGATTATCCCAGGAAATCCCCTTCTGTCCATGGGGAATCCCCCGGACACCACAGTCTGCCCTCATTGTCCCAGGAAACCCTGTTCTGTCAATGGAGAGTCCAGTGGACACCAAATTCTGACCAAAGAATGTTCCGGGAAACTCCCTTCTGTCAGTGGGGAATCACCCAGACACCACCTTCTGTCCTCAGAATATCCCAGGAACTCCCTTCTGTCAGTGGGAAATCCCCCGGACACCGTATTCTGACCACAAAATATCCCAGGAAACCCCCTACTGTCAGAGTAGAATCCCCCAGACACCGCCTACTATCTTCAGATTATCCCCCGAAACCCCCTACTGTCAGGGGAGAATCCCCTGGACACCACCTTCTGTCTTCAGATTATTCTGGGAAATCCCCTTCTGTCAATGGAGATTCTCCTGGACACCAACTTCTGTTCTCAGAATATCCCAGTAAACCCCCTTCTGTTGATGGGGAATCCACCAGAAACTACCTTCTGCACGCAGAATTTCCCAGGAACTCTCTTCTGTCAGTGGGAAATCCCCCGGACAATGTATTCTGACCACAAAATATCCCAGGAAACCCCCTTCTGTCAGTGAGGGATCCCCCAGACACCATCCTCTGCCCTCAGTAACCCTGGGAAATCCCCTCTGTCAGTGGAGAATCCCCCAAACACCACCTTCTGTCCTCACATTGTCCTGGGAAACTCTCTTCTGTCAGTGGGGAATCCCCAGGACACCACCTTCTGTCCTCAGAATATCCCAGGAAACCCTTTCTGTCAGTGGGGAACCTCCTGGAGAGCACCTCCTCTCCTCAGAATATCCCGGGATATCCTCTTCTCTCAGGCGGCAATCCCCAGGACACAACCTTCAGTCCTCAGGATATCCCAGGAAGTACCCTTCAGTTGATGGGGAATCTGTCGGAAACTACCTTCTGCCCTCAGAATTTCCCAGGGACTCCCTTCTTTCAGTGGGAAATCCCCCGGACACCATCTTCTGCCCTCAGTAAACAGGAATTTCCCTTCTCTCAGTGGGGAATCTCCTGGACACCACATTCTGTCCTCAAAATATCTCAAGAAACCCTCTTCTGTCAGTGGGGAAACCCCCAGACACCATCTTCTGCCCTCACTAAACCTGGGAAATCCTCTTCTTTCAGTGGGGAATCCCCCTGACACCACCTTCTGTCCTCAGAATATCCCAGGAAACCACCTTCGGTCAGTGTGGAATTCCCTGGAAATCACCTCTGTCCTCAGAATATCCCAGGAAACTCTCTTCTGTCACTGGGGAGTTCCCAGGACACCACCTTCTGTCCTCAGAATATCCCGAGAAATCCCCTTCTTTCAGGGGGCAATCCCCTGGACACCACTTTTGGCTTCAGATTATCCCGGGAAACCCCCTTCTGTCAGTGGGGACTCCCTGGGACACCACCTCCAGTCCTCAGAATATCCCAGGAAACCCCCTTCAGTTGATAGGGAATCCACCGGACACTACATTCTGCCCTCAGATTTTCCCAGGAAATTCCCTTCTGTCAGTGGGGAGTCCTCTGGACACCACCATCTATCCTCAGAATATCCCAGGAAACCCTCTTCTGTTGATGCGGAATCCTCTGGAAACTACCTTTGCCCTCAGTATTTCCCAGGAAACCTACTTCTGTCAGTAGGGAGTCCCCTGGACACCATCTTCTCTGCTCAGATTCCCAAGTAATTCCCTTCTGTCAGTGGGGAATCCCCAGACACTTCTGACCACAGAATATCCCAGGAAACCCCCTTCTATCAGTGGGGAATCCCCCAGACACCACCTTCTGTCCTCAGAATATCCCAGGAAACTGCCTTCTGTCAGTGGGGAATCCCCTCGACACCACCTTCTACTCTCAGTAACCCCAGGAAATCTACTTCTGTCAGTGGGGAATCTCCCGGACATCACCTTCTGTCCTTAGAATATCCCAGGAAATCCCCTTCTTCATTGGGTAATCCCCTGGACACAACCTTCTGACCCGAGAATATCCCGGGAAACCCCCTTCTGTCAGTGGGGCATCTCCAGGACTCCACCTTCTGTCCTCTGAATATCCCGGGGAACCCCCTTCTGTCAATGGGGAATCCCATGGACACCACCATCTGCTGGCCGGGAGTCCATCACAAACTCCCTTATCAGTCAGGAATCCCTGGAAACCGTCTTTCCTGGAGAATATCCCCCAAACCTCCTTCTACTCCTCAGGAATTCCCAGGCATCCTCATTCTGCCCCTCAGTAATGCCCCTTGAAACCCCCCTTCTTACACTCAGAATCCTCTGTAAACCCCTTTTTCTCAGTGGGGAATCCCCTGGAAACCACCTTCTATCGGTGAGGAATTCCTCGGTAACCCTCTTCTGCCCCTCAGGAGTCCCCATAAACCCCTTTCTCTCTGTCAGGATTTCTTTGGAATCCTCCGACTCTGTTAGAGTTCCCCAGAAACAACCCTCTGTGTGTCTGAATCCCCTTAGAAGTCTCTCTGTGGAATTCATATTAGGAATTATATACTTATGCTTCTCTTGGCCCTTTCTCACAGAAATAGTTGAACACATACTTTTAAAAAGTGCTAATTTGTAGTTTGATACAAAACTATGAAAACAAAGAGATTATGAGTTAAATCTAAGTTGATTTAAATGTTTTGCAGGGGAAGTATTTTGATGTTGTTCACTACTACCTCATGAGTTCACTGATCATGTGGGGATAGTAATTTTGTAAATTACCTTTCCCTTGTGGGTAGGAGATCCCACAAAGGAGTGAGAAAGGATACATACACCCTTCTTTAGACGGCTCTCTGTTGTAACACACTGAATTCACAAGTTATATCCAAACTGATTTCTACTAAGAAACTCAGATTTCCCTCAAAAGCTAAGGATATTCTACTGTGAATGTATGGGTTTAAAGTAGGGATGTATAAAGATATTCCTGTTTTGTGCATTCAAGAAATCTGGAGAAATAAACATTGCTTCAGTTTGACATTTTTTCAAACTTATTAAAAATGTTTTTTGAAAGTGATAATTTGTGTCTTTTTACTTGTAGGTAAAGGAATGAGAGAAGTTTATGAAACAGTTACTAAAACTCCAGGTTTGTGTACCAGAACTGTTACAGATTTAAATCAAATAAGGTGATCTGTTCTCTACTATGCTCTGTGCAACCAAATAAACAAATTTCTGATTCCTTTATTCCATGAAAAAGTTAATGTTTCAGTTATTTAAAACGCCAAGCCCACACATGTTCCTGTTTCTCTTATAACTATGTTTTAGTAATGGAATAAAAATGCTTTACTTAAAAGGAAAACCTCTGTTTTTGTCCCACAATGTTTTATTAAAAGGTGCCCTGGACACTTTGCAGGCAGTAGAGGACATCAGATGTTGACCCAGAATGTGGTATACTGGAGAGCCTATAAACAGGGTTGTGTGTCTTTCCTCTGCACGAGAAAGCTACAGTAAACAACATATCATGATAGCATCAGCTGTGCATTCCAGCAGTTCAAATGTGGGGCTATATCCTTCCCCAAGTATCTCCAGCATCAGACATCCTCTGCCTCCAATACCTTAATTCTCATTTTCTGTTGTGTGTGATACCTTGCTTAATGCATGCTGTAGCAAACGGGAAAGGTGAAGGTCTATTTCCTAATGAAGATGTTCATTACTCCAAATCACCTGGCCTGTTGTATCTGTTATAAATTTACAGAATATTTAAACAAGACAGTGTGGCCCCAAATTATAATGTAAGCCAAACTTTAAAAAAAAATAGAACAGAAAACACTTAGATAAGTTGCATTTTCTGGTGTCTACTTTATTCAGGTGTTCACACTTGTTTCTTAGACATAAACTCTGTTCCAGGATCAAATGCAGAGAGAGTGTATGAAATACTATAGTTCAGTCACAGTTGCTGGGTTTTGCATTTAATTCTTAGATGAGGCAAAAAGTTCCAGCATGGTTAAAGGAATTCATGAATTGTACACCATGAAGTACCTACTTTAAAATTTTAAAATTAAGACCTACCATAAACTTTTTTCTGGACTATTCTATGTAAATGTTATTTAAAAATCAAACACAGGAATCAGTGCTCTATCCAGGCAACATTTTCTTCAATGGAAGGAAATACAGTGGGTGGTGGTGGTGGTGTATTTGTTTTGTTTTGTTTGCTGATTTTGTCATGGGTAGTGAAAAGTCTGCAGGCTCTTTTTAAAATTTATTTTTAACTGAAGGATAATTGCGTTGGTTTCTACCAAATATCAATATGAATCAGCCACAGAGCTGCAGACTCTACCTCAGTGTGCCCATCCTCTCTGAAGGCAAGCATGATGAAACGGGCTTCTGTGTTTAGGGGCACAGTCTCACACCTCCACTGCAGTGGTTACCTTATGCTGCAAACCACCAGCAACAGGTCAGAGGACAGGGACCCAGAAAGACCCTCCATGTCCCCACTGGTCACAGCTGAGCACAGCTAAGCCCCCCCGAAGACCTGCTGCTGCTCCCGCTGCCCAGCCCGGCTGGCCCACCTGACCCGCCAGTGAAAGGACCTCAACAGGCAAACGTCCCCTAGGGCTGGAAAGAAAAGCACAACCAGGGACACTGTGCTTTGTCCTCATCAGGTTGTAGCCGTAAGTGCATTTGAGAGGTAACATGAACTCACCCTTGAGAAGAAATCACATGAAAAGAGGTCAGTTCTGCTAAATATGAGAAATGCAAATCGAAACCGCAGGAAAGAATCGCCTCACAGCACTCAGAATGGCCGTTGTCAGAAACTTGACAGACACTTACTGATGGAGAAGGCGTGGAGAAGAGGGAATATTCCTCCCCCGATGCTGGCAATAGGCATTGACAAGAGACACTGTGAAGGATCCTGAGAGGCTTATTAAAACAAAGGAAACAGGAATGAGGTTAGAACACTCTCTAACACCATACATGAAATGAGCTCCAAATCATAAGTATCTAAAGGTCAGGAGGGATTCTATGAAAGTCTTAAGGAAAACACAGGCAGGAAATGTGAGGATGGATATAAACTTCAAGGTCCTTTTGGGTTTGGATGACTTCATTGCGAGGTCTTTTGGAATTCATCTTCTAGTGCAATGAGCAGTAAACACAAACCAGGAAAACACGACCTACTTCAATTTCAAATCAGGTATCCAGAAAAGTAAACCTTCAGGAATGAAGAAGGCAACCTGGAAGGCAAAGAAGTATTTGAAAAACCAAGATACACACAAGCAGTTCATCTGCAAAACCAACAGAAAGCTCACAATTCATTAATATTTCAATAAAGTGGATTCTGTAAAAATATTGCACCCCTATGCTATATCACAGCACACATAGTTGTATTAATCAACTGCACTTCAATTACAAAAAAAAAATGGGATGCATAGGAACAAACACAAAACTAGAAGAAAAAAGGAACAAAATGAAAATAGGAAATGTTATACAATACAAAAAGCAACTGAGAAATCACTTTGGATGAGATTATTAAAAATCACACAAAATAGATGGGCCGTTTGAATCTTTGCTTCAGAAACAACTAACTTTACTAGTCAAAAGAAGACAATGAATCTACCAGCAAGATAAATAAGGACAAGAAAGCCTTATTTAATGGAAGTGAAGTGAAGTGAAGTCACCCCGACTCTTTGTGACCCCGTGGACTGTAGCCTACCAAGCTCCTCTGTCCATGGGGTTCTCCAGGCAAGAATACTGGAGTGGGTTGCCATTTCCTTCTCCAGGGGATCTTCCCGACCCAGGGATCGAACCTGGGTTTCCACATTGGAAGCAGATGCTTTAACCTCTGAGCCACCTTATTTAATGGGAAAGTCACATTTTACCAAGCCCACGTTCTGATAATGAGTACCATCATAAGATACATAAAATTTTGATGATATTTTCAAAAACAATTCAAAAGGTGTTAACTCTGAAGATGTATTTCCCATATTTTTATCTGTGCCACAAGCTTCTGGGGTGCACTATAGAAAATCTGGGCCTCAAATGTCCATGCTGAAATAGGGAGAACTTCCTTTCTCAGGCTGGCAACTCTGTGCCCCAAGTTCCTGGGTTACATAGGGAAAAGTTCCTATTTAAGGCTGGCAACTCTGAACCTGAAGTTCCTGTTCTGAAATAGGGAAAAGTTCTCATTTCAGGCCAGCAACACTGCACCCCAAGTTCCTGGGCTGAAATGAGGGAAAGTCCCTATTATTTCAGGGCAGCAACTCTGTACTTCAAGTTCCCGGGCTGCAACAGGGAAAAGTTCCTATTTCCGCCCAGAAACTCTGCACCACAGGTTCCCAGGCTGAAACAGGGAAAAGTTAGTATGTCAGGTCAACAACTCTGCAGGCTGAAAGGTGAACAAAAGTCCCTTTCACATTATACTATTCCTGAGAATTTTTTCAGGAGAATTTATTTACATATTCTCATCTAAGGCAAGGTTGTCAGAAACACAAAGAAAACTGCCATAGAAAATCACATTTAATTTTCATCTAAAATTAGACAAATGGAGTTATCTATTAAACAGAAAGAGATTCACAAATCCAGAAACTAAGGATGCCTGTGGAGATTTGGTCGTGGGTGTTGCCAGACTGAAGTAGAAATTAAGAAATAAAATTCACTATGTACAATGTAAGAAAAATAATAGGATATCGTATGCAGCAGAGAGAACTATAGCCAAGATTTTTGCAATATGTTTAAATGGTATATATTCCATGAAGATATTGAATCACTCTCTTGTATCCCAAAGCAAATAGAGTAATGTGAATCGACTGTACCTCAGTTGAAAAAGAAAGAGTGGATGGATGGCTACAAACACCAGAAATAATCAAGAATGAAGGTTCACAAAATAAAAGTGGGAAAAGTATAGGAATAGAAATTCCCATCAAGAAATTATTCTGGATGGGAGTACTAAAAATCTCCATTGGTTCAGCCGCTAAAAAGAACAGTATGGAAGCGCATGAGGAGACAGCAATCACGTGCGTGGGCATACAGTCAGGGAAAAGAAACATTTTCAAAGACAAGGGGACCCATGCCTTCCCTGCCGGACCGGTTTCCAAAGAAAGTACACTGCTGCAAAACTAAGGGGACAAGGACAAGGAAACAAACAAAGAAAATGGGTTCTATATACACAATGGTATATGCATCAGCCACAAGGGAGAATGAAATGATGCCACGTTCAGGCACAGGCAAGACGGCAGGAATGATCATAGCAAGTGCAGTAAGAGAGACACGGAGTGAAAAATAGAATGTGATGTCACTTGTAGGTGGAATCTAAAAACTGATGCATAGGAGCTCTTTGAGCCAAGAAAAACAGTTCACAGACTTAGAAAAAGCTCGTCTCACTTACTGTTAGCAGAGAAGAAAGGTGTTGGGTGCTTAGAAATAAGCTAGTTCTCTAATGTGCACATTCCTACTTAGAAAATAAGCCACAAGGACCTACTGGATAACACTAGGAATGATACTCCAGTTTTTGTCATAATCTATACAGGAACATTCAGAAAACGGAGATCATGGCATCCGGTCCCATCACTTCGTGGGAAATAGATGGGGAAACAGTGGAAACAGTGTTAAACTTTAGTTTTCTGGGCTCCAAAATCACTGCAGATGGTGACTGCAGCCATAAAATTAAAAGACGCTTACTCCTTGGAAGAAAAGTTATGACCAACCTAGATAGCATATTGAAAAGCAGAGACATTACTTTGCCAACAAAGGTCTGTTTAGAAAAGGCTATGGTTTTTCCAGTGGTCATGTATGGATACAAGAGTTGGACTGTGAAGAAAGCTGAGCACCAAAGAATTGATGCTTTTGAACTGTGGTGTTGGAGAACTCTTGAGAGTCCCTTGGACTGCAAGGAGATCCAACCAGTCCATTCTAAAGGAGATCAACCCTGGGTGTTCTTTGGAAGGAATGATGCTAAAGCTGAAACTCCAGTACTCTGGCCCCCTCATGCGAAGAGTTGACTCATTGGAAAAGACTCCGATGCTGGGAGGGATTAGGGGCAGGAGGGAAAGGGGACGACAGAGGATGACATGGCTGGATGGCATCACCGATTCGATGGACATGAGTTTGAGTGAACTCCAGGAGATGGTGATGGACAGGGAGGCCTGGCGTGCTGCGATTCATGGGGTCACAAAGAGTCGGACACGACTGAGCGACTGAAAAGAACTGAACTGAACTGATACAGGAACAGTCCCTGAAATACAGCATATGCACATCAATGTGTGAGTGAATCAAGTGACTATGAATTAAAAAAAAAAAAAAAAAAAAACAAACCCATTGCCTTGTAATTCACCTATATACTCAAGTTCAAATAACTGGATNAAACCCACTGCCTTGTAATTCACCTATATACTCAAGTTCAAATAACTGGATAAACACAATAAATATAGAAACACATGCTGATTCTATTCCCCTCATCCCATGGTTACCTTGACTAATCTCTTGGTAATTCTGGATTATCTCGGTAATCTCTGGAGACTGGGCAGGCTTGGGTCCCAAGGCTGGATTGTTTTGGGACTCAGGGTCCTGGAAGGATATGGTAGGCAGTGTGACCCCACGATGTTTGTGGAGTGCCTCTTCCCCTCTGCAGGAGCCCTCAATCTCTAGGTACTGGTGATGTAAATGAAGAGATTTGAATTAATGTAGACACACATATATGTATCCAATAGATGACCCAAACCGACCTACTGAATAGCAGGTGGAAGTTTACTGAAAGCACTGTAATCACCTAGATGGTAACAGGAACTTGAAAGAGAATAAACATATCAAGTTCCTATACACTTGAAACACACATTAAATCAGAAATCACTTCTATTCCTGTTAGACCCTGCGGTCTCCGCCCAGGCTTCGCCGTCACAAAGATCACTGAGACGCAGATTCGATGCAAATAGCAAGAGGATTTATTAGGCCGACACGCCGGGGTTCAATCTCCACCCGAGGAGACGAACCCCGAAGAGCTGTCATAGAGCAGTTTATAAGCACAAAAACCACAAACAGGTGCAGCTGGAGTGCAGCTTTTTGATTGGTGGTTAGATCTTAACCTTTTCAGTGATAGGTCTTAGTTATTGGCCCGAGACGATTTACTAGCCTACAATCATATTGTACAGCTATTTTTCAGAAAAGTTATTTCCTTGAGCTGTTCGAGACAATCACCTTCCCGGAACAACTCTTGGGGGGTCTCACTCCTAGGACGTAAGGTATGTTTTGTCCTGTACCTTAAAATGAAAGGCCTGTCAACAAAAGGCCTGAGGATGAATGCCTGTTTTTCTCCTAGGCCCCTGGTAATTTTTAACTCTTGTTCTTATAGTCCCTGGACAGAAGCCCATGATCTCATTTTCTATGGCAGACTGACCACAGGACAAAAACAGGCCTTGATCGAAAACAAATTTTAGATTAGTTTCCACATTCCCACATTCCAATAAATAATCACACAGAAATCAGAAATCACTTCTATTCCAATAAAAAAAAAAAACAGGGGTTGGGGGGAATCTTGTGGGATGAGTAATTCTTTGTGGCCATTTTCTGTAACAACAGCATGAAAAGCTGTGCTGATGGGCATTGAATATTCTCAAGGCCAAAGGGTCTGAAAGTCAAAAACAGCTGATCTCAACAAACGTCCAAGGAGTGGTCATCAGAAGAGAATTTAAAACAGGGTTGAGTTACAGGAAGCTCCATCAAGAGGTAACATGAACTCACCTTTGAAAAGAAACCACATGAAAAGAGGTCAGTTCTGCTAAATATGAGAAATGCAAATCGAAACCACAGGAAGGAATCGCCTCACAGCACTCAGAATGGCTGTTGTCAGAAACTTGACAAACACTAACTGATGGAGAAGGCGTGGAGAAGAGGGAATATTCCTCCCCCGATGCTGGCAATAGACATTGATAAGAGACACTGTGAAGGATCCTGAGAGGCTTATTAAAACAAAGGAAACAGGAATGAGGTTAGAACACTCTCTAACACCATACACGAAATGAGCTTCAAATCATAAGTATCTAAAGGTCAGGAGGGATTCTATGAAAGTCTTAAGGAAAACACAGGCAGGAAATGTGAGGATATAAACTACAAGGTCTTTTTGGGTTTGGATGACTTCATTGCGAGGTCTTTTGGAATCCATCTCCTAGCTCAATGAGAATTAAACCCAAACCAGGAAAACACGACCTACTTCAATTTCAAAGCGGGTGTCCAAAAAAGTAAACCTTCAAGATTGAAGAAGGCAACCTGGAATGCAAAGAAATATTTGCAAACCAAGATACACATAAGCAATTCATCTCTAAAACCAACAAAACCTCACAATTTGTTAATATTTCAATAAAGTGGATTCTGTAAACATATTGCAAAAAAATCCTCTATGCTGTATCACAACACACATAGTTGTGTTAATCAACTGTACTTCAATCACAAAAACATATGGGTTGTATAGCTACAAACACAGAAGAAAATAGAAGAAAAAAAGGAACAAAGTGAAAATGGGAAATCTTATACAATACAAGAAACAATTGAGAAATTACTTTCGATGAGATTATTAAAAACCATACAAACTAGATGGGCCATTTCAATCTTTGCTTCAAAAAGAATTAACCAGTCAAAAGAGGCCAATGAATCTACCAGCAAGATAAATAAGGACAAGAAAGCCACTCAGATAATGAGTGCCATCATAAGATACATAAAAATTTTGATGATTTTTTTCAAAAACAAATTCAAAAGGTATTGACTCTGAAGATGTATTTCCCTAATATTTATCTGCATGCTAAGGTTCTGGGCTGAACTATGGAAATGCTGGGCCCCAAATTTCCAGGCAGAAATAGGGAAAATTTCCTATTACAGGCAGGGAACTCTGCACCCGCGGTTCCCAGCCTGAAACAGGGGAACAAGTTCCTATTTTAGGCAGGGAACATGGTGCCCTGGTTCCGGGGCTGAAATAGAGGGGAAAGTTCCCATTTCAGTTGGTGTACTCGGCGCCCTAGGTTCCTGGGCTGAAATAGGGGTGAAAGTTTGTAACTGAGGTGGGGAACTGGGCTCCCCTAGGTTCCTGCACTGAAATAGTGGCGGAAAGTTCCTAACTGAGACCCGGAACTGGACGCCCCAGTCTCCCCGGCTGAAATAGGGGAACAAGTTCCTATTTTAGGCGGGGAATGCAGCGTCCCAGGTTTCCAGGTTGAAATCGGGGGATAAGGTTCTATTTCATGTGGGGAACTGGGCTCCCCTAGGCTCCTGGGCTGAAATGGGGGGACAAGTTCCTTTCAGACGGGGACACAGCACCCCGGGTGGGGGATAAGTTCCTATTCCATATGGGGAACTGGGCTTACCTAGGTTCCCAGGCTGAAATAGGGGGAAAGTTCCTAACTGAGGTGAGGAACTCAGAAACCCAGGTTCCCAGGCTGAAATAGAGGGAAAAGTTCCTATTTCAGCCTGGGAACTGGGCTCCGCTAGGTTCCCGGGCTGAAATAAGGGGACAAGTTCCTATTTCAGGCAAGGAATGCAGCACCCAGGTTTCTTGGCTGAAAGAGCGGGATAAGTTCCCATTTCATGTGGGGAACTGGGCTCCCCTAGGTTCCGGGGCTGAAATATGGGGGAAAGTTCCTATCTCAGTGCCCCAGTTTCCCAGGCTGAAATAGGAAAGATTCCTCTTTCGGGCTAGCAACTCTGCACCCCATGTTCCCAGGCTGAAGTAGGGAAATCAAATCCCACCTGTTAGACTGGCCATCCTCACAAGTCTACAAACAAGAGATGCAGGAGACAGCCAGCAGGTGAGGTAACCCCACTATGTGTTCAGTGGAAATGGACATATATTTCCTTTCTGTAATGACAGAAATACAGATTAAAACCACAATGCTATATTTGTTCACATTCACTGAACGGTTATAATCGAGATCAAAATATTAACAGCAATGTATAAAATCAGAGACATTACACTTTGCTTGCGGATGTGGAAAATAGTACAGACTGTATGTATAATAGTTTGGCATTTCTTCAGAAAGATAAAAATATACATACTGTTTACTTCACCGACTCCACTCTTGGATATACATGCCAATGAACTGAAAACAGCTGTTCAAACAACAAATGGTACACAAATATTCATAGCAACATTATTCACAATAGCCCAAAGGTAGAACCCATTCAACTGTCCATCACTGGGTGAATGAATATGCAAAATAGGGTACATGCAAAAACCTCAACAATATTCTACTATACAAGAGATACAGTGAAATGATGTAGCCACTCTTTAAGACATGACAGAAATTCCTCAAAAACTAGCAAATGGAATTAACACACAATATGTCAACTCCAATTCAGGTTATGTACCTAAAAGTTTTGAAAAAGTGGGCTGAAAAAAATAAACTCATATTTCTACACTCGTATTCTGGCAAATACTGGAAGGAATCCAAGTGTCCATGGACAGACAATTCCATAAACAAACTGGTATACACACAGTGGAATATGATTCAGCCTTTAAAAGCAGGTAATTCTGACAATGCTACAATGTGGATGAACCTTATGGTCATTATGTTAAGTGAAATAAACAAGACCGAAAAAGGACAAACATTCTGTGATTCCACTAGCATGAGATACTGGAATCATCTCAAAGCAAGTCAAATTCGAAGACAGAAAAAGCAGAAAGTGATTCCGCTGCTGAAAAGAGTTGATGTTTCATGGACGCAGTTTTACTTAAGGAAACCGACTTCTATGACATCTCCAAAAATTCTTATATAAATAATTGGAAACCATATGCAATCAAATGAAAGTAGAAAGAAACTTTACAACTTACAGCAAATTCACTCAAACTTCTCAACAGATAAAATGCAAAGCTGTGTCTACAGTACCTCAGTTTTGCTTATGAATTTTAACAAAAAAACTAAAGTCTATCCAAAAAAGGATATANTACAGCAAATTCACTCAAACTTCTCAACAGATAAAATGCAAAGCTGTGTCTACAGTACCTCAGTTTTGCTTATGAATTTTAACAAAAAAACTAAAGTCTATCCAAAAAAGGATATAAAATTTATAAAATGACCTTTAAAAAATTAAAAATTTAAACTCTATAAAAGACCTTATTCAGAAAACCTAAACACAAGCCTCAAAAAGAGAGAAATACATTTACAAAATACATATTTGATAAAGATTTGTACTCAAACAACACCAAAAAATCTGGAACAAACCAACCTCGTTAAGGATGGATAAATCTGAACACTTAGCCAAAGAAAACATACAGATAGTAAATAAATACATCAAAAATACTCAAAAATCAAATATCATTAGAAAATTAGAAATTAAAACTACAGTGAAGTAGCACTGCACACTTATTAGAACAAGTAAACTTAAAAAAAGAAAGAAAGAAAGAAACCCGGGGCTTTTCTGGCTGCTCAGTGGTAAAGAATGCTCCTGACCATGCAAGAGACTCAAGTTCCCTCCCTTATCTGGGAAGATCCCACATGCCACAGAGTAACTGAGCTGCTTTTTTCCAAAGCTAGAAAGATAAATAAGGACAAGAAAGCCACGGGAAAGTCACATTTTACGAATGAGTACCATCATAAGATACCTAAAAGGCTTGAAATATCTTCTGAAATGCCACCCAGTAAGAGAAAGGCAGTGCCCCTGGCATCCCCCATGGCCCAGTAAGACTCCACCCTCCACTGCAGGGGGCCCAGGTCTGATGCCTGGCCAGGGACCTAAGATCCTGCATGCCCTGAGGCCAAAAAAGAAGAACTGATTTAGATTTGGAATTTGACTTAAGAGGTATAAGAGAATTTTTTTATATAAATTCAAAAATTATTTTGAATCATTTAAAATATCTTAACATCCACCACTGCAGCATTGTGTTGCCTTAACACAATTTATTTCTGCTTCAGCGTGCTGTGTGTGTGCATGTGTGTGTGTGCTCAGTTGCTCAATCATATCCGACTCTGCAACCCCCTGGACTATGGCCTGCCAGGCTCCTCTGTCCATGGGATTTTCCCCAGCAAGAACACCCGAGTGGGTTGCCATTTCCTTCTTCAGGGGATCTTCCTGACCCAGAGATGGAGCCCTCATCTCTTTAGTCTCCTGCACTGCAGGCAAATTCTTTACCAGGGAGCCGTGGGGGAAACCCCTGTAATAGAAGCGTGCTGGCTAAAAAAAAAAAAAAAAAAAAGCACAATTTAAAAGTTGGGAGTTGGGCTTCCCTGGTGACTCACTGGAAAGGATCTGCCTGCCAACACAGGAGACACAGGTTTGATCCCTGATCCAGGAAGATCCCACATGCCACGGAGCAACAACTACTGCTATGCTCTAGAGCCTGGGACTGCAAGTACTGAGTCCACGGGCTGCAACTGCTGATGACTTTGCACTCTAGAGCCCATGCTGCACAATGAGAGAAGCCGCTGTGATGAGAAGCAACTGAAGAGCAGTTCCCCCTTGCCACAAATAGAGAGAAGCCATGAAGCAATGAAGACCAAGCATGGCCAACAATAAATTAAAAAGTAAATAAATTTTAAAAAATTTTTTTAAGTTGAGAGTTATGTTTTATTCAGTGGAGAAATTGAGGATTTCAGCCCAGGACATAGCATCTCAAGCAACTCTGAGAAACTGCTCCAAAGAGGCAAATGGGGAGCCAGGAAATATATAGGAGCTTTTGCAACAAAGACCAGGTAGTTGGAACATCAAAAGATTATTGATAATTAAAGAAAACCAGATGTCCCAAGTTAAGGAATCTAGCACTTTTCTGCGTATTGGAAGACGTAAGAGTCTGGCTGCTCAGCTGACAGGGGCCAGTATCCTTGTTTTCTTGAGTCTTCTTAGGGTGCACCGTCCGGGTGGCTGCAGCGTCTGATGATCTGGTGGCAGGCATCCTGCCTCCATCCTGAGCTCCCTCAGGGCTCACTGTTGTGCCAGCTGTAATGTGATGGCTGAATGGCTGCAACATCCTTTGTTTACTAATACTGTTATCTAGTCCAAGCTCATTCTGCTCACTGCACAACAGGCCAATAAACCCAGGAGATGAGTTGTTGAGGAAAGGAGTATGACTTTATTTGAGAAGTCAGCTGACTTAGAAGATGGCTGACTAATGTCTCAAAACAACTATTTTGTCAGGGATTGGATGCCAGTTTATTTTATGGATCAGAGGTGGAGGGAGCTGAGGAAACAAAGTAAAAAGATCATTTAATTCTTGCAAATATCTTCTAGATGGCAAACCTCAGGTGAGGGGATGTTAATTTCTTCCTTCACCCTATAGGTGGACAGGGTTATAAACAAAGGTAGTTTAACAGTCAGGCANGGGGGGGGGGGGTGGGGGTGGGGAGGGGCAGGCTTTCCTGAAGTAGGCTGTTGTTATTCAGTCACGAAGTCTTGTTCAACTCTTTGCAACCCCATGGACTGCAACACTCCAGGCTTCCCTTTCCTTCACTATCTCCCAGAGTTTGCTCAAATTCATGTCCACTGCGTCCGTGATGCTATCTAACCATCTCATCCTCTGCCACCCTCTTCTCCTTTTGCCTTCGGTCTTTCCCAGCATCAGGATCTTTTCCAATGAATTGGTTCTTTGCATCAGGTGGCCAAAATATTGGAGCTTCAGCTTCAGCATTAGTCCTTCCAATGAATATTGAGGGTTGCTTTCCATTAGAATTGGCTGGTTTGATATCCTTGCTGTCTGAGGGATTCTCAAGAGTCTTTCCTGGCACCACAGTTCTAAAACATCAATTTTTCAGCACTCAGCCTTCTTTATGGTCCAGGTCTCACACCCATACATGGCTACTAAAGAAACCATAGCTTTCACTATATGGGCCTTTGTCAGCAAAGTGATGTCTCTGTTTTTTCAGAGACAAGTATCTGTCGACTGCCCACTCTGGGCAGGCACACTACTAGACCCTGGAGAGACAGTGATGAGCACACGAATGTGTGGATTTGTAACAGCATCATAGATTCCTGAGTGTGCAGGAGTGGGTGGAACAGTGGGGTCTGCGGGAGAGAGAGGGCAGATGCCGTGAGGGAGAGGTGGGGACCAGATCTTGAGGGCCTTGTACTTAGCACTCCTGGTCCTAAGCCAGGAGTTGGAATTGTATCCTGAAAGCCATGGATTACCACTGAAGTATTTTAAGCAAGAGAGTGATGTAATCTGATTTGAAAATGATACCTCTAGCAGTCACCAGGAGAAGGCTTTGGCCAACGGCACAGGATTAGCAACGGTGAAACCAGCTAGCCATCTGTGGCAAATGCAATCAGTGGCCTTTTATTTGTCCATTTTCATCCACTCCTTATTTTTTAAATTTCCTTATTTTTGGTTGCACTGGGTCTTCGTTACTGCGCACGGGCTCTCTCTAGTCGCGGTGAACAAGGCCTACTTTCTAGTCACAGCGTGTGGGTTTCTCACTGTGGCAGCTCCTTCCGCGCAGAGCTTGGGCTCTAGGCTCCCAGGCTCAGTGCGTGGGCTCAGCTGCTCCGCAACAGGTGGAATCTTCCCGGACCAGGGATCAAACCCCCATGTGCCCAACATTGTCAGGCGGGTTCTTATCCATTCTACCACCAGGGGAGTCCCCTGTCCTTATTCTTCAAAAAGAGAATAGTGCTAAGTAGCCATGATTTCTGTCTTCCCTTGAAACAGATGTGACAACAGTTCTGGAAAAAATAGAACTGTGCTGGTAATTCCTAGAGCTGTTTTCCTCTCCTGGTAAGATGCTGCTCTCCCGTCTCACCACTCCTCCTGCCAGCAGTGCGCTTAGGAGGCTCTTGGTCAGTCCTTGGTCACTTCCTTGGGCTGTTGCTCCAGCTCTGCACTGTTCATTTTGGTTTGGTTAAGACTCTATATTGGGTTTCTTTTACATGAAGCCAAACACAATCCTAATATTATTGTTACTACAGCAATTCAGATAATGATGTAAGGAGAGCCTGATCACCACCCTGACCTAAAGCAGTGAAATGAAACTAGAGGTGTCAGGATTAACTTAGAAGCTATTACGGAAGCAGGATCAATAGGATTTGTGATTCACTGGATATGACCTATTAGGAATTATCATCAGAGAGCTGACTATTCTTCTGAGTTCCAGGACTTTGTATCCCATGGTCCTCCTACTGATTTTTTCCCTACCTGGTATCTTTTTTCCTTCTACTAATTTATCTTCCCCAATTTAGAGAAGCTTTTATGTGTCTTTGTTCAGAGGCATTTGTGTTGTAGGCCAAAACAAAAAATGTTGCATAAGACAGCCCCCTCTCCTGGCTTTTGTTTTGAAAAATCTAGTTTCATTTGGAGTTACACTGGTCACTTTCCAGGGGAAGGAGACTGATCACTCATGGCCTTCCATGCAACGAATTAAACCCAGTGAGAGTAGCTGGAGAGATTTTCTGAGACTGAAACAGGGCATGTAGGGCTGTGGTCCCCTCCAATGTTCCCTGCCTCGGGGAAAGGTCTCATTTAGCAGTGCAAGCCACCAGCCTATGACTCACCCTCTATTAAAACCTCTCCTGTATTGCCTCTCGTATTTAGCCCATCACCTAGACCTTTCTGTTTGACCAAAATATCTCCTGCATCTCTTCATTTCTTTCCAATGTCATTGTCAGAATCCTACAACATTATTTCAACCCTGACTGCTGCAAAATCCGATGTGTTATCTGAACATACTCCATAAAATGATCTTTTTAAGTTTAGAATATTTTAGGAAGGATATAGATATTGCAATGGCTTCCCTTTGCCCTTAAAATGAAAAAATATGTCCTCCAAAGACTGGCCTCTGTCTAGATCACCAGCTTCATCTCTCCACTCTTTGCTAACTGCCCAAACTCCTGCCATGGTGATCTTACAGCAACTAGAAAGTTCTTTCTTCCCCCAAAGACTTTATCCTAGCCTTTTTATCTCCCCAGCCAGGTCTGCTTAACTGCCAAACCCACTTGCAAACACACACATGTGCAAGCACACACATACACACACCCTAGCTAAGTTATTTTCAACTTTGGATTTCAGCCCAAGTGTTATTTCTTCAGAGAAGCCTTACCTGATCCCACCCCACTACACAGCTAAATCAGGGGCCCTGATTTTAAGGCATAAGTTTCTTTCACAGCACATTTTGTGTATATACTTGTGTGATTATCTGTGTATCAGAAGTTCCATGGAGAAGGGACCCTACTCATCACTGTCTCTCCAGGGCCTGATAGTGCGTCTGCCCAGAGTAGACGTTTGATGGCTGTTTGTTGAACACAAAAAATAAAACAAAGAGAAAGAGAAATAAGAGAAGAAACAAGAAAGAAAAGAAGAAATGAAAGAAGAAAAAAGGAGTCTAGAACAAATATCAGGCTTCTGGCAAAAGCTACTAGGTGGATTGTGAAATTCAGTTCAGCTCAATTCCATTTAATTATTTTATTAAGTAAAGTGCAAAGATATGTATGTGCATGCATGACAAAGAGATCTGGAAGAGCTACGTACTCTTCTGCCTCTCTGAGGATTCCCATAGGCTTCTCTGGGGATGAGATTTGCCATCTTACCATAGCATGTTTTTAAATTAACAATAAGGTTTTTTTGCCATCTTGATAAAATCTCAAGATAATCTGTTGAGGGATCATTGTCCCCAAAGACGGTCTACATAGGTCCCCCAGCTGAGCACATTCAACCTGCCCTTTCAGAGATCTGCCTCCACACACAGTTCTTCTGTGTGGGCTCCATGTTTTAATAGTCTTGCCTGGATTGCCTTTCCCTTTCCTTTGAACACACTCTTGATTTTATTCAGACCTCAGTGGGTTGTGTAATTTCTTCCCAGAAGTCTTTCTGGGTCTCTCTTTCTCTCCTAGAGTTCCTCGAGTTTACTACCTCTTCCTTAGATGGCACTTCTCACCCTTTCTTCTAGTCTCTGGCTTACTGGGTCATGAGTGCCTCGCGGGTAGAGAGACGGTGTTTCACTCATTTCTCTGTTCTCAGCTCTATGTGTCGGCAGTCAGCGTGTTCTGAAGGAATGAATCCAGCCCATTTGCAGTCGTTGCTCCTCTGTAGCGCAGATGAATGTAGAGAGCTGTCCATGTCTTATATAATATTTAACAACCTCCTTTCCTAGAGGGGAAGCCAGAAAATCAGACGCGATGCTTCAGGCAGGATCTCTGGAGCAGTTAAGAGCTTCACACTTCCTTTCCCAGAGAGGGTTTTCCAGCCCAAGAGGGAAAGAAAACTTTCTCAAATCTCACTGCCTTTCCTTACCTCATTTATCCAGCCTTGGTGGGAATTCCAAAAGATAAGAATGTAAATAAAGCACAAAGAGTTTGCACCATGAATTCCTACATTAGTGAGAAGTGAGCAAACACTGTGCCTCATTCATCTGCAGAGACTTCACAGCGTGTTACAGGCTGCCTGTTTGGCTTTCCTCTCCCCAGTTTTTTAGTTGAAACCCTCACCCCCAGCATGATTGTATTTGGATGGAGTAAGGAAGTAATTAAGGTTAAATGAAGTCATAAGTGTGGGCCCTGATCAAACAGAATTAGTGTCCTCACAAGAAGGGACACCAGAGAGCTCCCTCCTCACCCCCGACTTGTACAGCGGAAAGGCCATGTAAGGACAGAGCAAGAGGGTAGACCTTTGCAAGGCAGGAAGAGGACTCTCCCAGATACCAGACTGACTGGACCTGCCACCTCCAGAAAGGAAAGGAAATAAATTGCTGTTGTTTAAACCATCAGCCTATGATGCTTTGTTATGGTAGGCCAAGCATACTAAGACACGGCCCTTGGAATATGCTTTCTCCACAGTGAGTAGTCAATAAGTATTTGTCCAGTGTGCACATGTATAATGATATGTCTATAAAGGAGTTTACAAATAGCTATCTGTGAAGACTGTAACTATGGGTGATTTTCACTTGTGTTACTTACATGAGTATAATTTGAATTGTTTGGGGGGTAGATATATTACACTGTAAAGTTTTTAAAAAGCAATTCAAATGTCAGAGCTAGATGGTCTGAAATGCAGAACAGACCAGGATATAATGGTGGGCCCTGGAGACAATGCTCTGGGCCTTGGAGCAGCAGATACTTCCTGTGTGGGCTGCACACAATGTCTCCTATCAGGGCAAAGGCACCTGTGGGGATGAATTTCCTGAGAGTCTGCTCAGAGGTGCTAGCATGGATGGCGCCAGTGTGAGCTCCGTGTGGGGTCAGTGTCTGGCTCTGCTCATCATTATATTCCTAGCACATAAGATAGTGGCACATAGTAGCAAATCTTTATTTGCTGAGTTTTTAAAAAGGCCCATCATTCTTTTGGTTAAATATGAAAAGAGGAATAAATATTTACAGGACAGTCAAATGAATGATGCAAAGGCATCGCAGGCTTAAAATGATTATATTTCTTTTGAAATTTGAGAGTGACTGTATCTAATAAGAGTCAAGTTAGAGATCTTGATAAATGAAGGAGGGTGGGAGGTGGAGTGTAGAGTCCAGGGCAGCTTTCTAAATGGTGGAGCTCCTGTCCCTTGTCCTCTTCAGTAATTTTTGTCACTGTTAGAAAGGCTGTTCTTATGAAGCCAGGACAATTGTTTGGAGGTTCTAAGACTGGAATGAATGAACCTGTCCACTCCTGAAGATGCTGACTGGTTGGTACTTGAGCCCTGCTGCTGCTACTGCTGCTGCTAAGTCGCTTCAGTCGTGTCCGACTCTGTGCGACCCCAGAGACAGCAGCCCACCAGGCTCCCCCATCCCTGGGACTCTCCAGGCAAGAACACTGGAGTGGGTTGCCATTTCCTTCTCCAATGCATGAAAGTGAAAAGTGAAAATGAAGTTGCTCAGTCGTGTCCGACTCCTAGCGACCCCATGGACTGCAGTCTACCAGGCTCCTCTGTCCATGGGATTTTCCAGGCAAGAGTACTGGAGTGGGCTGCCATTGCCTTCTCCGAACTTGAGCCCCGTAGACTTCAAATTTTGATATAATTTGTATGCTAGGGACCCCTTGTGGTAACTCTGTGTACTTCATCTCTCAGTACCTAGAAAACACACACATGGCTTCCCAGGTGGCGCTAGTGGTAAAGACCCCATCGGCCAATGCAGGAGACTTAAGAAACTCGGGTTGGATCCCTCGGTCGGGAAGATCCTCTGGAGGAGGGCATGGCAACCCACTCCACTATTCTTGCCTGGAGAATCCCATGGACAGAGGAGCCTGGCGGGCTACAGTCCATAGTGTCGCAAGGAGTTGGACACGACTCAGTGACTTAGCATGCACACACTAGGAAGTGAAGTCATTACTGTTATTTGGGGGATAAGCACAAATGTTAAGTGTTAAAAATGTAGAAATACAGATGGCCAGCAGACATCTAATTTTTTCAGTAGCTGTAATAATTAAAGAAATGTAACCTGTGTGTGCATGTGTGTATGTGTACTTAGTACCAAATTTTGAAGAGAGTTATACCCAGAACTGAGATGAGGAAAATAAGCATTAGGCATTCCTACAGACTTGGTGGGAGAGTACATTGATACCAATTAGCAAATTAGGTGTTAAAATTGCTTTAAAATGTTTACATTTTCTGACTCACATAGTTTACTTCTAGAAAATTTCCAATTGAAGTGACTGAAGATACAGATAAATTTTTCATATTAGGACTTCCATTCAGATATATAGAAAAAAGGAAATATGTAAAAATAGGAGTATGGCTAAATAGATATTTCCACATGAAGGAATGTTACTTAATATTTAAAATTATGTTTCCAAGTAATATTTATTGACATGGAAGCATGCTTATAACACTAATAGAAAGGATACATAGACCCCAAAGTTCACAGCAGCACTGTTTACAATAGCCAAGACATGGAAGCAACCTAAATGCTCACTGACAGATGAATGAATAAAGAAGATGTGATACATATGTACAGTGGAATATTGCTCATTCATAAAAAAGAATGAAACAATGCCATTTGCTGCAGCATGAATGGACCTAGAGATGATCATACTAAGTGAAGTAAGTCAGAGAAAGACAAATATCATATGCTATCTCTTACATGTGAAATCTAAAAAATTATGTGTGCTGTGCTTAGCCATGTCTGACTCTTTCCAGCCCCATGGACTGTAGCCCACCAGGCTCCTCTGTCCATGGGATTCTCCAGGCAAGAATACTGGAGTGGGTTGCCATTTCCTCCTCCAGGGGATCTGCCTGACCCAGGGATCGAACCAGTGTCTCCTGCATTGGCAGGCAGTTTCTTTACCACTGAGCCACCTAGAAAGCCCCCCAAAATGATACAACTGAAGTTATTTACAAAGCAGAAATAGACTCACAGACATAGAAAACAAATTCATGGTTACTTAGCAAAGGAGAAAGGAGGAGGGGGAGGGGTAAATTAGGAGTTTGGGATTCACAGCTACAAACTATTGTCTATAAAATAGATAAACAGCAAGGTCCTGCTGTATAGCATAGGGAACCATATTAAATATCTTACAGTAAATTATTACAGAAGAGAATACAAAAAGGTATATATATATACACATATATGTAACTGAATCCCTTTGCTGTATGCCAGAAGCTAACACATTATCCATTTCTTTTACTTCAATAAAAAGTTCAATGCTAAGAGAGTAAAGCAGAATGACAACTGTAATATCTCTGTACATACATATCTATATCCATACACACATACGACACAGACAGATGAGAGACAAGGGAGAGATGCAGAGAAGTTGGCATGGTGTAGACAGACAAGAGACAGAGACAGAGGAATCGACAGTCACACAGACATATTCTCATTACAAAACTAAGTCTGGGCTTTAATTTTTTAAACTTATAGTGGTAATATATATATATATAGTTCTAAAACTAGTTTTTTCATTGTATGTTTTGGAGCTATTTCTATAGTATTAGTAGTTCAGACTCACTTCAATGAATATAAATGTTTATTTACAGAAAAAGATGCCATTTAAAACTGCAAATGTATTATATGCACTGCTGTTAGTTCAGTTTCAGATATATCCTTTTGGGGGGAAGTATCTAGTTCCACCAAAGAGGATGTGAGAGGTCTGATGAAGTCACCCATTTCCTCTTTAATGAGAATCTAAGATTACATCTTAGAGAGAGCCGCACTGCATAAGCAGATAAAAAACTTGCAAGCAGGCTGCTTCTGTACCCCTCTGCTGTGACTTGGAGCCGCCCTCAGCACCTTGTTTAGGTGCCTCTGTGAAGCTGGAAGGTTAGAGTAGGAAGTTATTTAATACATGAACTCTTAAAGCAGAAGTTCTTGGGAATCTACAGCAGTTTGGTTGCAACTTGCAACAAAAGTTATATCACTTAATGCATTTTCAGTGGAAACTAGAGGTGAGAACTCCTCTCAGGAAATTTAGGTACGTTTTAAAAATTAAACACATACACACAGAGTCAAATATTCAAGCAATATAAAAATATCCTCCTCCCTCAGATCCCCAGTTCCCTGTTCTCAGGAAGGAACTGTTGGCAGTTATTGATGTATTAGTCTAGAAGTCTTTTATTTATATCAAAGTATTGAACACTTTGATACAAATAAAGTATACAAGACATATACCTGTCCCCCTTAACTAAAACACAAGTGGAAGGGTACCATTTATCTACACACTGTATGGCATCACGTGATTTAAAAAAAAAAAAAACTAATGGTTTATCTGGTAGATGTTGTATGTGTGTGTGTGTGTGTGTGTGTGTGTGTGTGTGTTTAAAGGCATAATGGGACTTCAATAGGATTTTATTTATCTTTTTTAACTTTAAAAGTGTATTTCCTTTTGGCTGTGCTGGGTCTTTGTTGGTGCACGCGGGCTTTCTCCAGTCCTGGTGTGCAGGCTTTTCGGTGCGGCGACATCTCTTGTTGTGGAGCACGGGCTCTAGAGCACGTGGACTTCAGCAGTTGTGGTTTGCAGGCTCCAGAGCAACATGTATTATCCTCCCAGGGACTGAGCCCATGTCCCGTCTGCACTAGCAGTAGGATTCTTAACCACTGGACCACCAGGGAAGGAACTTCAGTAGAATTTCAAAAGTTAACTTGGGAAATTTTACATTGCTAGCAATATAATATACATCCTGAAAAACACTTCTGCTATAGAATATCTATGAATGCTAAATAAAATGGAATATATATATATATATATATATATATATTTAATGCATTGGCTTAGCAGGTGAAAAGTGAAGGGAATGAAACAAGCATAGGGTCCAGACAGATGAGTGAGTTCTGAAGTTCCCTGACCAGAGACTGGACTACCATCCCCCCAGATGTGAAAGCTCAGAATCCTAACTACTGGATCACCAGTGAAGCCCCTTGTCACGTTTAGCTATGAAAACTCTGTGCATAAATTACCCGAATTAAGTCTCCATTCTATGCACTAAAGATCTAAACACTTTGTATTTCGTGAGGAGTATTAATCTCACGTGTTAGGTCTTGCTGTGGTTCACGCTGGTGCATGCCATGTTACAAATTCTTTTTTAAGCTTTTATTTATTTAGTTTTGGCTGTGCTGGGTCTTGGTTGCTGCGTGGGCTTTTCCCTAGCTGTGGTGAGTGGGGGATGCTCTGGTGCGGAGCACGGGCTCCACGGCGCACAGGCATCAGCGGGTGCAGCTCAGGGCTTTAGAGCACAGGCTCAGTAGCTGGGGGGCACCAGATCGGGATCAAGCCCATGTCTCCTGCGTCGGCAGGCAATTCTGTGCCACTAAGCCCCCGGGGAAGCGCTGTGCCACCTACTCTTGACATTTATTCTTGATATTAAAAGTCCTTATGGGCTGGGAGGGGTTGGGTGAAGTAGGTGAGGGAGAGGAAAAGGTACACACTTCTAAAGTCAGTGAGTCACCAGGACAAAATGCACAGCACAGGGAACAGTCAACGATATTATAATAACTCTGCATAGTGACAGCTGGTGACTAGACTTACCGTGGTGGTCATTTTGTTATATATAGATAATACTGAGTCACTGTGTCGTGCACCTGGAACTAATATACTGTTGCAGGTCAATTATACTTCAATTTTAAAAATAGAGAAAAGAAAAAACATTCAGTCAGAGTATTCTAATAGGTTCTGCAGTGAACAGTATTTACACTGTTACAATGATGCAAACATATATTGACATAATTCTAAGTATGATAAAACTTGCGGAAAGGATGAGGAAGGGGCGGTACAGGTACTAAATCTTCATCTATTGCAACATTTATAAGTGTAAAAATTGCTTTTTTCTTTTCATTATGTCTATATGAGATGGTGTTAAGCAAACCTAGGGTGGTAGTCATTTCACAGTATGTGTAAATCAAACCATTATGCTATTTGTCTTAACTTCATACCGTGATGTATGTCGATTATTTCTCAGTAAGCCTGGGGAGAAACAAAAGTACTTTCTGTTTTTTCCTGATATAAAATAAAAATAAAAGTACTTATATAGTAAAAGTTTCTGTTATCCTAAATGCTTTTTAAAAAATTGACTGAAAACAAAGAAAAGAAGTTTGACATTTGGAGGTCAACATTACCTTATAGGAAAGTTTCTCTTTCCTCTCTTAATAAGAATACTTAAATCAATTGTGTCAGTCTGCAATTTCACTTTGTCTAGTCTTCAAGTTATTCTCAGAAGTTGAATACATTTGTGACTTTGAGAGGTTTATGCGGTGATTCATGTTGTCAAAAGCAACCTTTTCTTAAAAAAGTAATTCTTCACTATATCTTAATGGAAACAGATAAAACAATAGTGGGGTTAATGAAACCTCTTTGAAACTCAGATAGTTCAATGAAATGTAAGCATTTTCAAGAGTTCAAATATTTTTCTAGATTTTCCCAGGGCTATTACTAAAGCTGAGTTTTTTTCAAAAGGGTAAATACAGCCCCTGGAAAAAAGGGGTAGAATGGTTATGGTTAAAGAGGGGAAGGTGTGTGTGGGGGCGGGGATGAACCTAAAGAGTTAAGTGTTGGCTAGAATTGAGTCATAAATAACATGGGAGGTCAAAGTAGAATAAGACAACTGTTAGGACATCTGTTTGGGGATCAACAATTAAAAAAAAAAAACAACTTTGCTTTTCAGTTGTACGACATAAGGATATCAACCTAAAACAATAAAATTATGCTAGACATTTTCAAAATTCTTTTTTGGTAGCCAAAAAAACTCACAAAGGGGTTGTAGCTAGTCTAGACAAATGGGTGATCTATTTTCATTATACAAGTAATCACCTTGTTTGGGCAGAAACATAATAGTAGGATTAATAGTAGGATTTAAGTACAAAATAACTTGGAGAATATACATATGGGTTATTATAAAAATCCTACAAAGAAGTCTTTACCTATTGATACAATGAAGATACTTTTAAGAAAAGACAAATATGCTCAAACACACATATACAAGGGTGTCCAAAAACTACATCTTTCAGTTTTCAGGATGACCCAAAAGGGGGCATTCAGGCAAAAAAAAAAAAGGTTTATTTTGACTGAATGTCGCATAAGAAAGTGACTAATAATAAGAGAAGGTGTAAAATCTAAGCACCATGACTTTGGCACCCTAGGGGGGTAGGAAGGGGTGCTGAGTGGGAGGAAAGTTCAAGAGAGGGGACATGGGCATACCTGTGGCTGACTCACGCTGATGTGTGGCAGAAACCAACACAACTTGTAAAACAACTATCCTCCAATTAAATAAATTTTAAAAGACAACATGTGGACCAGAAATAAATACAGGTCTAGCAGTGTTCTTGCCTGGAGAATCCCGGGGACGGGAGAGCCTGGTGGGCTGCCGTCTGCGGGGTCGCAGAGTGGGACAAGACTGAAGTGACTTAGCAGCAGCAGCAGCCGTAAAGAAACAATGTAAGTACCATGGAAACCACTGTTGGAAAACCCTTCCATTCAGAAGTTCAGTTTGANCATAAGGTTTGGTGCTTCCCACGTGGCGCTAGTGGTAAAGAACTTGCCCCGTCAATGTAGAAGATGTAAAAGATGTGGGTTCGATCCCTGGGTCGGGAAGATCCCCTGGCAAAGGGAGTAGTGGCTACCCACTCCAGTATTTTTGCCTGCAGAATTCCATGGACAGAGGAGCCTGGTGGGCTACAGCCCACGGGGTCGCAAAGAGTGGGACACGACTGCTAAGCGACTTAGCAGGCATGGTCTAAGATATAGCATGCAATTTTATTTTCTACCTCTAGATGGTGCAAGTGAAAAGTAATTTCTCTTTTTCAAGGTTTAGGTTTACTTTTGCTGCATAATCACAGGAAAGGCATTTCCGATCTTATCTTTTTACAGTTTGCTTAGTCTATTTCATATATATATATTCTTATTTCATATTGTTTTCATTATTGTTTATTACATGATATTGAATAGAGTTCCCTGTGCTATACAATAAGACCTTGCTGTTTCTCTGCTTAGACTTTCTTAACACACTTACCTATGATCTACAGAGGTCAGTAAACATGGAAAATAATTTTTACTAAATGTTCCTAACAACCATTTCCTATCAGATTCAATTAAGTTAAAATTTTGAAGCAAAACAGTTATATTACATGGTCTAACCTATATTCCAGGAAAGAAATTTTTCTTACTTAATTTGACATTAAAATTTAGTAGGATCTTCTTAAACCATAATCCAACATAACAGATTCAGATCTGCTAACGATCAAAATATGATGTTGGCAAACTTTTTCTGTAAAGGGCCAGAGAGTAAATATCTGGGACTCCATTTGCAGCACAAAAGCAGCGCTGACAAGATACAAACAAGCGTGTGTGGCTGTGTTCCTATAAAGCCTTATTTACAGAAAGGAGATAGGCTGGATTCCTCCGGGCTGTAATTTGCTAATTCCTATTATTTATGGTAAAAGGCTGATTTCATATACGTCACTATCATTTTCAGACTCCCCACAGAACTGGATGCCTGAGTCTGTTACAGGTTACAGCCTGCTTTAGCGTTGGCCATGATATGAAAAACAGTTGAGTTCACATAAAAATCCAGATTTCCACCTCCTCTTGGAAAGAAAAGTGAGGCCCTAAAAGCCTGAGCCCAGGAAGCCAGCTGGGGTTGAACACTCTGCCCTCCGCGGACGGATCAGGCGCTCTGCAGCTGCTGCGAGCTCCCTCGGGCTGGCGCGTTCACTCACTTTCCACGACACTGGGCCCTGGGACTGATTCCTAGAGCTGGACAGTCTCCGTCAGTTCTGTCCCCTAATGCTCTTCCCTCTGCCTGTCTGCTGACTACCCAGTTACCTCCTATTCTGGTCTACATTTTCCATATTTCAACTCTCACCATTTTCATTGAAACACTGAATCCTAATAACACGGTAGCAATGAGTGATTATTTATGACACACTTTTGCTGCAAATATGAAAACAAGCGTTCTTTCGTTAAGAAATCTTCATTTTGATTAACTCTCTTCATATACATCATAAGAATGAAATAATATTACTGTCTCAGATACAAATCAGGAAACATTCCAAATTTTGAAAATCTTTATTTAAAAAATGATTTTTTAACTTAAAAAGTAATCTTTTTATAGTAGTCTCCATTTTTTTCCCAAAAAGCTTTTATATACATTAATTAACTAATATCCATGGATTTCTGGAATTGGAGTTAAATAATAAGTGAAAAAATTATTGAATTACTCAGATTGTATCATTATCCCATTCATACATTTTGCTTTGTATTAATCAAGACATGCCTGAATCAATGCAAGAAATGATTTCCAGATGAATGCCCTCGTGAAAAAGACATTTAGCCCTGCACTGTGTGGCCTTCTCACACTTTTACCTTATTTACTCCTGTATTTTCCTCTTTCGCTATTTTTTCCCTCTTTCAACATTAAGGAGAAAATGCAGATCTTTTCCTTTCTTCATAGCATGTTCCTAAGTTTAGGTTTAAGGTTCCTGTGTGCTTGACATTAGTTCTTCTCCTTTCAAAATGAGAGGCATGCAGTTTAAAAAAACCCTTTGATTTTTTAAAGCCCTTTGGTTTTGAGGTAGGTGGATTATTCCTGAGTCTTCGTTAGATGCGGCTGTCCTGTCTGGGTCAGCGTCGGTTAGCTTGGCAATGCTTCATTTCTGGAGTTCTGTGCTGTTCACTTCAGCTCTTGGGAAAAGTGGGTCAACTTTATTATATTTAGAATCTCAGTTTGACTATCTCCGTTTAAGACATGCACATAAAATCAAAGCATACATAAGGGTGTACATGCCTTGAGGAGCCTTGTTCCTCGCCTGTCCTGTCCACACAGTCCCCCCTAGGTAACCACTTTTGTTAGTCACTTTTGTTTCTTGGATGACCTCTCAATATTTATTTATGTAACATATTCCTATTATTCCTCTTTCTTGAGTAAAAACTAACACAGTATATCCTGGAGATCTTATCAATATTTTCACAGAGCTGTTTCTATTTTACAGAGATTTTACACTGCCCAACTTTTATTTTCCATTCTCAATGCTTGTTTTTTTACTTTTTACTTTATTTTTATTATGTATTTGGTCATGATGCACGGCTCGTGGGATCCTAGCTCCCACTTCAGGAACGGGAGGCCTCAGCAGTGAAAGGGGTTCTAACCATTGGACACCAGGAAATGCCCTTGGTGTCTGTCTTTCAAATTAATGTGCCCATTTCTTCAGAAGTCAAAGTTTTACACAGAAGGTAATGGTAAAATGCCTTGAGTCATAGATTTAACGGATGCCCTTAGAACCATTTGTCAGTTTAGACATGATCCAATTAAACTTGGGGTGACAGGGGATGAGATGGTTGGATGGCATCACCGACTCAATGGACATGAATTTGAGCAAGCTCTGGGAGATGGTGCCGGACAGGGAAGCCTGGCATGTTGCAGTCCATGGGGTCACAAAGAGTTGGACACGCCTGTGGGACTGAACAACAGCTGAACTTTGCTTTCCTGTTCTAAAGTTGTTAGGTTGCCTGATATGATTTTGCCTCTTGGTTTTTTATGGTAAATGTATTGGGGGTATTTGCACATTGCTGGGGATTCCTGGAGGGGCAATGTTTTAATTCAAGAGAGTGGCTCTCTTTTGAATGACTTGTAGGAAGTGCTGCAGATTCGAGGAATAGATAATTTTGGAAAGGGGGTCATTCAAAAGCAGTCAAGACTTTTCTGGTTGCAAGTTATGAAAGCCCAGTTTGCACGTGCATGGTACAAGAAGAAATATTTTGGCTTGTCGATGTAAACTGGAGGCCTAGGGAAAATGAGCTTCAAGGACCAGAGCCTGGAGTGCAGCTGGAACTCCCTCTAATATCTCATCCCTGCCTCCATCACTGATCAGCCTCATTCTGTCATGTCAGCTTCTTCCAAATGACTGAAACCTAGCTGCCTACAGCTCCCAGACTCTCATCTCTCATCTCTGACCCTGGAGAGGGTATGCCTTACTTCTCTCAGTGCACGTTCACAAAGATCTGAGGGAATGACTAGCCTTGACCCAGATCTTATATGCTAGCCTGGACCAATTACCCAGCGACAGAAGGCAGGGCACCTTGGTTGGGATTGGCAGTTTGTAGCAGATGCTGTCAGTGCAAATCTCTCTTCAAGCTTGCCCTGGAGACTCACTGGACGGTGCTTGCTGGACTCACCTAAGTTCCTCCCATCTCTCTGGTTCAGGTGCATGCTCACCCTGCAAGTGCAGCAGGCCACGGGGCAGAGATGTCCACAGAGCACCCTTAGACAGATGACATTTGGTCTTGGGAGTCCAGTCCAGTGCCTCACCTCTTAGTGAGGCAGCTCTGAAGCAGGCTTTATAGTTCCTCGGGCCCAGTGAGACTGAGCCCCCATATTCTCACAGAGGTAATCCATTTGACAATATACTCTTTTTTCTTTGTCCGCACTGCACAGCATGCGGAACTTCTCTGCAGAGATCAAACCCTTGCCCCCCGCAGTGGAAGCATGGAGTCTTAACCACCAGAACCAGGAAGTCCTTGATGATGTCCTCTTCTTTATCTCTGCATGCATAGATTTTAGTGTTGGCTGTACCGTGTCTTTGTTGCTATGTGGGTGTTCTCTCGTTGAGGCGAGTGGAGGCTGCTCTCTAATTACAGTGCCTGGGCTCCTCTTTGCGGTGACTTCCTCTCTGTGGTGCAGAGAACAGGCTCTAGGGCACACAGGCTCAATAGTTGTGACTCACGGGCTTAGTTGCTCCACAGCACAGTCAAAGATTCCTGCCCCTGGAGAATTTAGAATTTTCTAGTTATCGATGTAATGTATGGTTCGGGGAAGAGAAGTAAAGAAAAGTTGTTTTGCTTTTGACTGTCGTAATCTGAGACACAGAGTCTTAAGTTGGTATTTAATACATGAATGTGAGTTTCAAGTGAAGAAATACACAATCAAAAAAGGAACACTGAGTAATTCAGGGAAAAGAAAATGCTAAAGAATCCAACTATGTGAATGTGTAAATATTATTACTCTCTGAAATGCAGGATATCTGAATGCTTGGAGAATTTTCCTTTCTACCCACCAGATCCACTGTTTCTTTTTTTCCCTTTAATTTATATAATAGATACACATCATTGTATAAGTTTAAGGAATACATATCATGATTGGACCTACATATGTCATGAAATGATTACAACTTTCGTGAACATCAATCATCTAATATAGAAACAAAATTAGAGAAACAGAAAAAAATTGTTTTCCTTGGGATGAGAACTCAGGGTTTACTCTTAACATCTTTTATATATAACATACAACAGTGTTAGTTGTCCTTATTACGCTATACCTTATATCCCTATTGCTTACAGCTGGAAGTTTGTACCTTTTGACTGCTTTCTTTAAATCGCACCTCACCCCACCCCTACCTCTGGTAACCACAGTCTGTTTGTTTTTGAAGTGTAATTGGACACTATATTAGTTCTTTTACACAACATAGTGACTCAGTACACAAATAAAAGATGTTGCCTTCCATTCCAGTTCTACAAGGATCAAGTCATTCACTGTTGCCATCTCAGAACTGTAGTACATCCTGAATGGAATTCAGCGCTGTGGATATCTGGTCCCCTAGGCAGTTAAGAGGCATATCTAAGGAAGAATTTCAGTGATTCCAGATTGTTGCATCTTTCCATCCAGAGATAAGCGCTAAAATTATTAACTTATGTTATCTGCTTTTTGTGATTAGCTGTAATCTTTTTTTCCCTTGAGGTTTGCAGGATCTTAGTTCCCGACCAGGGATCAAAAACCCGCATCCCCTGCAGTGAGAGCTCAGTTTAACCACTGGGCCGCCAGAGAATTCCCACCAGCTGTTATCTTTTAGCAAGATGTGTGCTTGATTATATGTATTTCTGAGCCAAAAAGAGTCGTCTATACACTGGCCCCTCCCCTATCTCTTTGGAGCAGTTCTTGAGAGCTCTCTGAGAGGCTATCTCCTAGTCTTCAACGAATATATTCAGTGAATATAACTGAACTCAAAGCCCTTACACTGTGAATTTTTTTTCCCATCAACAAATACTTCTACATATTTCCAAACGAACTCCATAGGTCTAGTTACCATCCACCAGATGCTCTCTGAACCCAGTCGTCCAGGGTTTTTATGAAGGTTCCACCAACCAGGCATGTGGACTTAATTGGTTACATCATCAGTCCTGGGGGATTAACTGGATCCTCAGCCTCTCTCCCCTCTCTGGCTGGAGGAGCAGGGCTGAAGTCCCAACCCTTTACTGTCTGTGGCTGCTTCCTCTGGCAACGAGCCCGCATCTTCCAAGAATCACCTCATTGGCATAAACTCAGGTGGGCTTATTACAAATAAAGAAAGATGCGACTCTCAGACCTGCGCTCAAGAATTTATAAGGGTTTTAGAAGCTTTGTGTGAGGAACTGGTATGAACACCAAATACATATTTCTTATGATATCACAACATCACAGGGTATGTGTGTGTGTGTGTGTGTGCACGTGTGCATATGTGGAGAGGCAGATATAAGGAGGAGAAAAAGAAAGAGGCAGCAAGAGAGAAAGGGGGAAGAGGAAGGAAGCTGTTCCCTTTTTCTTACTCCATGTGAGTAGGTGGCATGGGACCCAAGGGAAAGGCAGGGTCTCTCACTGGGCAGAAGCCTGCACTACCAAGGGCTCTGGCCTAGGGGGTCAAAGAGGGCCTAAGAGTCAGCTGTCCTGGAGGGGTGCAAGGACACCACCCAGGTGGGCTAGGGGGAAGAAGATTCATGTCCTCGCCCTCCAACGTTCTTCCTTCCTCTGGTAACAAAGAACCAACCAGGTGCAGTACTCACAATTAACAGAGGGTTCTGGAAGACTGCTGGGCTCAAAGAGAGCTGTAAGTGGTTGCGTCTTGTTTTCATGAAGCCTCGCCTGTGAACAGAGCCGCCCTGGACAGCGCCGAGCTAGGAAAAGCAGCAGGGCTTCTGGTTTTCTCTTTTTCAAAGGGAGGAGGCCATCGAGTCATTTATTCATATGGGCACCAGTTCTGATTTGAGGCAGAGGGGACCGAGGAAATCCCCCAGCGTATATTGATGCAAGCTTCATGACGATGGCAGGCACGGCATTCCCACACGATGACACACACTTGCATGTGGGGAACGCTTAACCCTCGGGAATGAGCTTCCTGCCTGTTGCGCCTGACTGCGAGGCTTGAAGGCTTCACAGTCAGAACGTGACAGCATCTTTCTGGACCATAATAACTGCATTATTTTGTGTACAGATTCATGAGGAATTAGATGAAACAGCATATAGGTGCTGCTAGAGCATGCTTCTATTTAAGGGGAAAAAAATTTTTTTTCTGGGTTTCAAATAAGTAGACTAACAATAAGGTCAACTGATATTGGTTCCATAGCAATTGTCTTTTTTTCTTGGAATGAAAGTGTGGAAGATGAGAAAGTACCTTTCAAGCCAATGGCTTAAATGGTGGATGTTTTCTAGTCAAATAACCTTTTTCTTTTTCTGATTTGATAGCATTGTTGATGATGTATGAACTTCATCTGTAGTTATCTAAGATTTAGGACACCCTCTTCCCTCCCATCTTAAGGGATATCATCCCTGAATATTCACTGGAAGGACTGATGCTAAAGCTGAAGCTCCAGTATTTTGGTCATCTGATGCCAACAGATGACTCATTGGAAAAGTCCCTGATGCTTGGAAAAATTGAGGACAGAAGGAGAAGTGGGCATCAGAGGATGAGATGGCTGGATGGCATCACCGATGCAATGAACATGAACTTGAGCGAACTCCAGGAGATGGTGAAGGACAGGGAAGTCCACGGGGTTGTAAAGAGTCAGACGTGACTGGGCGGCTGAGCAACAATAACAACCTCCCACCCGAGCTCATGGGTCACATTCCTATGGAACAACAATGATAGCTGGTTCTCAGGATCAGGAGGTTCTCCAAAAGTGATGCCAGGAACACTTGTCTGGCATGTGGCACAGAGTCAAGCAGGAGATTCCTCACCCTTTCCTGTTGCTGTTGGCTGTCTTTCTTTTCTGTACGTCCTTTCCCCCTTTGGCCATCTCTGTTGTACGCAGCATCACAGCGTCTCTTCAGTTCTGCTGGTAGGAGACCTCTACAGCTGTAACGCCTTCTTGGTGTTGAGTCTGTTGCTGTTTGCTTGTTTGTTTCCAGGTCTAGATGAGGAAGGAGACAGACGGGCCCCTGGGCTGGACAGCTGGTGTTTGTCAAGTGGGGTAAAATTGAAGCTTTCTTCTCATCCAGATATCCCAAGGATAAAGCTAGTGGCAGAAGCTGGACTCTGCTAAAGTAAAGAGATAAAAATGACCACTCCTGAGATCAGGGAAAACTTCCCTGTTTGCACATGTGGAGGAAGGCTCCTTGGGGGTCAAAAAGGGAGGAGTCCCTACCCATCCCCTTCCCCCATAATACGTGTGGACATGCACACACAGGCCTCTGAGGTGGGATCCATCTTAGCAAAAATGATGCACACAGATACTGGGGGAGTGTCCTAGGGCTGGTCAGGTGTGAAAAAAGAAATAATTGTTCAAAGGCAAAGACTGAAAGGACTGTCCTATTGAAGTGTTTAAAGCATCTCTTTATTACGCTCCTCCTCATCAGTGAGAACACCCGCACCCTTTCTCTCCAGATCTATGTTTCTGCTTTGCCTCTGACTTAAACAAACTGCTTCTCCATGTGCTCTCCCACATGCTGTGCTGTGTGTCTAACAATAAAACTCTGTGCTTGTTTTTACAGTTTTTTTCTCCTTGAAACATTCTTGCTTTCTAATGGGGGAACAGAGCCAAGGCCACTTTGCTTCTAGCCTCTAGCTGATGGTGGACTAACAGCTAGGATTCCTGATTTTCATCCAGGCTACTCAGGTTCAATTCCTGGGCAGGGAATTAAGGTTTCTCTTCAGAACTGCTCACTGCTGTCTCACTGAGATCACACTCAATGTTATGTGACCTTTTGTCTGTTTTGGTTGAGGATAATGAGTTCAAGAAACTGACATGCATAAACTTAAATCACAAGAAGCCAGGACAATTTATTATTATTTCTACTCTTTGAGTTTTCATCCTTGGGATTTAAGGCAGTGTGGTCCTACAGGAGTCAGAGCTTATCTTAAATCCCTCAGTTTCTTTATTGAAAATATGAAGAATTTAAAGATAAGGGTTGTACTAGCATGCCATTATGGGAAAAAGGCTTAACAAAATCAGCTTTCCCTCACCCCATGTCCATTTGATGCTGCTCAAAACACATCACTGGCCATTTAAAAAAAAATTAAAATCCCCAAATGCAATATGCTTGTACACAGATACATAAAGGAATGGGAAAAGAGAAAATGACAGATTGGAGAAAATGACACCAGCTGTTAGGAAGTGATGGGACCAAATTATAGCTTTCTAACTGAGAAGGTATCCTTGCCTGTAGAACCGAGTTCTAGGATCAAGTAGCAGGTGTTTCTTTTGGTAGACACCTTGTTTTTACTGCCCAGCACATCAACTGTATCTTCTTCGTCCACTCTCAGCTGTTCAGGTTATCTGTTTCATTGATTAGCTGCTCATCAAATGGAGATCTGATTTGCTTAACTGACAAAAGGCATCATTCACAACAGGTACCAGCATTTTCAGGCTTGACTAGGGCTAGGTCTGCTTCCAAAGTGGCTCACACATAAGCCTGGCAAGTCAGTGCGGGTGGCTGGCCGAGGTCTCGGTTCCTCACCCACGGGACTGCTTGAGAGTTTTATGATCGGCAGCTGGCTTCCCCCAGAGCCAGTGACTCGAGCCTCAGGCCTGTTTGTTTGTTCTATTTTGGCTGGTCCAGGTCTCAGTGGCAGCCTGTGGGATCTTCGACCTTTGTTGGGGCATGTGGGATCTAGGTCCCTGACAAGGGATCAGACCAGGGCTGCGTGCTTTGGGAACACAGACTCTTAGCCACTGGACCATGAGGGAAGTGCCAGCGCCTCAGGTTCTGATGCAGACAAAGGAATTCCTAGTAGAGCAATTCTCCCGACCTGTTTCATCACCTCTCGCCCTTTCTTGCCATGGGAGGAGGTGGGATTTCTGACTGCTGAATGTGGTGGAAGGAGCTAAGCATGGTCCATCGTCCTCCTTGGGGTTATTGCCGAGTCCCACCCCAAGGCCACAGAAGCGGGGTCCAGAACCAAGGTCACCTCTGAAGGTGACTGAACCCCTTTGTAACCTTGCCCAAAGCCCCCTGATTATCACTAACAAGCTCCCACATAAGCCTGGCTGACTCCCAGTTAGGCAAAGAGGCCCATTCCGGTAAACTCCCTAGAGCACCCTAATCAATCACCTAACACCAGCCTTCCAGCAGGAGTTTTGTCTTGAGGCTGTAAACATTGGCTATGAACCCACAAAAACAGTCAGTTTTCCCCGGTCTGTCAGGAGGTTGGCCAACTGTGCTCGCAGGGCCCAGTTTTTCTCTGATCTTTGTTCTTAATAAACTTACTCCTCTCCACTCCCTGTGTGTCTGGAAAGTCTTTTCCAACCCACGCTTGGACTGCCTCAACAGTGATTTTACTTTGGTGCAAGCATGTCTCCAGGACATAGGCATTCCAATCTGCTTTTGGTCAGACCAGAGTCAAGGGCCAGCACTCTGGGAGTTCCTGACTTGTCCTGCTAAGCTGCTGCTGCTAAGTCACTTCAGTCATGTCCGACTCTGTGCGACCCCATAGACGACCTGGGTAGGTAAGTTCATCTCACTGGGGTAAGTTGATGGCAAACCCACATGTCTGTAGATCTAAAGTCATGATTCCCCATCAGCATTGCCAGTGATAATTTGAGCTCTCTTTGTATGATTCTTAATCTCAGCTAATTCTGAACACTGGAGGGAAAGATGGAGACTCTTCAAATCGCAAAATTTGTGGGGAGAGAATACAATTAGAGTAATTCAGCCCGTAATCTGAAGAACTAAATTGCTTCCTGCTGGCTTAATTTTGGCATCTTCAAGACTGAGGGTGTTACTGTGTTCAAGTTTTTTTTTTTTTTCTTTCTTTCTTTAGAGCCTAAGAAGGTATTCCCAAGACTTCTAGAGGGGTGTCTGGGTAGGGAGGGCACAGGGGGTGGGAAAGAGGGAGTCATTTTTCTTTCTCATTCTTGCCCGCAAATTCTCTCCCCTGGTTCAGTCAAATGTCCAATGGCTGTAACAGTGTGAGAAATTTTCCTGGAAGACTTGACTCCAATTTCCATTTCCTGTTCTAATCGTGATGATGATGATAATAATAATAGCCATGATGGTACTATTTTGAGCACCCACCATGAGTACTGTAGATGTACTGCCATCAACTTACCCCATGAGCCAACCAGTGTACTGTGAGTGTGACATATACTGTGTCTAGTCAGTACATCAACCCTAAGAGGCAGACATTTTCATTTGACCCAAAGATTATGCAATACGGTCCAAGTTTCACAGAGCAGAGACCAGAGTCCCATTCTGGCAACTCCCAAGCCCGGGCTCTTTTGACTTATGCACATTTCTCTGAGCCCCTGCTCCATCTCAGCTTTTCGGGGTAGGAAGAGCAGTTAAAAAAGAGGCCATTCTTGTCTTTCAAGGCTGGCTGACTTCTCTATAAAGGGTTTTTTTTTCCAAATAACCTAGAAACTCGGGAGACATGAAGACTGAGCACTCAGCTCAGAGGTTCTTTAACCTTTCTAACACCCCCATCCTACACTGCCCTCCCCAATGCCCTCCCTCCCCACCCTCCCCAGCCATGAAACTGCTTCTGTACCTAGCTCAGAGCTGCGCTCAGAGGCCATCTGTTCAAGCAGGGGTGCCATTATCTTTACAGTCCTTTAAAACGGCCATTTCCCGAAATTGCGCTTGATAATGGAAAATGGGTTTCTGTGTCTCCAAGGGACCATATCTGCATTGCTATTTTCTCCTCCCGTGGCAAAAGGAATTTGAAACAACTCTAATATTGAGATAGAAAAGCAACAATTCCCTTAATAGGTGTGGTAGGCAGAACAATGCTTCCCAGAAGATGTCCACGTCCTTTTCCCTGGAACCTGCAAATATGTTACTTTACATAGCAAAGAGAATTTGCAGATGTATCCAAGGATCATTCAGTGTGGGAAATTCCCATGCCATACCTGGTGGGTCTAATGTAACCTACAAGGGTCTTTTTAAGGAAAAGAAGGCAGAAGAGTCAGAGAAGGAGACTCGACAACATGAGCAGCTGGACTGTCGGGATTCGTAACTGGAGGCAATGAGCCAGGAATGCAGGAAGCCTCTAGAACCTAGAAAAAGCAAGGAGATAGGCACTTTTCTAGAGCCCCGGGAAGCAACAAAACCCTGCCAACACCTTGAGTTTAGCCCTGTAAGACCCGTTTCAGACTTCTGATCCCTCGGAACTGTGAGATAATGTTACCAAACTGAACGTGGGTCCGCTCACCTGCCACATGGACACCACCTCATGGAGAACGGAAGTGCACTGGTTTCTGCAGGTGTCAAGCAAGAACAGGGAGCTCGTGCTCAAGGCTCAAACTTCTTAATACCTTTCGGGGAAGGGTTTTTAAAGGCAACACCTGGGATAAAGGTTGCAGCTTATGGACTTTCTTCTGATGGGCTGGTGGTGTGGTCAGAGAGTAAAGTTTTGGGAGTCTTAATCCTCAACCCGGGAGGAGAAGGGGATGACAGAGGATGAGATGGTTGGATGGGATCACCGACTTGATGGACGTGAGTTTGGGTGAGCTCCCAGAGTTGGTGATGGACAAGGAAGCCTGGCATGCTGCAGTCCATGGGGTCACAAAGAGTTGGATGCTACTGAGCAACTGCACTGAACTGAATCCTCAACCCTCTGGTTCCAGCCAGTCTGGGGTCTAAAGCTTGTGGTCAGCACACAGTCTCTACACTCCATCTGTGTAGGGATCTTAGTGTCTGCAGAACAGCTCAAAGATGTGCCTCAGGTTGTTATATATACCCTTGGGGAGGAACTAGGACTCTTGTTTTACTGTTGAGCCATTGTTTCTTGACAGCTTTTCCTTTGTTTCTGCATTCCCTCACTTTCCTAATTATTAACTGCTTGAGTCTGTGCTTTGGAACTCAGGAAAGGCCTAGGCGATTAAAGTCTTTTTTTCCCCTATGGGGAACTTCCCTAGTGGTCCGGTGGTTAAGACTCTGCACTTCCAAGGCAGGGGGTCCAGGTTTGATCCCTGGTCAGGGAACTAAAATCCCACATGTGTTGGAAAGTGGTCAAAAGAAGAAAAAAAAGTAAAAAAAAAAAAAAAGGAAGAAACTGGGACACAGGGGCTTTTGAACCTGGGAAGGCCTCAAACGGTCCTGCTTAGTTTCAGTTCCCTCTTTTCTTTGATACTCCTCAATCCTGACGGGGGCAGGTGGCAAGAAAGAGTAAATAAAGTTTTGGAAAGAGAAATTAATCGTAAACTCAAGCAGGGGGACTCAGTTCCCATAATAAATATGTGTTGCTTTGCTTGTGGTAATTTGTTGCAAGAGCAACAGGAAACTAAGGTAATAGAATACCCTCCACCTTTCTCTGCTGAATCATTTCTACCACTGGCCACTAAATATCCAGGTCAGAAACTCCAAGTCAGCTAGTGACCCTGCCCTTTGAACTCTTCTCACAACATGGGAGACACTGCCGCAAAATACGCCTGGTGTATGTGTTCATAATTGTCTTTTTTCATAGCAGCCTTTTGGAAACACAAGTTTCTACAATCCTTTTTCGTGGTGATAAGAAATCTTTATAGATCCAGACGGTATTGCTGGAGGTATAATAGATAAGTCAGCAACTGTGTAACTAACAGTTGTCGCATGTCCAGTTGTCGTTTGTGCTCCTGGAAAACAAGACAGCCTTATCACCACTGGGAAACGCCCCTGAGCTTCCTGATTCAGGTGTTAAAATAGAGCTCTTTCAGTGCTATGGGAACTGGGGTGAAAAGGCCAATGACACCAAATCAGACTAGGAAGCAAGTTGTGCAGCTAATGCAAGGCCCGAGGAAGCTGATCCAGTCTGTCAGGGTGGAAGGTTCATGGCCCAGGGCTGGGTCCCCATTAGAGAGCAGGACAAGGAGTGTCTTAACTGTTTTCAGCTGAACACTTTTGAAGCTGCCTTGCTGATTCAAGGCTGCCACTGTTTCCATGCCAGCCAGCAGGATAATGACTTAATTAATCCTCCTGTTGAAGTTGGTGGGAACCCTAAGCAGTCATTTATCAGTGGCAACTTTCACCACAAAACAAATTCCATTGATTTCTGCCTGCTTTTCCCCTTCTCTGTGGAGAGCTGAAAGAGTAAACCACTTCTAGCTGCTTAAAGCAAAGATCCCTCCAGGAAGACTTCACTGGCTAACACTTCTGGGGTCCAGAAGGCGCTTGGTCCAAATAAATCTTATGTGTTTATGGTGCCAGGTGGCAGGTCACTTTTGGAATCTTGTACCCTCTGTGCTCTGGGCGGTCTCCTCCATTCATACAAGGGGGAGGCTCCCATTCATTGATTAAAGTCTACATCTTTCCTTAATGGCTGTTTCTGCAACCCTGCATTGTAAGGAACACCATGTAGCATTAATAATTTGTATATGGGAAGATAGCCATATGTAGCCCAGGCATGGTATACTCCCATGAGATTTTATCCCTGCCACATCACACTAACAGCTCATGAGTGCGGTCAACTCAGATCCCAAGATCTTCTTCAGATAAGCTGAATACTGAGAGAATAGAAATGGGACAGATAAACAGACATGAAAAAAGGAAGTAGCTCTGACAGCTTGAGAACTAGAGGAGAGAAAAATACATGGAAAAATGGCCTAGGAAACAGCATGATGATGTTGAGTGCTAGGCAATAGAAAGAAGCAGTGCCAAATGGGAGAGGTTCTAATAAGAAAGTGGACAATTCTATTTAAGAATTCTACACGGGGAGGACTTCCCTGGTGGTCCAGTGGTTAAGAATCTAGCTGCCAGTGCAGGGAACACGGGTTCAGTCCCTGATCTGGGAAGATCCGTCATGCTGTACTAAGCCCATGAGCCGTAACTACTGAGCCTACATGCCTGCAGCCCGTGCTCTGCAACAAGGGAAGTCACTGCAATGAGAAGCCTGCACATCTCAACTGGAGAGCAGCCCCCACTCTTTGCAATTAGAGAAAGCCTGCACACAGCAACAAAGACCCAGCATAGCCAAAAATAAATAAAATTGAAAAAATATATCACTATAAAAAAATTCTACTCGGGAAGACCTTCATTTACACACTTTCATCACTAAGTGTAACTACATTAATAAATGTGGTTTATTATTTAGTTTAATATTTCAATTGGTAAATTCGGAGGTTGGCAATGATGGAGCATAAGATGATTTGGACTGGCGGCTCTCTGCAGGTTTAATGAACTGCTTTTGCAAACAGGACTTGAGTACAGAGAGCTTCAAAGTACTGAAAAGTAGCAAGTGTGTGCTCAACAGGAAAAGGGAGTGAAGGAAGATATGAAGCACCAGCTCTGAAAGGTGACCACGCTATGCTACCTAGTCCTTCTTTCCTTGCTCCCCTAGGAGGTCTTGAAGGCTGGGTCAGAGGTGACATCAAGTGGCTATATTTGCAGGCTGGCAATTTAACTTGATGCGATAACACTGCAGAGGTTGTAGTTCATTTTAACAGAGGCCCTGAGTGAGTGTAACTTCCTCAAACCATAAAGAAATACGCATACAATGGCCAACAGTTATCTATCAATTGAAAACAGTTACAGTTAAGTGGGATATAAAGTTCACAGACTGTACCCCATTAAAAAATATTATGGGTAATGTCCCACTAATTATCAGCAAATTAGTCAGGATTTCACAGAGATTAGACACAAACACAATTTATTACTTTTGAGGTTTGACAACTCTGCTGAATTATGAATCATCAGAGAAGACAGAATGATCTGTTACTTAACATAAGACAGAAGCAATAGCTTCCTACATTTTGTCAGCCAGCTGAAGAACTGATTCTTGAGGACTGACATCAGCAAACTGATTTAAAAAATACATATATATATAAATATTTTAAGAGAACTGAAAGACAGATGTGAAAATTGAAGAAAATGATGGCAAAATAAACAAACACTATGAAACACTGATATCTTTCAAAGGCTGTTGATTAGCTTCTATGTGCAATTTTCTTTTCAAATGACTTAAGTAAAAAATTAATAAGACCATGAGAAGAATTTACCATTATTTTCAAAAGCTCTAGTAACTAAACTTTTAATTAAATATAGTAATGATCACTGCAAAAACTTGCATGATTTTCATACAAATAATATATAGTTATTAGAAATATTAAAAATAGTGTATAATCTCACCATCCAGAAAGAATCTGTTAACTTTTTGGTGTGTGTGTTTTCAGACTGTTTCCTATATAGTAATGGCTTTGGGGCAGAGAAAAGAAATGAAGTAGCAGAGAAGAAACCAAATATTAATATGTTTTGAGGATCTGCTGAGGAATTTTTAAAGGTATGTATAAATATTGACAATTATTTTCAAATAATTGACAAATGTGAACATTTGCACAATAAATAGTAAACACTAGAAGACAATGAAAACATCCCAGAGAATGAGTAAAAGGAGATAGTCCAAGGTGTGCATGTGATTCGTGCTTTTCAGGACCTTAGTGGTCATCAGTTTGTAAGGAACAAAATTAATATAGTCATCTTAACCAGTATTAAAATGAAAGAGGAAATGGAGGGAGAGAAATAGAATAAAATTGGAAGTATCTGTAATTGCAGTAATCTGTAATCTGTAAAAAAGTAATTCTGAAGCTTTTGTTTCAAGTGTGTCTGAGTGGGTTTGCATATGTACATGCACTTAGTTACTGCAAATAATGCACTTTTGCTCTGAGGTGAGGTTAAAAAAAATGTATGAATGCTACAGCAGTAGACTGAAATCTAATAGACTGTGTCCTCAGGGAGTAGAGCAAAGAAAACGTGGAGAAAGGATTCCCCTTCCAGGTGACAATATGGTCCAGTCCAAAGGGGAATAAGAAAGGAGAAAATCATTGCATCCAATGAGAACCTTAGCTCTGATGCCATGTTTACTCTGCCTGGCTAATGGAGACAGATTAGCCTGCTGGATACACCATCAATATCTTAGAGGTTCAACACTGTCCCCCTCATTATAGAACTGCCTCCTTCAGAACGCTTCTGACTCTTCACTGCCTTCTTCAGAAGCAGTTGAAATATTATGTTTCTTCTGCCTCGTTTGCCTATGCCTGGCATCCCTGACTAAAAATCCCCTTAGCCTTCGGGGATTGGACAGGTCACCACCACCCACCCCTGGGCCAAACCTGGAGCCAGTGGTTCTCAATTAAATTAAATCCAACAAGAACTACAACGCTGCCTGTGGTTTGGAACATAACCCACTGCACTATTCAAATGCCAAGGGAACAGTACGATGTGCTGTCTTGATGAATTGCAGAAATACTGCCATCAAACCCCAAAGCAGGCTTGCCACAGGGCAGAGGTCAGGGTGACTCCTGGAGACCTCAGGCCATTAGCTCTAGTCGAATGTCAGCCCTGCCAATTACTCCTAACTGATGACCCAGGCCACTGCCTGGGGGACTCTAGGGAAAGCTAGCCACGTGGCAGCCGTCATCCTGACAGCATCGTGTGGTGACCACACTGAGAGGACCGGGTGTCAAGGCTCCTGTGAGATGTGAGAAGTGTAAGACGGCAGTGCTCACACACACAACTGTGAAATTCACCACTGCACTGCAGGGGAGCTCAAGTTTGGTCTGTAGTTTAAGTCATGTTTTGAAAAAGAAATGGCAAATGCAGAATCACTGTCATTGTAAATTTTCCTCTTTCCATGAGATCACGGAGGGTGAAAACAAGCCTCAGCAAGAGTCCATGCTTGTTATTAGGCTTCAGGGGATACAAAAGAACAGAGGACGCATTCAGCTGGGGACATCATACATGATTCCAAATATCTGCAGAACAAATCATGCAACGTGGACTTTATTTGCATGGTGATTTTCCACCCACATCTTCTTCCTATTGGTTGATAGTTGCCACAAGGGAGGCTAGGACGGCTGCCTCTTATTTGCCAAATGCTCAGTTTCTCCTCGACTTCTGTCTGTGTCTCAGTCCTCCACGGCCCCTCCAATTCTGAGGAGTAATCTGGAGTCATAGAGCCATCGGGTTCTTTTTTCTTTTTTCTTTTTAATCAAAGGCATTCAAGAGAATTTGAATGTAGAGGGGCAAACAAATTTTAAACAAATCTATTTCGGTCAAGACTGCTACACATTGTCTTTCTTTCCTTCAATTCAGTTGCTCAGTCATGTCCAACTATTTTCAACCCCATGGACTGCAGCACACCAGGTTTTGTTGTCCATCACCAACTCCTGGAGCCTACTTAAACTCATGTCCATCGTGTAGGTGTTGCCCTCCAACCATCTCATCCTCTGTTGTCCCCTTCTCCTCCTGCCTTCAATCTTTCACAGCATCAGGGTCTTTTTCAATGAGTCGGTTCTTCTCATCAGGTGGCCAAAGTATTGGAGTTTCAGCTTCAGCATCCGTCCTTCCAATGAATATTCAAGACTGATTTCCTTTAGAATAGACTGGTTGGATCTCCTTGGAGTCCAGGGGACTCTCAAGAGTCTTCTCCAGCACCACATTTCAAAAGTATCAATTCTTTGGCATTCAGCTTTCTTTATAAAAAGTGCAACTCTCACATCCATACATAACTACTGGAAAAACCATAGATAGCTTTGACTAGACAGACCTTTGTCAGCAAGGTAATTTCTTTGCTTTTTAATATTCTATCTAGGTTGGTCATAGCTTTTCTTCCAAGGAGCAAGTGTCTTTTAGTTTCATGGCTGCAGTCACCATCTGCAGTGATTTTGGAGCCCCAAAAAATAAAGTCTCTCACTGTTTCCATTGTTTCCCCATCTATTTCCCTTGAAGTGATGGGACCGGATGCCATAGATCTTAGCTTTCTGAATGTTGAGCTTTAAGCCAACTTTTTCGCTCTCCTCTTTCACGTTCATCAAGAGGGTTTCTAGCTCCTCTTCACTTTCTGCCATAAGGGTGGTGTCATCTGCATATCGGAGGTTATTGATATTTCTCCCGGCAATCTTGATTCCAGCTTGTGCTTCCTCCAGCCCAGTGTTTCTCATGATGTACTCTGCATATAAGTTAAATAAGCAGGGTGACAGCCTTGATGTACTCCTTTTCCAAATTGGAACCAGCCCATTTTTCCATGTCCAGTTCTAACTGTTGCTTCCTCACCTGCATACAGATTTCTCAGGAGGCAAATCAGGTGGTCTAGTATTCCCATCTCTTGAAGAATTTTCCAGTTTGTTTGTTGTGATCCACATAATCAAAGGCTTTGGCATAGTCAATAAAGTAGAAGTAGATGTTTTTCTGGAACTCTCTTGCTTTTTTGATGATCCAACAGACGTTGGCAATTTGATCTCTGGTTCCTCTGCCTTTTCTAAATCCAGCTTGAACATCTGAGAGTTCTTGGTTCATGTACTGTTGAAGCCTGGCTTGGAGAATTTTGAGCTTTACTTTGTTAGCATGTGAGATGAGTGCAATTGTGTGATAGTTTGAACATTCTTTGGCATTGCACTTCTTTGGGACTGGAATGAAAACGGACCTTTTCCAGTCCTGTGGCCACTGCTGAGTTTTCCAAATGTGCTGGCATATTGAGTGCAGCACTTTCATATCATCATCTTTCAGGATTTGAAACAGCTCAACTGGAATTCCATCACCTCCACTAGCTTTGTTTGTAGTGATGCTTCCTAAGACCCACTTGACTTCACATTCCAGGATGTCTGGCTCTAGGTGAGTGATCACACCATCGTGGTTATCTGGGCCATGAAGATCTTTTTTGTATAGTTCTTCTGTGTATTCTTGCCACCTCTTCTTAATATCTTCTGCTTCTGTGAGGTCCATATGATTTTTGTCCTTTACTGTGCCCATCTTTGCAAGAAATGCCCCTTTGGGGTCTCTAATTTTCTTGAAGAGATCTCTAGTCTTTCCCATTCTATTGTTTTCCTCTCTCCTCCTGTCTCTCATCTCTTTACACATACTGAACTCCTTTCTTGAAAGCACTGTAAGAAAAAAGCCAGAGATTTGCCACTGACTATGTTCTAATTCTGGCTGGATCTCTTTCTGGTACTTTATGTTTTAGAGAATTTGAAAGGTCAGGGGAAATCCTAAACTGGACTGAAACTAGATACTTAAGTGCTTTGTTCTTAGGATGACAAGAACATTTGTCAATAAATACTGATTGAATTCCTGTGGTACTGCAAGGCTTTGCACATAGGGGACATACAATTTTTCTATTTCAGTGACGATTTTAGTCAAGTAACAATCAAACCCTCATAACTTCTGAGACAATATTTCTTGTCTCTCACCTTGGTGAAATGGTCTGTCCTCAGCTTCATGTGAGCCTCTTCTCCAAAGCAGGGTTGGCAAGCTTGAGAGACTGCCACTGCCATACCTCCCACATATCACACTACGTGAGAGCACAGAATGGGGGCCCCAAGGCTCCCAGCCCCATGGAGGTGAATGCTGGCCCTGAGACAGCCTGCAGGCAGCTGAACAGCACACTCAGCGTCTTGTCTGCAGAAGCTTCTGAGCGCTTGGGTCTTAGGAGCCTCTACCTTATAAAAGGATCATTGCTGAGGTCAAATGACTTCCCTGGTTATCACTCAGGCAACTCAGCAGCTACACCAGAAATAGGATCCTGCCCAGTGCTCCTGACTGCCTGGTGGGCGCTTAAAACACTTCCAACCCTTAGGGCAGGAGAAAGAAGTCACCCATGCAGTCCTTGCCCTGAAAAAATACGGAAGCTCACCTGGCCTCTGAAGTTGCAATGGTTCTTGCAACTTGGGGTGTGCCAGCATCCCCCCCAAACCCAGCTCAGTTCTGAGAGCAACCTGAGAAAGTTGCTGCCTTCTGAGTAGCTGGCGGTGCAGGCTGGTGCCTCTGTTCTGCTGGAGTGCAGAGCCATGTTCGAGAGGCAATGGAAACTCCTGGGGGGCGGGGCTCCCCACATGCTCTCAGGCCGCAGGAAGATGAAGCAGGCTGCCCCACAGTTCTGCCCACTTGCTAAATGATTCATGGACAGAGGTGCTGGCCTCAGAGGGTGGCTGCCCAGTTGTTGGCTGGAGCAGAGGTACCACGCAGCAGGTATGGTAAAGGCTAAGATGCTGCAGTAAGACTCCTGCATTCAAATCCCAGCTCTCAGGCTTGTTCCTGCTTTCTACCAGTGGGACAGCAGGCGATTTACTACTACTGTCTGCCTGAGTTTCTTCATCTGCAGAATGTGGACGATCATTGCACCTACCTGATAGGTTCTGATGCTAGAATTAAATGGCTAAATGAGTAAGGTACTGAGTACCTGGTATGTAATAAGTATAACTACTCACTATCATGTATTTACTCAAAGAGGCTATTTGGTGGCCATTAAAAATGATAGTTGGGTCTCCCAGGTGGCGCCAGTGGTGAAGAATCCACCTGCCAATGCAAGAGATGCAAGAGATGGGGGCTCCATCTCTGTGTCAGGGGTGATCTCCTGGAGGAGGAAATGGCTAACCACCCTGTTCTTGCCTGGAAAATTCCATGGACAGAGGAGCCTGGTGGGCTACAGTCCCTAGGGTCGGAAAAGAGTCAGATAGGACTGAGTGCGTGCACACACACAAATGATGGTTATAAACTGTGATGTGCTGGTAAATCTTTGACTACCTGTTCTCTGGGGGAAAGCTCTGATTTGTAATGTGTGCTTATTTCCACAGTTTGGATATTTCCATCATGAATGATTTCAACAACACAGACTTTGGAAGAAGTACTCTTGGTTAGCTTTCAAGGGCTGGTATGCCACCAGTTACAAAGCCCAAGTAGTAAAATGAAAGATGCTATGATATATTATGTGGAAAAATAAGAATAAATATGAAATACAAAATCATTATCAACTATGTGAAAATCAAATGTATTCAAAAAAAATGCAAAGAAATATACAGAACACTGACCAAGAATAAGAATGGTGGGCATGTAGTTAACCCTTCTGTGTATTTATTTTTGTTTCCCTTAAAGTGCCTATGTTAATTTTAGAGTGGAAAAGCAAGCAGAGTTCTAGGGACATCAGCTAAGTCAGTGGTGTAGAAAGACTCTGAGCTCACCCCCTCTCATGGGTACACCAAAATTACAATGATTTATTGAATACCTACCAATTAAAAAGACCAGAACCTACCAGAAAAGATCTTCTACAACTAAAGATATAAGGAAGAAACCACAGTGAGACCAGTAGGAGGGCTGGAGTCGCAGTAGAGTCAAGAACCATATGGTAGGCCACCCACAAACAAAAGAATAATTACGATTGCAGAGATTCTCCCCAAAGGACAAGGAAGTCTGAGTCCCACATCACTCCCAGCCTGGGAGTCCTGTGCCAGGGAGATGAGCTCCCAGAGGGCCAGAGGGGCTTACTTTGCAGAGAGCTAGAGAGCTGTGGAAAACAGAGACTCCATTCTTAAACAGCACACACAAAATCTCATATGCTTTGGGACCCTGTACACAAGCAGTAACTTGAAAGGATCCTGGGTCCGACCCAGCCCCTGGTCCTGGAAAGCCCCCTGGAAAGGTGGAAGGCAACTGGAACTTACCCTGGGGACACAGTCACATGGGCGGCAGGCTTTTGGGGAGCTCTTTCCACCACATGGCAACATTCAATGCCAAAGAATGTTCAAACTACCGCACGACTGCACTCATCTCACACCCTCGCAAAGTAATGCTCAAAATTCTCCAAGCCAGGCTTCAACAGTACATGAACAGAGAACTTCCAGATGTTCAAGCTGGATTTAGAAAAGACAGAGGAACCAGAGATCAAATTGCCAATGTCCACTGGATCATCAAAAAAGCAAGAAGTTCCAGAAAAATGTCTACTTCTGCTTTATTGGCTACACCAAAACCTTTGACTATGTGGATCACAACAAACTGTGGAAAATTCTTCAAGAGATGGGAATACCAGACCACCTTACCTGCCTCCTGAGAAATCTGTATGCAGGTCAGGGAGCAACAGTTAGAATCAGACATAGAACAACAGACTGGTTCCAAATCGGGAAAGGAGTACATCAAGGCTGTAGATTGTCACCCCTGCTTATTTAACTTATATGCAGAATATATCATGCAAAATGCTGGGCTGGATGAAGTACAAGCTGGTATCAAGATTCCTGGGAGAAATTTCAATAAGCTCAGATATGCAGATGACACCACCCTTATGGCAGAAAGTGAAGAGAAACTAAAGATTCTCTTGATGATAGTGAAAGAGAAGAGTGAAAAAGTTGACTTAAAGCTCAACATTCAGAAAACTAAGATCCTGGCATCTGGTCCCATCACTTCATGGCAAATAGATGGCGAAACAGTGGAAACAGTGAGACTATTTCTTGGGCTCCAAAATCACTGCAGATGGTGCTTGCAGCAATGCAATTAAAAGGTACTTCCTCCTTGGAAGGAAAGTTATAACCAACCTAGACAGCATATTAAAAGGCAGAGACATTACTTTGCCAACAAATGTCTGTTTAGTGTTTTTCCAGTGGTCATGGATGGATATGAGAGTTGGACTATAAAGAAAGCTGAATGCCAATGAACTGATGCTTTTGAACTGTGGTGTTGGAGAAGACTCTTGAGAGTCCCTTGGACTACAAAGAGATCCAACCAGTCCATCCTAAAGGAAATCAGTTCTGAATATTCATTGGAAGGTCTGATGCTGAAGCTGAAGCTCCAATACTTTGGCCACTGATGCAAAGAACTGACTCATCTGAAAAGACCCTGATGCTGGGAAAGATTGAAGGTGGGAGGAGAAGGGGACGACAGAGGATGAGATGGTTGGATGGCATCATCGACTCAATGGACATGAGTTTGAGTGAACTCCAGGAGTTGGTGATGGACAAGGAGGCCTGGCTTGCTGCACTTCATGGAGTCACAAAGAGTTGGGACACGCCTGAGCAACCAAACTGAATTTCCACACACTTACACCAGGAGTGGTAAATGCCGTTTTGGAATCCTCCATCTACCTTATCAGCCTCAGGACCCAGCTCTGCCTACCAGTCTGCTGACCCCAGTTCTGGGATGCAGCCAGAGTCCCCAGGATCCAGCCCCACTCAACAGTGGGAAGGCTCCAGCCCATAAATCCACAGTCCCACCCACCAGCAAGCCTGGTCTACCAGTGGGTAGACAGTAGACTCAGGAAAACCTCCACCCCACAGCCTGCAGACACAATCTCTGTATCAGCAGGCCAGTCCCAGCCTGTGAGCTGCTGGGCCCTGGCTCCAGGCACCAGGGAGCCTGCTCCAGCCTCAGGACTGGTCTTACCTACCAGTGGGAGTTCACTGCCCCAGGAGAACCTCAGCCCCGCAGCCTACGGACCCAGCCCACCCACCAGCTGGGTCACCCACCTAGCAGGCCAACACAGCCTTTAGGACACCGCAGACCCCATAGCCAGCCATGTCAGGAAGCAGCCACATTCACCAGTGCCCAACACCAGCTCTGAGCCCTGCAGCTACATCCTAGGCCCTGCCTCCGCCTGCAGTGGGCTGGCAAGAGCCCCAGGACCTGGCTTTACCAGACAGGAAGCCAGTAGCCCCAGGCTCTCCACAAAACTACAATTATCAAATTGTAGTGGTATTGGCACCAAAACAGACATACAGATAAATGGAACAGAATAGAGAACTCAGGAAAGAGCATATGCACTGTGGTCAATCTATGACCAAGGAGTCAAGAATACACAGTGCAGAAGACACAGTCTCTTCAATAAATGGTGCTGGAAAAACTGGACAGCTACATGTAAAAAAATGAATTAGAACATTTCTTACACTGTATCAAAAATCAACTTGAAATGGATTTAAAAAACTAAATTTGAGACCAGAAAGCATAAAACTCATAGAAGAAAACATAGGCAGAACACTCTTTAATACAAATCATAGCAATAATTTTTTGGCTCTGTCTTCTAAGGCAAAGGAAACAAAACAAAAATGAATAAATGGGACCTAATTAAACTGAAAAGACTTTTCACAGCGAAGGAAACCACTTGCAAAAATATAACTGATAAGGGGCTAATATCCAAAATATATATAAACAGCTCATACAACTCAATACCAAAAATCACAAACAACCCAACTGAAACGTGGGCAGAAGACGCAAAAGGGTAACTTTTCAGTGAAGACATACAGATGGTCAACAGGCATATGAAAAGGTGTTCAACATTATTAATTGTCAGAGAAATACAAATCACTACCACAATGAGATTTCACCTCATACCTGTCAGAATATCTAACAACAACAACAAAAAAAAAACCACAAATAACAAATATTGGTGAGGATGTGGAAAAATGAGGACACTCGTACACTGTTGGGGGAATCTAAATTGATGGAGCCACTGTGGAGAACAACATGGAAGGTCCTCAAGATATTAAAAATAAAACTACCATGTGATCTCTGAGCAATTCCATACCCGGGTATATACCCAAAGAAAACAAGAACACTAGTTCAAAGAGACACACGTACCCCAATTTCAAAGAAGCATTATTTATAAGTGCCAGGATGTGGGAGCAACCTAAGTGTCCACCAGCAGAGGAACAGATAAACAAGTTGTGATATACATATACACAATGGAATACTACTCAGTCATAAAAAGGAATGAAATTTTGTCAGTTGTCCCAACATAGAGGGACCTGGAGGATGCCATATTTAATACAATATGTCAGAGAAAGATAATACATTGTATGCTATCAGTTATAAGTGGAATCTAAAAAATAAACTAGTCAATGCAACAAAAATAAACAGTCTCATAGAGAGAATAAATTAGTGTTTACAGTGGGGAGAGGGATGGCCAAAGGGGCAAGATGGGGTAAGGGACCAAGAGGTATAAATTACTATATACAAAATAAATGAGCTACAATATCAGCAATATTTTATAATAACTACAAATGTAGTATAATTTATAAAATTTTTGAATCACTATATGGTACACCTGAAATCAACATAATATTATAAACCAACTATGTTTCAATTTTTTAAATATCCGGAAAAAAGCAAGCAGAGTTAACTAAAATACAGACACAGCCGTTACATAATGGAAAATTTCAAATATGCATAACAATAGCATAATTGACTCATTAACCAACAACTGTCAACATTTTGCCAATCTTCTTTCACTGTAATAAAATGAAATTTCTTGCATTTCATTTATCTCAGAAGACCATGTTATTTTACTTGAAACACTCCAATGTAATACATAGGACATTAAAAAAAAAAACCATACCACTAATCATATCCAACCAAAGTAATAATTCCTCAAATTCATTCCCAATTGGGAAAGATGTCTTTTACAGTTTGTTTCTTTGAATCATGGTTCAAACATGGCATTGGATTGTTATTCTTCTAAGTCTCTTTAATTCCACAATAATTATCTTTTCTTTTTGTCTCTTTTATGTCACCAATTTAATGAAGAAGCTGATAATTTGTTCTATAGAGTGTCTTACAGTAGAGATTTGGCCAAATATTTTCTTATGGCTACTTGTGCCTCTGATCCCCATATTTTCCATAAGCTGGTAGTTACATCTAGATAGGGAGTCAGATAAGAACCTTCCTGGGTGACGCCATGGACTTCCTACTACATCACAGAACGTTTGCTTCTGGAACTTTTGGTGATGCTATGACTGAATCATGGACTTAGAAATGTAACACATGTAAAGACAAAATTAAATAGGAGGAAGCAATTGGGGGAATTCACTTAGGCAGATGATAAGAAGTACAGGGTCTAGATCAGTCAAGAGAAGGTGTACTTGTGTGTCAAGATTTGCAGACAGAAGGACTCGACCCAGGCCTTCTTGGCCTTCTATACTTTTGTGATAGTACAACCCATATGAATGAGTTTTGTGACTCCTTTTGATGACACCTTTCTCATAAAATTGGGGAGGATGTGGCAATTTTAATATTGGTTCAGTTAATTCTTTGCAAAACCCTAAGGCATTCTCTGGTTTGAGTCCACTACAAAAATGCCAGACACAGAGTAAACCAATTTCAGCCAAACGTGAGTCAAGGTCCCTACACTCCTTCAGCCTATCGAGGGCTCATTGCTCACTACAACAGTCAGAACGGCCTCCCTACCCAGAATGCCATCTCCAAGCCATCCTCCACACCCCAGCTGCCAGATTCTCAAGTACAAATCAAACCATCTCCCTATCTGCGCTGGTTAGACTTTTCCAGTGGCTTTCCGTGGTCTGCTGGAAAAACTTATAACTCTTTAATTGTCCGTCAAGGATGCTCCCCACCTTCCTTTTTGTCTGTCTTCCGTAGGCCATGCCTTCTCCCAATCCTCTAACCGCATCCAACTCCAGGTTGCTCTCTGGATGCGATGCTCCTTCACAGCTCGGGGTCTTGAGGCAGTTACCCCCCTGCATGGAATGCCTTTCCTTTGGTCAGCCTGGCAGTTTCCCAACCATCCCTGAGACTCCTGGTGCCAGGCCACGCTGACCTCCCCGGTCTGACTTGAAATCTCCTCTCCCGTTTCTCTGTTTCCTCTCCAGTCATATCATTACTGTGTCCCAGCAGACTTTCCTGGGCCTGGCATATTGCAGGCACTCAGGAAATAATTGTTGAATGAATTAATTGAAAACGAGGCCCAGGAGGAAGAGTGAAGAAAGCGCTGGGTGAATCTGGCATTGGCTGAATAGGCACACTCGGAAGATGAGCTACGTGCTATCTGACCACGTCTGCACTGGAACACCCCTGGCTTTGAACCTCTTTCTGTCTGCTCAATGGTTTTATCCCTTTAAGAACTTGGCTTCAAATACAAATGACACCTCTTTACAGCTGTGTGGTCTTAGGCACTTATCCGTTTCTTTTCTTGCTTTTAAAGGCTATGCTGGGCCTTCATTGCAGCTCTCAGGCTTTCTCTAGTTGTGACACATGAGCTCAGTTGCCCGCCCCACCCCTCCACATGTGGGATCTTAGTTCCCTGACCAATGATCAAACCCACACCCCTGCTTTGGAAAGTGGATTCTTAACAACTGGACCACCAGGGAAGTTCCTCTTACCAGTTTCATCATTTATAAACTGGAGACAGTGATAGAATCCACAATAAAGCTTCTTTTGAGGAGTCAGTTAATATACAGAATGCGCTTAGAGTGGTGCCTGGAACATAGTAATAGGAAGTTCTATTTAAATGCTTGTTACTAACATTTCTGCATAGGTCTTAACATCTCTACTTGACGGTTGGTTCTTCAAATTCATAATTTATATCTGATTGAGTTGTATTTACTCCATAGCATGCGGCGTAAACAGCTGCAGGAACGAAATGAAATGAATGAAAGCAACCAGGGAGATTGTTCAGGGTGGCCATAAAGATGATGGGCTTTGAGGCCAGGCTTCCTGGGTTTCCATCCCAGCTCCCCAACTGACCACTATATGCCCTTCAGCATACAGACTTAAGCCCTTGGTGCCTCTGTTCTCCTTGTCTGTAAAATGATAATAGTTGTGGGTCTGTTGTGATGGTTGTGTGAAATCAGAGATCATTTGTGTAAACCTCTTAGCACAGTGCCTGCACATGGGCACTGCTCAATAGACCTAAGTTAATATTATTATTTATTTTCCTTCTTGAGGATATTTGCACTTTTGCATGAACTAAATAGGGAACCTATGCTGGGGCAAATTAGTATTTTGGACCTATCCCAATAATCCATCCGTTTTGGTTATTTTTTTCATTCTAAAGTCTGCTTATACTTACACAAATAAGGTAGCTGGAATCCTGTCTGTTCACTAGAATGAATGACATGTTTGTCTGTCATTGGCTGTGTTCAGTGCAGCCCCTCCCACGAACTCAAAGTTAAAAGAAAAAAAAAAAAAAGAGCAACCAGACCATTCAGGTCTAAAGATGGAACCAATCCAGGGAACTCAGGCCAAATGTGGTTCTTTAGCAGTCTACCTATCAGTCAGGAGTGGGTGAGAATTCCCAAAGTCTCTATGACCTAATGGCTAGGGCATCTTGGGCTAAAAACAGGCCCCAGTGGAGATTAAATTGGAATCCAGGCATGACTCCAATTCAGCACTAGGTTTGAGCTGAACTGACCATCCCTCTGGGAGTGTTCCTTAATGAAGGACAAGACCCAGTTAGCGAGCAGGATGGCGGACAGTGGCTTGGATCCCAGCATCCTCACAGGCTAAGAGCCCAGGGAAATGGACACTGGAAGAAACTGACTGGAGGTCACCTCATAATGACTTTTGTATCCTGCATATGCCATATTTTCCCTGAAAGTTTATCTGGGGATGTTGTGAACATAGCTTCTTTGCTTTATAACTCAAGTTCAAATGTCCTTATCTTGTGACTACAGGTTAAAAATATCTTTATTTATTCTTTGAAAAAAAATTTTATTGGACATGCATACTCAATTGCTGAACTGTGTTTGACTCTTTGTGACTCCATGGACTGTAGCCAGCCAGGCTTCTCTGTCCATGGAATTTTCCAGGTAAGAATACTGGAGTGGGTTGCAATTTCCTATCCCAGGGGATCTTCCTGACCCAGGGATCGAACCACGTCTCTTGCATCTCTTGCATTGGCAGGGAGATTCTTTATCACTGTGCCACCTGGGAAGCCCAATTTTGACTGGAGTATAGTTGATTTACAACGTTGGTTAGTTTAAGGTGTACAGCAAAGTGAATCAGTTATACATATACATATATTCATTCTTTTTAAAAGATTATTTTCCCATATGGGCCATTATAGAGAAAAAGAGCCTTCTTCCTTAAATCTCACTCCTCACTAATGCCCAGAGATCATGGATATCAAAAAATTCTTATGATAAGCTATCAGACCATTCTAAAATATCTTCAGGCTGCCAAATGAAGTTCTATGTATCTATATAATTTGTAGTGATCGAGGAGGAAGATGATTTTGAGACTCTGGGGTCTTTCTTATAATAATAACAGCAGATAACGTTTATTGAGCACTTCCTATGTGCCAAAAGTGTTCCTTCATTATCTCATGCAGCCTCATAGGTGACAGGATTACGTACCAACATCCACCCCATTTTACATATCAGAAAACCAAAGAAGCAGAATTGAAGTAACTTTCCCAGGGTTGTCCAGCTAGCCAGTGACCAAACTACATTTCCAAGCAGGAGTGTCTGACCTGGGAGCTGAACTCCTAAGCGTAGTGTATGTATGGTTGTCATGTTCAGCAGCTTCAGTGGTGTCTGGCCCTTTGTGACCCTATGGACTATAGCTTGCCAGGTTCCTCTGTCCATGGGATTTTCCAGGCAATAATACTGGAGTAGGTTGCCATTTCCTCCTACAGGGGATCTTCCTAACCCAGGGATCTAATTCACATCTCCTGCATTGCAGGTAGATTCTTTACTGCTGAGCACCAGAGAAGTCCCTATACCTCTCCTCTTTTCCCACCACTTCCAGATAACTACAGATCTTCTTTGACTTAAGGTGGGATTATATCCAGATGAATTTACCATAAGGTGAAAATATTGCAAGTAAAAAATGCTTTTAATACCCCAACCTATTGAACATCATAGCATTCTCAGAACACTTACTATTAGCCTGCTGCTGCTGCTGCGAAGTCACTTCAGTCATGTCCGACTCTGTGCGACCCCAGAGACGGCAACCCACCAGGCTCCCCCATCCCTGGGATTCTCCCGGCAAGAACACTGGAGTGAGTTTCCATTTCTTTCTCGAATGCATGAAAGTGAAAAGTGAATATTAGCCTACAGTTGGGCAAAATCATCTATCATAAATTCTATTTTATAATAAAGTACTGAATAACCCATATAATTTATTGAATACCATACTAAAGGGAAAAACAGAATAGTTGTGGGTACACAGAATAATTTTATCAATTGCTTACTAGTCATGAGACAGTATCATAACACATATCACTAGCCCAAGAAAAGATCAAAATTTGAAATCAAAGTACAGTTCCTACTGAAAGCATTTCACCTTTACATGATCAAAAAGCTGAACAATCATAAGTCAAGCCATCATAATTTGGAGACTGTCTGTATATGCTAAATACATATGCCCCTAAATTCATATGCTGAAATTCTAACTCCCAAGGTGATGGAATTAGAAGGTTGGGCATTTGAGAAGTGATTAGAACATGAAGGTGGGGCCCTCATGACTGGAATTGTGGCTTTATAAAACAGAACCCCCAAAGGAGCTCTCTAGTTCCTTCCACCATGTAAGGGCACAATGAGAAGTCGGCAGTCTGAACCAAGAAGAGGGCCGAACTAGAACCTGACTGTGCTGTAACCCTGATCTCAGACCTCCAGCCTCCAGAACTGTGAGCAATATGTTTCTGCTGTTTGTAAACCATCCAGTCAATGGTATTTTGTTATAGCAGCCTGAACAGACCAAGACAGCCTATATGCACAGGGCAATATCACGGGGTTGGAAGCTCATGATGATCATACCCTAGTTCCCTGAGGTCACAACCTTCTCCGCACTTAACATTCATCGTTTAAGTATCATTCAATGAATATTTGAAACTGGGCATTTGCCGGGGTCCAGCCCCAGTGGATCCAGGGAATTCGAAGCGGGGACAGAGTTGGCATCTGGGAAAGGACTCTTTAATTAGAAATATAAAGAGATTAGGAAAGAATAGTGTAATAGGAAATTTAGAGGAGGAAAGAGGCTGTATTCCTTGGTTTACACAGAAAGCCAATAAAGCCCTGAGACAAGGGACTTGAACCATCTACGTAGGGCCACAGGCGCCCACTTGAATAGTGGAGGGTGCCCTGCCTTGGGCTCCCTCTCGTGTGGGTCTTAGAAGCCCGGGCAAATAAGTAGACACGGCTAGCCTCTATGCCCCAGATGGGACTCAGCCAGAAAATAGAGTAAGAAAGAAAAGAAGACATGGGGGAACCAGTCTTTCCAGGAACTTGCCCATCCTTTATTGTCCAGAAAAGCTTTTTATACTTTTGGTTGTACATAGAAATCAATGGATAATACAAAATCATGCAGTGTCAGCAGCCCTGACTCTTATCGAGACCAGGCTTTCTCTCTCCATACCTAGCTGTATACACAAGTCTTAGGTGATTTACATCATCTTATGGCCAGGAGGCCTATTAGCATTTTACGGCCCTTTTTTGATAAGGGTCTGTCAACCAGAAAACTTATTTGCCTTAAAAGTGTTGTTCTTTCTAAAGTCTGGTGCCACTCTCAGAAAGCACTAATTAAGGTTACATTCTTATATAGCAAGGACACAACAATTTATAACAAGGAAAGAGGAGTACAGTGATTTATAACAAACAGAAAGTTCATTAACTCAAAAGTCTAGTGTTGCTAACATCAAAACTACTATATTCCTTTTTATATATTCCAATTGCATTGATTAATATCCTCCAGGTGTCTAAAAGATAAAGAATATGGAAGCCAGGCAGCAGTCACTGACTCAACAGTGAAACCCATCACCAATATAATTTTTAGCTCTTTAGAAAAGGCTCTATATCTTTAAGATGTTTTAAGCTTCATGCCTCTCGCGGTTGGGGGGCTGTAAACAATCACAAGTTGTAAAAGTCTCTAAGTGTCAGGCAAGTTAGAGAGCCATCAGAGGGGTTTGAGCTGAGACACTCCTTTTATACGCAGGAGACTGTTGGAGCTCTAAGTTAACTTTTTCCACAGAAAGGTGGTCGGGGATAGCCCCCTGTAATGTCAGAAGAGTATAGTATAGCAGACAGTAAACAGACAGATTTTGGTTTCGGGGTAGATGCTCAGGCAGAGGACCCCTTGAGACCTGACTCGCCTTGCCTCGTCAGGTCTCTCCAGATGACCTTGTCATGGGTGGGATCTTCCGTGCTGGCTCCTGGCAGGCATTGACAACGTGTCACACTGAGAACAAGCCCTGGGGATACAGAGGTGATCAATAATTAATGCAGCCCTGTTCTTATGGAGCCTACAGTTCACATCAGATGTCGACACACGTGAAGTAATTAAACACACGTGAAATTGCAGCTGGGATAAGAGCTACAAGGCACAGGATGAGATGCTGTGAATCTGGGTAAAGTGCACTAGTTTGGGAGGTCAGGGAAGCTTTCCCTGACTCAGTGACAAAAGAAGTGATAGCTAAAGAAAGAGGAGAGGGGAAAGTCCCCCAGCGGGGAGCACAGCACGGGAGGAGGCCCTGCAACATGGAGGGCGTGTTGCACTCCTGGGACTGAAAACTGAACAGTGGCTGGAGGGCGCCCTGCTATGCTAAGGACTTGGTCTTGATCACAAGGGCAGTGAGAGGCCTTTGAATCCCAATTTTGACTCCATTCTTAAAAAGCCAGTTAGAGCCAGCAGTGCCTCTAGATCAGCCCCTGTCTGCCTGGTACCTTGATGTCTGGAGCATCAAGCAGGCAGTCTCTTCAGCACCAGCATCCCTAGAATTCAGCTTAAGTCACGGCGATGGCCTGCTTGGGGACAGGGAGAACGGGCCCTGGCAGCTTCCTGCTCTGCCTGTAAACACACTCCTTTGGCCTGGGAGCGAATGACATTTCCAGGAAAATGAAGGGTCTCAAGATAGATAGTGACTCTGGAATTTGCCTGGGACAAAGATTACCCATACTTCTTTGCAAGCAAATTGGCCCACAGTAAGGAGTAATTTTAGTGCACTGTGAACAGGATTTCACAGATTATATTCGCTATCTCTGCCTTTTCCGCCAAACAATGCTAAAAATTCTTTCCTTGAGAAATGTGATTACATGTAGTTTTCTGACACAAACCTCTCTGCTGGCATTCCATGAGCATAAAAGAGTATTGATTATGGCGACTCATTTACTACACTTGTGCTGTGCTTGTGCTAAGCCACTTCAGTCGTAGCCAACCCGGTGGACTGTAACCCGCCAGATTCCTCTGCCCACGGGGTTCTCCAGACAAGAGTGCTGGAGTGTGTTGCCATGCTCTCCTCCAGGGGATCTTCTTGACCCAGGGATAAAACTCACATCTCCTGTGTCTCCTGCATGGGCAGGCAGGTTCTTTACCACTAGTGCCAACTGGGAACCTTACTATTCCTGTTACTTAAATATTATTCACTAACCTTTACAAAGAATAAAGAGCTACTATAAAACGACTTCTCTGCCTCACCAGGGAGAAGGCAATGGCACCCCACTCCAGTACTCTCACCTGGAAAATCCCATGGACAGGAGAGCCTGGTAGGCTGCAGTCCATGGGGTCGAGAACAGTCGGATACGACTGAGTGACTTCACTTTCACTTTTCACTTTCATGTATTGGAGAAGGAAATGGCAACCCATTCCAGTGTTCTTGACTGGAGAATCCCAGGGACGGGGGAGCCTGGTGGGCTGCCGTCTATGGGGTCGCACAGAGTCGGACACAACTGAAGTGACTTAGCAGCAGCAGCAGCAGCTGCCTCACTAGATACAATTTTCCCTTTGCATTCAGATGCCATTTCTAATGCCATCTAAGAAAACTCACTTTTTGGAAAGGTTTCTTCAGGGTTGCTGTGCTGTGCCTAGTCACTCAGTCATGTCCAACTCTTTGTGTCCCCATTGACCATAGCCCACCAGGCTCCTCTGCCATGGGAATTCTCCAGGCAAGAATACTGGAGTAGGTTGCTATGCCCTCCTCCAGCGGATCTTCCTAACCCAGGGATCAAACCCAGGTCTCCCACATTGCAGGCAGATTCTTTACCATCTTAGCCACCAGGGAAGCCCCAGAATACTGGAGTGGGTAACCTATCCCTTCTGTAGCGGATCTTCCCGACCCAGATATTGAACTGGGGTCTCCTGCATTGCAGACGGATTCTTTACTAGCTGGGCTACCAGGGAAGCCCTTCTTTGGTGTAGGGAGTGTTATTTACTTATTTATATCTCTCTTTCTCTGTGAGGGTTCATCATTTTCTGCAACTCAGTATCAAAGGATGGGGCAGGAGACAAAGTAAGAGAAACAGAGGTTTTGGCTTAGAAAGTTCAGACTCTTGGTTAGGTGGGAGGGAGGTGGAAGACTGGAGGTCTTCTTATCCTACCTCCTACTCAAGGCAGAAGGGCTTTCCACAAGGTGCTAGGCATGCCTAAGCATGCAGTCCTCTGGTTTAGGCCTGAACACCCTCATAGAGACGATGCTACATGCTGGTTAAGAGCAAAGCTCCGAAATCTGACGCCTTGGGTTCTTCCTGGTCTCCACCTCTTAGTAGCTGGTTGACCCTGAGCACCCACACAAGGCCTTACTCATTTCTAAAATAGAGATAATAATCACACACATGGATTGTTAGGATTATCCCTTGAACTGGTTCGAAATGCAGAGTTCAGGTTCCAGGCAAAGTGCACACACCTTAAGTTTCGGGAGAAGGCTCTGACCAAGATGATGAAGTACCCAGGGCTAGTGCTAGAATCCTACAATAGGGCCCTAGAGGCTGCTTTGCAATTTAAGCCTGCATAATGTTCAGCTCCGGCCAACATAATGAAAGTCAGACTTACAGGAGGGATTCTGAATAACAGAAAGGGCAGAACTGGGGAGGCAGGCCCAGGGCTGTATTAGGAGCTCCCGCACTCTTCCAGGGCACGGGCACTGGTGCCTCAACGCCACTTGTGTGTGCTCCAGGCACACCTCTGACGGGCACAGCCTGCGTCAGCGCCTTCTTCTCTTGGATCGGTTGGCCCTGCCCAGGTTGAGGGGGCAGCTGGGAAGGTGCTGAGCCAGGAGCCACCCCGGTTTGTCTCCACCACAGAGACCATCTCCCAGGAAGATAGATGAGTCCAGATTTTCGCTCCAAGCAGCCTTCACCGAGGTCCATTTAAATGAGCTATACGCATTGACAATTCTAGACAAAGTTAATGTAATGTGAGGCCTCTTAAACCTGCCTCGAGGAAGAAATCATGAAGGGAGCCTGACTCAGAAAAAATTATTTGGGGAGAATAGTAGTGTATTTCCCTGATCAAATCATTGGAAACTGCTAGCACATTTGGTGTATGTTCTTCGCAGAGATTTTCTGGGAGGAGTTTAATCAGACAAAGGGTTCTTTGGGGATTGTAGCTTCCTCTGAAAGCAACATTGTCACCACCAATGGCTGCTGAATCTGAAAAAAGAGAGCCATTTTGGGCTGAATTCAGCCATTTGGCTGAATTTCCCAGAGAGCCATATCTGGACACCAGGACAGGGCTGTGGTAACCTGAGGGAGAAAATAAGAAGAATTTCCACACCTTTATCTGAACTGCTGCTTTGATAAAACCCCAACGATCTGGAACTCAGGTCAGGAAAAGGACAAGCACACTCTTGGCTCCCGGCCTTTTACGCATTAAAGAAGTATCGTGGGCACGCCTTCCAAAGGAATAAGCCCACTGTTGGTTGAATTAGCTTGAGCTACACCTGGGGCGTGTCAGGTGTGTGCGCTACCTTCTGAGAAGGGCATTGGAAGTCAGAGGATTCCAGGTAAAGAGCACCAGAAAAATGAAGAGAAGTTCTGCATGTCGGATTACACAAAGGACCATATGATGTAGAACCAGGAAATGGGAACCATGGAATTTAGGCAGAAGCTGCCTCTTCAGCCAGGGTGGCCAAGTGGGCAAGGCAGACTCCAGACATGTTTTCTCCTGCTCCAAGAGGGGCAAACTGAGATCCTCAAGTGGTGGTGGTGATGGAGAAAGGGATCTTCAATGAATACAAATAGATTTATTTCTGACACAGAATCTCTATCATGGAGAAGATTGTCTGCGATTGGAGGAGATGCTGTGATGCATCGAATTCGTGTTGGAGAGATTTCTGAAGCAGAAATGTCAGATTTGAAAGAATTAGAGGAGGTGAAGGAAACTCCTATCAAAAGGCAAGGAGATTCATGTTGATGTATGGCAGAAACCAAGACAATACTATAAAGTAATTATCCCCCAATTTAAACAAAATTAAAAATACATTTAGAAAAAAGAGTTAAGGAGTGGGGGTGTTGATAACAGGCGAGACTACACACGTAGAGGGAGGGGGTGGAGGGGGAATCTCTGAAACTTTAGCTCAATTTTGCTGTGAGGCTAAAACCACTGTAAGGAATAAAGTCTACTTAAAAAAAACAGAGAGAAGCAAGAAGAGGAATCTGTTTGTTCCTGAGAGAGAGGAGTCAGTAGAAAAAGGAGATGGGGAGAGAGTGAAGCCAGCAAGAAGTGAGCAGGTAGGAGAATGGCAAGAGGCAGACCCAGGGAGGACAGAATGGATTTGGGAGTCAGAATATCTCTTTGTTCCTTCCTTCGATCATCCATCTATAACTAGATCTAGAAGTATTTTAAGTGTTTAATTGAAGTATAGTTGATTTACTGTGTCTTCCCTTGTGGCTCAGATGGTAAAGAGTCTGCCTGTAGTGGGGTAGACCCAGGTTCTCTCCTTGGGTCAGGAAGATCCTCTGGAGAAGGAAATGGCAACCCACTCCAGTACTCTTGCCTGGAAAATCCCATGGATGGAGGAGCCTAGCCAGCTAAACAGTCTGTGGGGTCGCAAAGAGTCAGACACGACTGAGTGACTTCACTTTCTTTCTTTTTTTCCTCCTTTGATTTACAATAACATGTAAGTTTCAGGTGTACACCAAAGCAATCCAGAGAAAACTCTAATCTGAAAAGATACATGTATCCCAATGTTCACAGCAGTGCTATTTAAAATAACCAAGACATGGAAGCAACCTAAATGCCTGTCAACAGACGAATGGATAAAGAAGATATGATACATGTATATAATGGAATGTTACTCAGCCACAGAAAAGAATGAAATAAGGCCATTTACAGCAGCAAGTATGGACTTAATGATGACCGTACTAAGTTAAGTAAGCCAGACGGAGAAAGACAAGTATCAGTAGGTATTTTTGAGTGCTCAAACCTCTGTGCTAGGCACTATCAGAGCCACTGAGGACAAGGGGGTTAATACTGCAGACAGAGTGCCTACTCCCAAGCAGGCTCACATTCTACCGGGGATATGTCAATAGACCAACACATAAACATACAGTACCTCAGCCCCTGGGAAGTGCCATGAGGAAAGACAAAGCCAAGGAAAGCAGTTGGGTGAAGAGAGTGATAAGGCAAGGTTGTACAGGTCTGAGGCAGTATAAGAACTCACAGGAGCCTAGAGCCTGAGATAGAGGCCAAAACCCCTCACAATGTAAAGCACGTGCTCCCTCTTTGAAATTTGCAAATATCTTGGGGAAGACTTTAAACTTGAACATGCTCTGAAAGTGTTAGGGTTGAAACCAATTTTATCCAGATTTTGCAGAAGCGAGGAAGTCCTACATACACTTGATCATGAAATCTCTCTACAGGGTTCTCACGTGTGTATGAAACGTTCATCTCTGAAATAATCTACATCAAGGCTTCCAGAGGAGTGCTACTGCATTGCGTAGGAGGTTGAAATAAATAGTTTTTAAGTCTGACATAGTACCACAGTCACCTGGAGATTGTTTTAAAAATAGGTTTCTCAGCCTCACCTCCAAAATTCTGAATCATCATCTGGAAAATGGAGACCAGGAATCTGCCCCCACTAAAAAAAAGTTTCTGGGTTTCCCTGGTGGCTCGGTGGTAAAGAATATATCTGCCAATGCAAGAGACATGGGTTTGATCCCTGATCCAGGAGGACCCCACATGCTATAGCGCAACTAAGCCCGGGAGCCACGGCTGCCGCGCCTGCGCCCCAGGGCCCGGGAGCCACGGCTACTGCGCCTGCGCCCCAGGGCCCGGGAGCCACGACAACTGAGCCCACATGCTGCCTCTATGGGAGCCCCCACACCCCACAGCCCGTGCTCCGCAAAAAGGGAAGCCTCCACAATGAGAAGCCCTTGCACTGCAACTAGAGTAGCCCCCGCTTGCTGTAAACAGAGAAAAGCCTGAACAGCAATGAAGACCCAGCAGAGCCGAAAATAAATAAATAAAAATTTTAAAAGTTTCCTGTACAGCCTAGGGATATGATCCAATGACAAAGAAAAAAAAATGCTTCTTATAAAAAAGTTTCCCTGTTACTTCTGATGCAATTAGAATACAGATTGCATTTGGAAACCACAAAATTAGATGACTTTTAAGATTTTCTTCAGCTTGAACTTTTTGATGGCGTGAAATGTCAGCTCCTCTATGACGTCAGCTCTAAACTTTCAACTGGAGTTTTAAACATCTTCTTATGGTTTTAAAGAAATACACGTTTGTTACAAAAAGCTTGAATGATATAGAACTACAGGCTATACACCCTCAAAAATAACCATATTAATATTTACTGTTATACCAGATTTTTCCATATATATGTGTGTATACAATGGCAACCCACTCCAGTGTTCTTGCCTGGAGAATCCCAGGGACGGGGAGCCTGGTGGGCTGCCGTCTATGGGGTTGCACAGAGTCGGACACGACTGAAGCGACTTAGCAGCAGCAGCAGCAGCATACCATACCTAGATGCGCATACACACATATAATAAAATCATTAACCTTTGGTTCATAAAAATTGGCCATAATTTACTGCAATTTGCTTTATTTACTTGATAGATCTTCAAGGTCTTTCCATTGTATAGCTATGTTGTAATATAGTGGACATTGGTTTTCAGTTTTTACTGTTACAAACATTGCAGCAATAAACACCACTACAGTGTATTTCCTGGTTTTCCTTGTAAGTGTATTTGGCATAAGTTCCTAGATTTGGAATTTTGAAGATATTCCTATAAGGCTCTACCAATTTATACTCATACCAACAGTTGTATTAAAAAGTTCCTGCTTCCCGATCCTCTCATTCTTGACTGGTATCATCAATCTTTTAAATTTAAGGTAATCAGGTTCATGAAAAATATCTTCTTTTTGTTTCAATTTGAATTTATTTTGTACCTGCTGAGAATAGTGTCATTACATATTTATGTCTATTGCTATTTTCCTTCTATAAATTACCTGTTCTTGCCTCTGATATTGTGACTTACAATAAGAAATGTGGTATATTTGTCCATTTCTGCCACAGAACTCCTAAAACCTTTGGACTTTCATGATAAGTGCCTTTCAGCCACCCCCAAGTTTACGTTAATGAAGTGAATTTGGAAAGCCCTTAAGGATGGGGGCTGGTTGCCAGGGGAACCAATCTTATGACTGAGGACTAGAGATTGATTTGATCACCAACTTGGACTTGTGAATGGCATCTGAAGTGTGTGTGAATGTGGCAGGGGGCAGTATTGTGGAACTGAACACTCACCCTATGGGATCTGATGCTGACTTTAGCTAGACAGTGTCAGGATTGAGTTATGTTGTACGACACCCAGCTGGTGTTGTAGGATTGCTTGGTGTAGAAAAAACTACCACACGTTGGTGATCAGAAATACCGGGAGTAGCATGCCTAGAGTAGAGGGAGATAAACAGTAGAGGACAGATTTTCCTGTGACTCCCCTTTGCTAGGTGTTCTACCAGACTGAAATTTCTTATTTCTAACCCTAACCCTAACCCTAATTTATTTGTGTGAACTTTTTAGACTACTTTGGAGAAGGGAATGGCAACCCACTCCAGTATTCTTGACTGGAGAATCCCATGAACAGAGGAGCCTGGAGGACTATAGTCCATGGGTCGCAAAGAACGACTAATACTTTATACTATTTACCCTGGCTTCTCTTAGTCAGCTCAAGCTGCTATAAGATGAAGTGGCTTAAGCAACAGGCATTTACTTCTTACAGTCTTGGAAGTTCAGGATCTAGGCACTGGCAGGTCTGGTGTCTGATGAGATCCGCTTCCTGGTTTGCAAATGGCTGACTTCTCATTGTGTCCTCACAAGACACAGAGAGGGGGTGCGGGGGAGGGGAGCGCACGCACAAGCTCCAGGGTCTCTCCCTATAAGGACACCAAAGCCATCATGTTAGTCACTCAGCCTTACCCAACTCTTTGTGGCCAGATGGACTGTAGCCCTCCAGGCCCCTCTGTCCATGGAATTCTCCAGGCAAGAATACTGGAGCAGGTAGCCATTCCCTTCCCCGGGGGATTCTTCACAACACCAGGGATTGAGTCCTGGTCTCCTGCATTGCAGGCAGATTCTTTACCACTCAGCCACCAAGGAAGTCATGTACAGTTGGACCATAAAGAAGGCTGACCACTGAAGAATTGATGCTTTTGAACTGTGGCACTGGAGAAGACTCTTGAGAGACCCTTGAACAGCAAGGAGATCCAACCAGGCTATCCTAAAGGAAATCAGTCCTGAATATTCATTGGAAGGACTGATGCTGAAGCTGAGCTCCAATACTTCGGCCACCTGATGCAAACAGCCGACTCACTGGAAAAGACCTTGATGCTAAGAAAGATTGAGGGCAGGAAGAAAAGGGCCAACAGAGGATGAGATGGTTGGATGGCATCATCGAATCAGTGGACATGAGTTTGAGCAAACCCTGGGAGATAGTTAAAGACAGGGAAGCCTGGCGTGCTGCAGTTCATGGGGTCGCAGAGATCGAACATGACTTAGTGACTGAACAACAACAGTGCCACTGTGAGAACGCCAACCTCATGACCTACCTCCCGAAGTCCCTACTCCCTAATACCCATCACATTGAGGGTTAAGATCTCAACCGTGAATCGTGGGGGGACAAAAACATTCAATTCTCAACATTTCATGATACGAGCACTCAGTCCATCCCATGGCTGTTAATCCTTTATGTAGTTTCCCTAGAATGTCGTTTATCTTTCTAATTTAATTTTAAGATCTAATAGATACTATATGTTATAAGATTCAAAAGTCAAAACTATTCAGAAAGGTAAACAGAGAAAAGTCCTATCTCCACCTCTATCCTCCAGTTTGTTCCTCCCCATCCCCTGTAGGAAACTCCTTTCCTGGTCTTTATTTTGTAAACATAAACAAAATTGTTTCTATAGTCTTTTCATTCCTTTTCTTATATAAAATGTAGCAAACAACAAAAAAAATGTTCTGACCTTAGTCTTTCTCTTAATTTACACTGTAGGTCTGCAGGTAATCACTCCATATCCAAACATAGGGGTCTTCTTCATCCTGCCAATTGCCCAATAGTCTACTGTGGATGCGCCACAGTTTATGCTGAATACTTGAGTGATTTCCAGGTATTTTTTCATTATAAGCAACATTTAAACGAATAATGTTTTCCATATATCTGTGAAGTATATTTATAGGATAGATTCCTCGAAATGAAACTGCTGTGTCAAAGAATTGTCACTTGTCTCTGAACTTTATGATTTCTTCCGTTGTAAAGAAATTTTAAGTTTTCTATTTAATACTTTTTGGTTTTGTTTTGCCTTCCTTGGGAAGACCCACTCTGATCCTAAATTATAAAAGTATTCTATTTTCTCTCAAGGTGTGTAAGGACACATTTAAACACACACCTGTCTTTATCATATATGGATTTCATATTGTCTGTGATGTAGGGTCCTACATCATATTTTCTCCCATAAGGATATCTTGTAACACTTAATGCCTCATTCATGGAACTTATCACCTTCTTTCTCCTTCTTCCTGGAAAGATGAATTTGTGTCAAATATTAACTTTCTATTTAACTGTGAGGTCCTGGATAGTAAACATTGTGCCTTATTCATTTTTATATGCCTGATAGCTCCTACCACAGTCTTGGCTTGTAATAGATGTTAAATACTTCTTGATGAATTCAATAGCAACTAAAGAATGGCAGCCAGCCTTCCAATCTCAGGCATGATAAAATAAGAGAAAATAGACTTATGGTGCCATTAGAAACAGTGAAATTTGTGTTAGGTTAAACTTCTAAAACTCCAGCAATATGAGACACTGGTGTAAATGATAAACAAGAAGGAATTCTTGGAGGTCTCTTACAGTCTATGAAAATTCTGGGTGAAACAAGTCAGAAGTGTTAAAAAAAGAAGGTTTGTAACATTGGCAGCAATAATTTTACAATACTGGGAGTGTGTTTCTGTGACTTCTTTAGAAATCAATACCTTATGGGAAAAATCTCATCTGTTCAACAAGTATTAGACTGAACCAGATGAAACTGCTAATATTGAACTGTTCTTTATCTATGAAAGCTGCAGTTTCATATGGTACCACCCAATATTTACTGAACTTTGATTGTGCCACAGGTTTATATAAATAAAGTGACAGATGATATTTCACTGGAAAAAAACAACTATGGTCCCCATCCTAATGGAGCTGAAAATTTAGTGAGCAAGATAGACTGTAAACAAGAAAGTAAGAAATAAAGAAGTATAAATAATGATAAATCTCTAGATTAGTATGTCTTTCTAATATTTATTTGACTCATTCAAAATATGTTGAAGTTGCTATAAACTATAGTTCATAAGAAAGTATAACACTTTTTCATTATTTTATTATAACCTTTTGCTTCACTCTTAACCTTCTATATATCTTTTGTCTATACTTTCTAATCTTAATTAAATTGTGCTTAATGTATCATTTTAAAGTCAGTTTTATTGAAGTATAATTTATACTGGCAATAACATTTACATTTTTTGAGTGAACCATCCCAAGAATTTTTGCAAATGGATGTATCTGTGCAACCACCACCTGATCAAAGTGTAGAATATTTCTCTCACCTCAGAATGCTCCCTCGTGCCCTTTGTAGTCCATGATCGAGTTGATTAGCTTAACCCTCTGTTTTCAGACTGGGCCCCTCTGGATACCTACTCTTCTTTCACAGACAGCCTGGTCGTCTAGGTGTGAGGAGAGAGGTCCGGCATTGAGAGAGGAAGTTTCAGGGACCTTGGTCGTGCCCAGATCCAGTTTATATGAAGCACCTGAAGGTGTGTTCGGTTTGGCTGGGATCCTCCAGGCTGCATCGATAACCCATGACTCGCCAAACATGTCTGGAGACATTTGCTCTCAACCACAGAGCTTAGCCCATCGGTGTATGTCTCCCTTTCAACTCACCCAGTCTCTTTAGTTTGCCCACCTATTGCTTACCTTAGCCTTCCTGAACCCTTGAGGTTCTTTTGAAGACTTGAACTTTTTAGGCGTGGAATCCATAGTCTGTGTAGGATGTGTGTATTGTAATAAATAGCTTGTCCTTCCTTTGAAGGGTCTGAATGCTGTAGAAGGGGAAAGATGAGTCTGGCTATGGAAGTCTCTAAGGAAAGAGGTTCAGGGACTCTGGCTCTGATTCACAGGGGATTGTACTAAGAGACAAAGCTCATGATTCACATGTGGATTCAGCAATTTGGCAGAGTTGGCAATGAAACATTAGCTGCTGCTTTGTGCCTTTGCTAAGTGTAACTGGATGAAGAATAAATGTTTCCAAGCAGTTGCAGCCATGTCACTAACATTTCAAACGAAGGAATACCAGCCAGTGGCCTCCTTTTCTGGTCTTCCAGATTTGCAGTCACAAGCATGCTATTTATTTCAACAATGCTTATGATAAATGAAAGTAGCAATGATATCTGAACTATTACTAATGTGTGCTGTGTTAGATAATCAATAAATTAATAACGTATGCAGAGTACATTAGGAGAAACACTGGGCTGGATGAAGCACAAGCTGGAATCAAGATTGCTGGGAGAAATATCAATAACCTCAGATATGCAGATGACACCACCTTTACGGCAGAAAGTGAAGAAAAACTAAAGAGCCTCTTGATGAAAGTGAAAGAGAAGAGTGAAAAAGTTGGCTTAAAGCTCAACATTCAGAAAACTAAGATCATGGCATCTTGTCCCATCACTTCATGGCAAATAGATAGGGAAACAGTGGAAACAGTGTCAGACTTTATTTGGGGGGGCTCCAAATCACTGCAGATAGTAATTGCAGCCATGAAATCAAAAGATGCATACTCCCTGAAAGGAAAGTTATGACCAACCTAGACAGCATATTAAAAAGCAGACATTACTTTGCCAACAAAGGTCCATCTAGTCAAAGCTATGGTTTTTCCAGTAGTCATGTATGGATGTGAGAGTTGGACTATAAAGAAAACTGAGCGCTGAAGAATTGATGCTTTTGAGCTGTGGTGTTGGAGAAGACTCTTGAGAGTCCCTTGGACAGCAAGGAGATCCAACCAGACCATCCTAAAGGAGATCAGTCCTAAATATTCATTGGAAGGACTGATGTGAAGCTGAAACTTCAATACTTTGGCCACCTGATGTGACGAGCTGACTCATTGGAAAAGACCCTGATGCTGGGAAAGATTGAAGGCAGGAGGAGAAGGGAACGACAGAGGATGAGACAGTTGGATGGCATCACCAACTCAATGAACATGAATTTGAGTAGATTCTGGGAGCTGGTGATGGACACGGAGGCCTAGCATACTGCAGTCCGTGGGGTCATAAAGAGTTGGACACGACTGAGCAACAGAACTGAACTGATGAATGTGTTTTTCAATAAACGTATTGGTTATCAAATACTACATCTATTAGTATTAGATGTAGTATTGGTTATCTAATACTACATATATTCCTACAGTGAAGTAACTCCCACATACAACTAATTCTTGGAAGTATCTTCAGAGCTTATTGAAAACGCATATTCCCCGGAGATTCTGACTAAATCATCTCAGGAAGGGTCTCAGAAATCTGCATTTTCATCAAACTCCCCAGTTGGTCCTGATACTATTAGCCAGGGTTGATCCTTGAAGGGCATCACATTTGAAGCAAGCAGGCCTGGAGTTCCAGGGTTCCATCCACCAGCCGTGTGGCCTTGGTTTTGACATGTCACCTTCTGGGCCTCAGGAGACTCACTGAGAAATGGATCACAAGCAGTTTCTGAGCAGGGCAGAAACATGGTGTGAGGTAGGCTTGGGGGAGGTTAAACTGGTTGAGTTGAGGCTTGAGACATGCGAGTTAAGAGACAGCTGCCACAGTGCAGGCAGAGCTGTGATGAGTGATGACGGGAGGAAAGGCAAAGGGGGCGTGAGAGCAGAGCTGGTGCAGAGCGGGAGTCAGAGGACTCGGTGACTGCTACAGAGGGTGAGGAAGAGGAAGGGGAACGGGGCCCAGGATCTCACACCTGGGTGCCTAGGCCAATGGGCATTTCCTTTATAGAAATAAGGGAGTCAGGAAGAAGAGACGGATAGAACACCCACAGCGCCTCTGGGGGATGCCGCCCAGGCAATGAGCTCTGCTCTGGGGCGTCCCCATCTGGTTAGAGGATCTGCGGCTGGGCTGCAGGAGAGGCAGACAGCAGCTCGTCATCACAGACTCCTTCCACCCCCTTTGGCAAATCCGCTCACCTCCTGGAACTCAGTTTCCTCATTTGTAAATTAAAGAAGAAGGACGAGAAGCCAGGGATTCTTGCAGGATCTACGATACGTGATAGGCACGATGTTCATGAATGGAGCTATCTAAATTTTCTATGGAGAAGGCCTCGAGCTTTCATCAAGTTCTCAAAGGAGTGAGTGGCCCAAGAGGAGTTAGTAAGTACAGGTAACAGACAACTTCTTTCAAAAAAAACTTTCTATATGGAAAATTTCATATTCATAAAAGAGGATAAATGAGAGAGTTATGCCATTAATACTCACTTGACTTTGATAATTGAAATGATCTCTTAAGTCCTTTTTAGAGTGTTAGTATTTCATTGTATAGAGGTACACTTCATGGAAATAGATGGGGAAACAGTGGAAACGGTGTCAGACTTTATTTTGGGGGGCTCCAAAATCACTGCAGATAGTAATTGCAGCCATGAAATTAAAAGATGCTTACTCCTTGGAAGGAAAGTTATGACCAACCTAGATAGCATATTCAAAAGCAGAGATATTACTTTGCCAAAAAAGGTCCTTCTAGTCAAGGCTATGGTTTTTCCAGTGGTCATGTATGTATGTGAGAGTTGGACTGTGAAGAAAGCTGAGCACGGAAGAACTGATGCTTTTGAGCTGTGGTGTTGGAGAAGACTCTTCAGAGTCCCTTGGGCTGCAAGGAGATCCAACCAGTACATCCTAAAGGAGATCAGTCCTGGGTGTTCATTGGAAGGACTGAAGCTGAAGCCGAAACTCCAATACTTTGGCCATCTGATGCGAAGAACTGACTCACTGGAAAAGACCCTGATGCTGGGAGGGATTGGGGGCAGGAGGAGAAGGGGACGACAGAGGATGAGATGGCTGGATGGCTTCACCGACTCGATGGACATGAGTTTGAGTGAACTCCGGGAGTTGGTGATGGACAGGGAGGCCTGGCATGCTTAAATTCATGGGATGGGGTCGCAAAGAGTCAGACACAACTGAGCGACTGAACCAAACTGAACTGACCATACTTTAAGTTTGACTTTTCTTTCATGTATTGCCTCTGAGTAGGCTTGCCTCAAAAAAGTCACTGTTCCCCGTCAGAATTGTTATCATCAAAAAAAAAAAAAAAAAAAACCCACAAATATCAAATGTTGGTGAAGATGTAGAGAAAAGAGAACCCTTATACATTGTTGGTAGGAATGTAAATTGGTATAACCATTGTGGAAACACTATGGGGGTTTCTCCAAAAAGCTAAAAATAGAACTAACATATGACCCAGCAATTTTACTCCTGGGTATATCTGAAAAAAACACCACTAATTCAAAAAGATGCCTGTACCGCAATGTTCACAGCAGCATTATTTACAAGAGGCAAGTTATGGCAGCAACTTAAGTGTCTGTCAATAGATGAATGGATAAAGAAGATTTGATTACATATATATATCACATCTTTTTATCCATATATCTAATATATATGTATGTGTGTGTGTATATATATACATATACATATATATACACACACTACTCAGCCATACCAGACATGGAACAATGGACTGGTTCAAATTCAGAAAGGAGTACGTCAAGGCTGTATATTGTCACCCCACTTATTTAACTTCTATGCAGAATATATCATTGCAAAATGCCAGGCTGGATGAATGACAAACAGGAATCAAGATTGCCAGGAGAAATATTAATAACCTCACATATGCAGATGACACCACCCTACTGGCAGACAGTGAAGAGGAAGGAAAGAGCCTCTTGATGAAGGTGAAAGAGGGGAGTGAAAAAGCTGGCTTAAAATTCAACATTCAAAAAACTAAGATCATGGCATCTGATCCCATTACCTCATGCAAATAGATGGAGAAAAAATGAAAACAGTAACAGACTTTATTTTCTTGGACTCCAAAATCACTGTGGACAGTGACTGCAGCTATAAAATTAAAAGATGCTTGCTCCTTGGAGGAAAAGCTATGACAAACCTAGACAGTGTATTAAAAAGCAGACACATTACTTTGCCAACAAAGGTCCATATAGTCAAAGCTATGGTTTTTCCAGTAGTCATGAATGGATGTGAGAGCTGGACCATAAAGAATGCTGAGCACCAAGGAATTAATGCTTTCGAACTGTGGTGCTGGAGAAGACCCTTGAGAGTCCCTTGGACTGCAAGGAGATCAAACCTGTCATTCCTAAAGGAAGTCAACACTGAATATTCATTGGAAGGACTGATGCTGAAAGTGAAGCTCCAATACTCTGGCCATCTGATGCGAAGAGCTGACTCATTGGAAGAGACCCTGATGCTGGGAAAGATTGAAGGCAAAAGAAGAACAGGGCGACAGAGGATGAGATGGTTCGATGGTATCACCTACTCAAGGGACATGAGTTTGAGCAAACTCCAGGAGAGGGTGAAGGACAGGGAAGCCTGGCGTGCTGCAGTTCATGGGGTTGCAGAGGTGGACACGACTTAGCAAGTGAACAATAACAACTAAAGGATCATATCTTCAGAGGGTTAAGGTCTTTAAGTTCCTGCTTCTCTCTCTTTTTCCCCTCAAAGAGAAGACTTTGTTATTTCTGCCATAGTAAGTACAACATATTACTTAAACATACTTTGTATCCATGGAGATGAAGGCAAACCAGACAGTCACAGTTTTAAAACAAAGAAACAAGAGAATACTCATCTGCTTTCACTTTTTAGATTATAAACATCTAATTCTATTATATAAAAGATTCATATATTTCTTCATCAGTATTTATCAATCTTCAAACACTTGTGAAAGTGAAAGTCGTCAAAGTCTTGTCCGATCCTTTGCAACTCCATGGACTGAATTCTCCAGGCCAGATTACTGGACTGGGTAATTTCACATATTACAGATGGAAAAACTCCATGCAACAGATTCCCAAAATGCAGATATTTGGATGGAAGGGTCATTCACAGCTAAGGTATGTCACTAGGAAATTTCAGAATCCACTTCTTTCCCTTTTTTCAACCTCAAAACTCATTTTATTAAAAGTAGGGATGCATTTGCCAGCCCCTGTTTCTCCATCTTCACAGTCAAATCTTGCTTTTGGCTACTGTCTCCTGTAAGGTTTGTGATGGCATGTACCACCCACTGGGTCAGAAAGGGCTGACTGTCATTGACACGGAAGTTGTTCAGGATAAAGAAACTGCTGTCCAGCTGTTTACCTTGTCCTGGTAATTTTTGTTCTTACAGCACAGTTTTCCAGTCAGACAAATGAAACGAGACACAAACACTTCAGTCTTATTTGTGGTATCACCTTCGGCTCTTCTGCAACCAGAGGTACTGACGATGTTTGTGGTGTTTTTTGAGCTACATGAATCAGTCATAAAAGACTTGATGGCAGGTTTTTAATAAAAGCATATAACTCAGAAATGGTCGGATGGAGGAGATGTACAGGACAAAGTATGGGAAAGGGCACGGAGTTCTGTGCCCCTCCAAGCTCGCCAATCTGGAAGCTTTCTGCTTCTCTTTCAAGAAGCTAAAGTGGCTACTTCCCTTGTAGTCTAGTGGTTAAGGCTCTGCCCACTCAATGCAGCGGGCCCAGGTTCCATCCCTGGTCAGGAGACTAGGGATGCCACAACTAAAACCTAGCACGGTCAAATAAATTTAAAGAAAAGAAGAAGCCAAAGTGATAGCTACTTAGAAAAATGTCATTAGCAACCTTGTAGTTAAAGAAAGTGAAGAATCTGATAGAAGCAGTAAGGAACATTTACAGTAAATAGTATTAATGTGTAAGTCTCTCTTTTGTGATTTCCTGCTTTAACTGACTTTTTCAATTACCAAACAAACCACCAATTTTAAGAGCTGGCAAAGAAGCTTGCAGAAAATGTTATCTCCCCCTCACTGTTCATTCTTCCCTTCTTCCACATTAAGAGAGTTCTCATTTTTAGCTGTGCTCTAGCCACCTCTCCACCCCACATGAAAATACCTCTTAGTCCCTTGAAGTTCACCATAACCATGTGACTAAAGCCTGGTGAACAGATAGACATATACTGAAATATCTTTTGGCAACTCCTGGGAATGTTCTTTAAGCAATAGCTATAATGTGCTCTTTGCTCCTCTCTTCTTGGTCTGCCTTCCAGCCTGCTACCCAGAATGCATATGTGATGGCTGGAGTAATAAGGAAAATGTAGAGGATTTCTGGTCCTCTGAGGACTTTATATACCCCAGTTGTCAGAATAACATGGAATTTCATGTCTGACTTCCTTAAATTACTATTATTTTAGCTCTCTGTGATTCACAGTCAAGCTTCATTATAAATGATAAAGAGAGTTTGGGTCTTATTATTTTTTCTGAACTGAATTACAACTTGACCTGAATATTCTGGCAACCAATATTTATGTAGACATTATCACAACACTTAGGGGCTCAATAGAAGCAATACTGGAACTAGGAAGAGAACCCTCCTCAGGTCTTTTAAACTCAAAGATTCCACAGTGCTACAATTTACTTTCTTTTTAAGTCATAAAGTGTATGCCTTGCCCTGAGATAATCCTATTAAAATCAGTAATTCAGCTTAGTGGTCATAGTAAATATTTCTGCCTGCAAAATTTCCTCAGGCCATATTGATTTATTTTCCCTTGTCTAACTTGGAAATGGTTGCAGTTTTAGAGCCGGGTCCAGTGTGTTAACACATATTAATGACAGAAGTACCCTGTTCCCTCGGTTCTGAGATGCTGTCAATAGAAGATGCATCACTGGCTTCATAACAGCTTTTGAGAAAAATATATTAAATAACTCTTTTTTTCCTTAATAAATGTTAATAGTGAGATATATATATATAATGTGTATATACATAATATATATATTTTTTTTTCATCTTTTCCACATCTGATCTGAAGATTCTTTTGAATTACTTTTGTTTCACAATACACTGAGTCTCTGCTTTATCGAACAAGTTCTTGTGTTTGGGGGTCAATTTGCATCTGTGTTACTAATACTGTGAATGGTTAATACTACATGCTCCTATTTAATTGTCTTTAGATAAAGTTCCTTTCATCCTTTTCTCTATTTTTTCCCAATAGAATTAATCTTTAGGCCTGATTATTGTTTTGAAAGTTAATGAAATTCCAGAATCTGGCTTTAAAATGCAACTCCTCGTAATGGACAAAAAGTTTCAGAAAAAAATGGAGCTGTGTCTTCCCCTGAGCTTCAGAAGGTTGATAGGGTCACATTGTGTCTGTAGACAGCTTTGGGTAGTCTGGCTAACACAATGGCAGTTTACAAGTCACTTCCTAGAATGGTCACTGTTGGCATCCTGCCCAGAAACCCTTGGATACTTTTTACTAGCTCTGTTTAATCACTTTCTTTTCTCCCAAATCCACTAGGGCACCAACAGAATATTTTACATAAAATATTTTACTTAAAAAATGTTATTGAATAAAGGGGGAATGTAGATAAATGGGTGAATATATTTGTAGAATTAAAATTAACTGTGTTGAATAATTCATTAACTGATAAGGGAGAAAACTTGTTAATTATTATCCATTTGCCAGAATAGGTTTCAGAATAACAGAGATTTCACTCAGGGAATGAAACTGAGGCAGGAACATATATTCTCTTCTCCTGTGATTTGATGACTATTTTTAGTGTTATATTTACATTCCTTTGTGTGTGTGTGTGTGTGTGTGTGTTTATTATAGATTTTTAGGTTGCAGTTACCATGAGGTTTTTTGTATAGCAGTCTGTCTGTCTCTCTCGCTATATATATATACACACACATATATATGATTGTTTTTAAGTTGCTGAACTCCTAATTCCAAAAGCATTAAAAATACTCTGATTTGTACTCTTTTCCCCTCATGATAACTGCTTTTGATTCCATATTTTAACATTTACTTGTTTGGGGTATCCCTTAACTGAAAACATACAGAGGACTTCACGAATTTGTGTGTCATCCTTGCCCAGAGGCCATGCTAATCTTCTCTGTATCCTTCCAGTTTTAGCATCCGTGCTGCAGAAGTAAGCAGGAAGACAGGAACATTTACGGAGAAATTTCCAAGACTGGGCGTGATAACCAGAGAGGCTTGCCCTGGGTGAATGAACACAGAGGCAGGAAGATCTGCTGATGTGGGGACTAGCACAAAAGGAACACAAAGGGCAGGTTTATTTGGTCTTCATGTCCATTAGGTAGACCCATAAAATATCACAGTTCTCTGTGCAAGGCAGACTGAGCCAGGGGAGGACAAAGCAAAGCTCCAGCGTCTGGTGACCAAATCTGGCAGGGTCAGAAACTGGCCAAGACACCACCCAAGGGCCAGTGAGGCTGTTCCAGGCCCCTAGACTGAAAAGAGCTTCCCAGGGTGGAGGGGCCACGAATCAGCCGGCTGCGCGTCTTCCTGTCTGCCCTCCTCCCAGCTCATTGATTGGGCTGAGTGCTCAGCCGTCTTCCTGCTGAGAAAGCTGCCTAAGTGCAGCTCCCCGCTCTCCGGCTCTTTCCGACACACACGCACAGACCCACTCCTAGCTGGAGATGAGCTCCAAGAGTCGCAGCAGTCATCTAATCGATTGATTGCCCTTTTCCGGTGGCCTTCCCCGAGAAGCTGCGCTTACTGGGATGGCAATGCGTGGAACCGATGTTTGAAGAAACAAGTTGAAAGGAGGTAGCAGCGTAGACTGAGGTGCCTTGTTGTGAGAGCCAGGGTCTCCAGGGCGGCCTGCACAACTTCCGCGGGCCTCCCTGCCCAGGAGGGCCCACGGGTGACCCGCCCTTTGAGGGGGTTTGAATGGTACCCAGTGTGTACATGCTCACTGCCTCAGCTCGGGCACTGTGAGTGACAAGACACGGGAGAGGGAAAGAGGCGGGACTGGGCGATTTTGCTCACTCACAGCTCTCACCAGCATCCTCCAAAGTTGCCCAAAATAAATATTAGATCCATGTAATTGTTTCTGGCTATATAAATGCAGTTTCAAAATAAGTCCCTGACACCTCTTCCAACCATAAAGCTGCCCCAAGCCCCTTCTGGGAAGAAATTCTAAACTGAGGGACAGCTTGGCACAGAACAGTTCCCTAAGAGAAGTACTACAAATTAGAGTGGACATCACCCTGTCTACCAGTATCAGATTCCTTTTGTAATCCAGGCCTGCGGAAGGCTGCGCTTCTCAGCTTTTGTGTTCCTTGAGGTTGAGGAGGGGCACGGGACTGGTTGTGACGGCCACTGTAACCACACACACCATTTCCAGGCTGAGACCAGGAATCGCCCGTGTGTGATTCTCCAGGCTTTTTCTTGCCCTACTGAGGCAATCGTGAGATGGAAGGTCCAAAAGACAGCAGCAGCCTGGACACTCAGTCCCCGTGCAGAGGACGACTATCCTAGAGAAATGCCTGGGCCCGTAAAGGGCTTGGCATGAGAGAGAAATAAACTTTGGTTGGATGAAGCCTTTGAGATTTGGGCTTGTCTGTCATTACAGCATAACTTAGCCAATCCTTACTAATTAATATAAGAAGTACTATTCAATGGAGGGCCTATTTTCCCCCCATATATGCTATATTTTATTTGACTTTTTTCTTTAATTGGAGGATACTTGCTTTACAGTGTGTCGGCTTCTGCTCGACATCAACATGAATCAGACTATTAATTTTCCTCAGATGCCACGTTTCCTTCCTTCAGCTGAGTACTATCCTCTGAACCAGACCTCTCTCTTCCAGTCTTCTCCCAAGCCAGATACCCCTTCCAGGCCTTTCTTCCACAGAGCCTGCTCAATTGTGGAGTTTATGCTTAACCACTCAAATCTTAGGGTGCTACAGACTCAAGAATCTTTCTCAGCCAGACTGGCCAAAGCAGGAATTCTGTTGAAAACTTATCCATTTGTTTCATGAACCAAAAAAAAAAAAAATGTTAAGCCCCATGGGGAATTAGTTTGAGTATCCAGGGAAGAGAGACTATTTGACTGTCTTCACTCAATAAGTATCTTTACCTGACTCAGTTGTGAAGCAGAACAAGTATGTCTTCACTAGGTAAAGATAAGACTCAGGTCAGTTCAGTTCAGTCGCTCAGTCGTGTCCGACTCTTTGCGACCCCATGAATCACAGCACGCCAGGCCTCCCTGTCCATCACCAACTCCCGGAGTTCACTCAGACTCATGTCCATCGAGTCAGTGATGCCATCCAGCCATCTCATCCTGGGTGGTCCCCTTCTCCTCCTGCCCCCAATCCCTCCCAGCATCAGAGTCTTTTCCAATGAGTCAACTCTTTGCATGAGGTGGCCAAAGTACTGGAGTTTCAGCTTTAGCATCATTCCCTCCAAAGAAATCCCAGGGCTGATCTCCTTCAGAATGGACTGGTTGGATCTCCTTGCAGTCCAAGTGACTCTCAAGAGTCTTCTCCAACACCACAGTTCAAAAGCATCAATTCTTCGGCAGTTAGCCTTCTTCACAGTCCAACTCTCACATCCATACATGACTACTTGCAAAACCACAGCCTTGACTAGACTACTTTCCCTTTTTCCTGACACCTATAAGTCAGTCTTAGGACTTAAAATGCTGGTATAAAAATAATTGCTTTTCTATGTCTATGAAGTTAACACCTAAGGGCCTGGAGGCTCTGCCAATGAACAAACATGAAAACCCAAGCATTTCCACAGAAGGATGCCCCCTTGACCAAATAAAATGTCTCCTTGCTCTAAAAGTCAGGCTTGCAGGCTTGTGCACTGCTCCATCGACTTGTCTGGAACTTGCCATGAATGCTGGGAAGGAACTAACTGAGTCTCCTTTCTCAATGATCATCTCTGAGCCAAGCCTACAGGATAAACAAAGCAATTTCTCCTCAGATGGGCTCTAAGAAATCTTCCAAGCCGCCCGTCGCCGCCGCCGCCGCCGCCTCCCCCCTTCCCGGAGGGGTCGGTCGGTCGGCGGCGGTCGGTGAGGGGTTGCCGTGCGTGCGCGGGGTTGGGGGGACCCGGGGCGGTCGGCCGCGGGTCTCCGCGTCCCCTTCTCGGGACCCCTCGTCGCGGGCACCCCGGCCCCGCGCGCTCGCGCGCGCGTCCTCCGAGACGCGACCTCAGATCAGACGTGGCGACCCGCTGAATTTAAGCATATTAGTCAGCGGAGGAAAAGAAACTAACCAGGATTCCCTCAGTAACGGCGAGTGAACAGGGAAGAGCCCAGCGCCGAATCCCCGGCCCGCGGTGGGGCGCGGGACATGTGGCGTACGGAAGCCCCACTCCCCGGCGCCGCTCGTGGGGGGCCCAAGTCCTTCTGATCGAGGCCCAGCCCGCGGACGGTGTGAGGCCGGTAGCGGCCCCCGGCGCGCCGGGCCCGGGTCTTCCCGGAGTCGGGTTGCTTGGGAATGCAGCCCAAAGCGGGTGGTAAACTCCATCTAAGGCTAAATACCGGCACGAGACCGATAGCCAACAAGTACCGTAAGGGAAAGTTGAAAAGAACTTTGAAGAGAGAGTTCAAGAGGGCGTGAAACCGTTAAGAGGTAAACGGGTGGGGTCCGCGCAGTCCGCCCGGAGGATTCAACCCGGCGGCGGGCCCGGCCGTGCCGGCGGCCCGGCGGATCTTTCCCGCTCCCCGTGCCTCCCGACCCCTCCCCCCGCCCTCCCCCCGCCCCTCGCCGCGCGTCCGTCCGGCCTCCGGGCCGGGCGGCGGGCGGCGGGGGGGTCGCGGGGCGGGGGCG
>SJYQ01006226.1:474372-536398 GCA_006410935.1 Redunca redunca | reverse complement strand
GATCTCTTCAAGAAAATTAGAGATACCAAGGGAACATTTCATGCAAAGATGGGCTCGATAAAGGACAGAAATGGTATGGACCTAACAGAAGCAGAAGATATTAAGAAGAGGTGGCAAGAATACACAGAAGAACTGTACAAAAAAGATCTTCACGACCAAGATAATCATGGTGGTGTGATCACTCACCTAGAGCCAGACATCCTGGAATGTGAAGTCAAGTGGGCCTTAGAAAGCATCACTACAAACAAAGCTAGTGGAGGCGATGGCATTCCAGTTGAGATATTTCAAATTCTGAAAGATGATGTTGTGAAAGTGCTGCACTCAATATGTCAGCAAATTTGGAAAACTCAGCAGTGGCCACAGGACTGGAAAAGGTCAGTTTTCATTCCAATCCCAAAGAAAGGCAATGCCAAAGAATGCTCAAACTACCACACAATTGCACTCATCTCACATGCTAGTAAAGTAAAGCTCAAAATTCTCCAAGCCAGGCTTCAGCAATACGTGAACTGTGAACTTCCAGATGTTCAAGCTGGTTTTAGAAAAGGCAGAGGAAGCAGAGATCAAATTGCCAACATCTGCTGGATCATGGAAAAAGCAAGAGAGTTCCAGAAAAACATCTATTTCTGCTTTATTGACTATCCCAAAGACTTTGACTGTGTGGATCACAATAAACTGTGGCAAATTCTGAAAGAGCTGGGAGTACCAGACCACCTGACCTGCCTCTTGAGAAATCTGTATGCATGTCAGGAAGCAACAGTTAGAACTGGACATGGAACAACAGACTGGTTCCAAGTAGGAAAAGGAGTACGTCAAAGCTGTGTATTTTCACCCTGCTTATTTAACTTATATGCAGAGTACATCATGAGAAATGCTAGGCTGTAAGAAGCACAAGCTGGAATCAAGATTGCCAGGAGAAATATCAATAACCTCAAATATGCAGATGACACCACCCTTATGGCAGAAAGTGAAGAGGAACTAAAAAGCCTCTTGATGAAAGTGAAAGAGGAGAGTGAAAAAGTTGGCTTAAAACTCAACATTCAGAAAACTAAGATCATGGCATCTGGTCTCATCACTTCATGGCAAATAGATGGGGAAAAGTGGAAACAGTGTCAGACTTTATTTTGGGGGGCTCCAAAATCACTGTGGATGATGACTGCAGCCATGAAATTAAAAGATGCTTACTCCTTGGAAGGAAAGTTATGACCAACCTCTGCATATTCAAAAGCAGAGACATTATTTTGCCAACAAAGTTCTGTCTAGTCAAGGCTATGGTTTTTCCAGTAGTCATGTATGGATGTGAGAGTTGGACTGTGAAGAAAGCTGAGCTCCGAAGAACTGATGCTTTTGAACTGTGGTGTTGGAGAAGACGCTTGAGAGTCCCTTGGACTGCAAGGAGATCCAACCAGCCCATCCTAAAGGAGATCAGTCCTGAGCGTTCTTTAGACAGAATGATGCTAAAGCTGAAACTCCAGTACTTGGCCACCTGATTTGAAGAGTTGACTCATTGGAAAAGACTGATGCTGGGAGTGTATGGGGGCAGGAGGAGAAGAGGACGACAGAGGATGAGATGGCTGGATAGTACCACTGACTCGATGGACGTGAGTTTGAGAGAACTCCGGGAGTTGGTGATGGACAGGGAGGCCTGGCATGCTGCAATTCATGGGGTCGCAAAGAGTCGGACATGACTGAATGACTGATCTGAACTGAACATCATACTCGATGGAAGACTGACTAGTGTCTTCCTAAGATCAGAAACAGGGGAAAGATGGCCACTCTTAACAGTTGTATTCAACACTGCTATTGAGGGCAGTGCAATCAGGCAAAAATAAACAAAGAAAATGGAAAACAAAGAAAAAACATTCAGATTGAAAAGAAAGAAATAAAACTATTTACATACACACACAGAAAACTCTGTGTAATCTATAAGGAAGCTACTGAAATAAAGAGGTGAGTTTGGCAAGGTTGCAAGATACATGCATAATCTATAAAAATCTATTTTATTTCTATATACGAGCAATGGGCAATCAAATATTGAAAGTATAAAAAACAATACCAATTACTATAGCACAAAATATTTAAAGATAAATCTAATGGAAGTGTTCAACATCTCTATACTATAAATATTATTAAAAGAAAATTCATAAGTTACAAATAAATGAACAAATCAGTTGTGTTTATGGGTCTGAAAACTCAGTTATTACTACAGTGCCATTCCTTCCCAAACTGTAGATTTGATGAATCTCAACCAAAATCCTAGGAAGCTTTTTTTTATAGAAATTGACAAACTGATTCTAAAATTCATATTGTAGTACAGAAGACCAAATCTAGACAACCATCTTTGAAAAAAATCGTTGAAATTAAATTATCTGCTTTGAAGATGTTATAAACCTACCATAATTGAGACAGGATGATAATGACACAGTTAGATAGATAGATGAATGAAACTGAATGGAGAGACCAAAAATAAGCCCATACCTGCATCAGTAACTTATTTTTCACAAAATTCCAAAAGCAGTTCAGTATAGAAAGATAATGCCAGAATAACTAAATATCCATGTGCAAGGAGAAAAAGTGGATTCTGAGCCTCGTGTGTGTGTGCTCAGTCATGTCTAACTCTTCGCAACCCTTTGGGTTATAGCCCAACAGTTTTCACTGCCCATGACATTCTTTAGGCAAGATTACTGGAGTGGGTTGCCACTTTCTCCTCCAGGGGATCTTCCTAACCCAGGGATCAAACCCACGTCTTTTGTGTCTCCAGCACTGCAGGTGAATTCTTTACCCCTGAACCCTACCTCATACTATACACACAACTAACTCAAAATAGATCATAGACTTAAATGTAAAACCTAAAACTACATAAAAAAAAAACTTCTAGAAGAAAGTATAGAAACTCAGGGTGACTTTGGGTTATACAAAGGTTTCTAGATACTACAATAAAAGCATAATTCATAAAAGAAATAATTTATAAATTGAATCTTATGAAAATAAAAAATGTCTGGGGACTTCCCTCTTGGTCCAGTGGCTAAGACTCCATTCGTCCAATGCAGGGGGGCCTAGGCTCATTCCCTGATCAAGGAACTGGATCCCAAACGCCACAAATAAGAGTTTGCATGCCGCAACAAAGATCCTGTAAGATCCAGAGTGCTGCAACTAAGAACTGGCACAGCCAGAATGAATAAATAAAGAAATACTTTTAAAAATAAAAAAAACATCTGCTTTTTGAACAACACAAAGAGAGTGAACAGGTAAGCCAAAAACTGGGAGAAAACATTTGAAAATAACATATCTTATAAAAGATTTGTTTCCAGAACACACAAAGAACTTTTAAAACCTGATAAAAAGGAAACAAAAGTCCAATCAATGATGGGCAACATTTTGGACAGATGCTTCACTAGGAAAAAACAAGGAAACAAACACAGAAAGAGAAAAATGTTAGGGAAATACAAATTGAAAACACAATGTGATTCCACTGTAAACCCATTAAAATGGTGAAGATATTTTTTAAAAATTATCATGCTAAGTGTTGGCTGAAGGATGAAGAATGGGAACTCTCATGCTGTACTGGTGAGAAGTTAAAATAGTGGAACCATGTTGGAAACAGAAGATCCCCTAGAGAAGGAAATGGCACCCCACTTCAGTACACTTGCCTAGAAAATTCCATGGACGGAGGAGTCTGGTGGGCTGCAGTCCATGTGGTCACAAAGAGTCGGACACAACTGAGTGACTTCACTTTCACTTAAAAAAAACAAACAAACAGTTATTTACCATATGACCCTGCCGCTCTATTTCCAGGTATTTATCCAAAAGGAAAAGAAATAAATGTCTACAGGGAGATTTTTACACAAAGATTCATAGAAACTTTAGCAAAAAACTGACCACATACCAAATACCCTTCAATAAGTGAATGGGTAAACAATCTGCGATACAGCCATACAATGGAATACTACGAGAAATAAAAAGAGCCAACTATTGACTTGATGCTAAACATGAATGGACCTTAAAATAATGATGCTGAGTGAAAGAAGTCAGAGGAAAGGAGTCCATACTGTTGATTCTATTTACATAAAATTCGAGAAAATACAAACTAATCTATAGTGACAGAATGCAGATTAATGGTTGCATGAGGAGTGTGGGGACATGGAGCAACAGGCTGGTTCAAAATCGGGAAAGGAGTACCTCAAGGCCATATATTGTCACCCTGCTTACTTAACTTACATGCAGAGGACATCATGCAAAATGCCAGACTGAATGAATCACAAGCTGGAATCAAGACTGCCAGGAGAAATATCAATAACCTCAGATATGCAGATGACATCACCCTCATGGCAGAAAGCAAAGAAGAATTAAAGAGCCCCTTGATGAAGGTGAAAGAAGAGAGTGAAAAGGCTGGCTTAAAACTCAACATTCAGAAAACTAAGATCATTGCATCTGGTCCCATCACTTCATAGCAAATAGATGAAGAAACAATGGAAAGAGTGAGAGACTTTATTTTGGGGGGCTCCGAAATCACTGCAGATGGTGACTGCAGCCATGAAATTGAAAGACACTTGCTCCTTGGAAGAAAAGCTCTGACAAACCTAGACAGCATATTAAAAAGCAGACATTACTTTGCCAACAAAGGTCCATCTACTGAAAGCTAAGGTTTTTCCAGTAGTCATGTACAGATGTGAGAGCTGAGTGCAGCAGAATTGATGCTTTTGAACTGTGGTGTTGGAGAAGACTTTTGACAGTCCCCTGGATAGCAAGGAGATCAGACCAGTCCATCCTAAAGGAAATCAACCCTGATAATTCATTGGAAGGACTGATGCTGAAGCTGAAGCTCCAATAGTTTGGCCATCTGATACAGAGTTGACTCACTGGAAAAGGCCCTGATGCTGGGGGAGGAGAAGGGGACAACAGAGGATGAGGCAGTTGGATGGCATCACCGACTTGATGGACATGAGTTTGAGCATGCTCTGGGATCTGGTGATGGACAGGGAAGCCTGGAGTGCTGCAGTCCATGGAGTCGTAAAGAGTTGGACATGACTGAGTGACTGTATAGAACAGAACAGAAGAACGTGGGGACCGACAGGAAGAAGGAATAAAACAAAAGAAGGAGTAAACTTTTGAGGGTGACAGACATGTTTACTATTGTGAGAACCGTGACAGTTTCATGGATATATACAAATGTCAAAATTTATCATACTGGATATTTAACTTATGCTGAGTCTCCTCCATGTCAATTATACCTCTAGAAAACTGGCTGGATAAAGATGCTATCCCTGATGTTGTTAAGCCATTTAACCAATGGCTGTTTATTTCCAAATCATTGATTATGAAAAAATCTAAATAATCCAAAATAAGTAATTTTCCCATATTTTCAGCTGGAAGCAAAATTTAATACTATATCTACCCAACGTCTTGGCTTACATAATAAAAATCACAGCATATTAAAGCTTGAAGAGACCTTGGGGATTAGCCATTAAACTCTTCCCAAAAACCCTCTCCCCCATTTTTTTTCCCCAAATGAGGGAAATAGAAACCCAGAAAAGTGGACGTTGCCCAGATCTGTCAGGAGACCCACGACAAGAACCACAGTGTTCTCATTCCCAAAGCAGAGCTCTTTCCAGGATGCCATACCACAGAATGCCATTTTAACTTTTTACATTCTAAATTTTATTTCCTTAAAACAGCAAAGAGGGAAAAAAAAATAACACAGAGTGGAATTTCATGCTTACAAGTGGAATTACCTACAGGAACGGTTGTATGTTTTATAAATGAGGCAACAGAGCCTTGTGGTACAGGAAAGAAAGGTGGTATTTTCTCCTGGAGTCTCAGGGCAAACATGAAACTTGCCGGTCTCTTGAAGCAAGTAAAGGAAAATGACATCACTCGCCCCAACAGTGATTCTCAAGTGTAGACTCACTTCCAGGAGCCAGCGTCTGCTTCCCTGCACTGCCCCTCTGAGTTCGCACGGCTGGAATACTATCAGACATTTCAGTCCCGAGGTTTCCAAGGGTATTCACATGTTAAAAGTGAACTGCAACAACTCAGTCGTGCTGCGCGGGTTGACGTTTCTTAAATGGCATGGAGATTTTTTTTTTTTTGGTAACTTTAAATTTGTTTTAGATTAGGCTTACTCATGAAGAGCAGAAAGTTTCTTTCCTTAAATGTTCCCCTCTGTGAGCAAAGACCCAGCAATGAAAATTCTAACTGAGGTATGAGGGGAGCATGAATGTTTCTCCAAACCACGGGAGCCTGAGAAACCTTCCTGGCTCCGCGTGCTGGGAGGGAGGCTGCTTTCTACTAACGTTTCTTCCTTTACCGGAAGGGTGATTTCAAATCTGGGCTCATAGGAGATGCTGGAAAGTCACAGGGGCTCGCGGAAAAGTTACTAGAATGATAAAGCTTTGAAAAATATAAATGAGCTCTGAGGAAAGAGGAAAGGAATGGCAATCACTGAGCCTCAGCGACAAGTTCAGAGGATACTGAATCTCCAGCCGGTATTATTTCCCAGCCTTCCTGTCCAACTCCTGCTGGAATTGCTCATGACATTAGTTACACCGTATGGTGGACTCTGACATTTGCCCACTTGATATCCATTCCAGTTTCTTCCTCAAAAACAGAATTATGGTTTCGTTAAGGCATGGCAATGTGCCCAGCGCAATTACTCTCTACATCCCCTTGCAGCAAGGGTACCCATGTGACCCTCGTCTGATCAATGCAAGACGAGCTGGGAGTTTTGGGGAACGCTTTCTCCCCTACCTTCTGGCACCCGCTGCTCCACACCTTCTTTTCTGACACATGGACAGGAAGCCTGCAGACGCAACAGACACCTGGAGGTGTAGGGGACAAGCCAGCTGCCTTCCCGAAATTCTGCTAAGATTATCTCTGGCATTTCAGTCTCAACATGCCCCAAACAGAATTCAGGATCTTTCCCTTTCACCCTTAGAAATTTCCTGTTTTGCTAAATGGCATCACCACTCCTGCAGTTAAGACTGATCAAAAACCAGGACCTTGTGTTGACCCACTCCTCTCACGCCCAAGTCCCCCTAATTCTACCAATCAAAATTTCCCTTTTTTTGTGGGGCCTTAGTTCCCCAACCAGAGATCAAACCCAGCCCCGCAGCAGTGGAAGCCGAGTCCTAACCCTGGACTCCCGGGGCTTCTTCTAACCAAACGTTTTCTAACAAGGTTCTTGCTTCCAATTTTTTTCTCATTGTGGTAAAGTACTCATCAATATAAAATTTAGCCTTTTAACCAAAGTGTAAGTTTGGTGGCATTTAGCACATTCACAAAGTTGTGCAAGCATCATCATTACTTGTTCTACATTTTTAAGGGTTTCCAAGTGTTTTCATATGTTTCATGATGAAAACATGTTTTCATCACCCTCAGCCCTAAAGAAACCCCAATCTCATTAAGCAACAATTCTTATTCTCCCCTACCCTTGGCTCCTGACAACCACTAATCTACTGCCTATGAATTTGTCTATTCTGGATATTTCATATAAATGAAATCATACAGTATGTGGCTTTTTGCATCTGGCTTCTCTCATTCGGCGTGATGTTTTCAAGGCCCATCTGTATTGCAGCACACATCAGTACTGTGTTCCCTTTCACAGCCAAATAAATTCAAGTGTGTGCATATACTGCATTTTGTTTAACCCTTCATTAGTTGAGGGACGTTTGGATTGTTTCTACGTTTGACTATCGTGAATAGTATTGCTATGAACACTTAGTACCAGTGTGTGTTACAACATCTGTTTTCAATTTGGGGGGAGGATATGTATTGCTGAGTGGATTTGCTTGGTCATATGGTAATCTACGTTTAAGCTTACTGGGGTACTGCCAAAATTTTTTGATAGTGGCTGCACAATTTTACATTCCCACCAGAAATTGAAGGGCTCCAATTACTCCACATCTTCATCACACAAGTTCTTTTCTATTTTAAGTATAGCCATCCTAAGCATTGTGAAGTGGTATCTCACTTCAGCTTCGATTTATATTTCCCTAGTGATGGATGGCACTCAGCATCTTGTCATGTCTTGTGGCCATTTTTGGAGAAATGTCCATTCAAGTTATTTCCCATTTTTCCGTGGCCTGTTTGGTTTCTTGTTGTTGAGCTGTGAGAGTCCTTTATATATTCTAGATAGGAGGCCCTTATCAGGTCCATGCTGCTGTTTAGTCACTAAGTCCTGTCTGGCTCTTTTGTTTGCCCATGGACTGTAGTCCACCAGACTCCTCCATCCATGGATTCTCCAGACAAGAATACAGGAGTGCGTTGCCATTTCCTCCTCCAAGGGATCTTATCCACCCAGGGATGGAACCCCAGTCTGCTGCGTTGCAGGCAGATTCTTTACCACTAAGATGACTGTTGGGTATTTTCTCCATTCTGTGGGTTGTCTTTTCACTCTCTTGGTAGCCTCCTTTGATCTACAAAAGTTGCTAATTTTTATAAAGACCAATTTACTTATGCTTTTCTTTTGTTGCTTGTGTTTGTCTTGTCTTTCACCCACTTTTAAATCCTTTACCTCATGCATGGCTCAGCTGGTAAAGAATCCGCCTGCAATGCGGGAGACCTGGGTTCCACCACTGGGTTGGAAAGATCCCCTGGAGAAGGGAAAGGCCACCCACTCCAGTATTCTGGCCTGGAGAATTCCATGGACTACAGTCCATGGGGTCACAAACAGTCGGACATGACTGAGCGACTTTCACTTTCAGAGAATAATAATATTTTAAATACTTAAATCTGATTGTCACTTTCCTGCTTAAACCTTCAATAGTTTCCCATTGTGCTCAGGATAAAGTCCAAAATCCTCTCCATGGGCTACAAGGTTCTGCATAATTAGGTCCCTGTCTTTCTCTTTAATCTCACTCTTCCGCATGTTCCCTCACTGTCTTTGCTGTTGTTTCTCAAGTATGCCAGGCCCTCTTTAGTCCTAGGACTTGCTTACCTGCTAATGCTCCTGCCTGGGGAGGGTGTCCTCACCCCTTCTGTATGGCTCATTTTGCTAATCCCAGTTCATCTTTCAGGATCAGTGTCACCTCCCCAGGAAAGCCTTCCTTAACCCCTGGCTCCAAACGTGTTCCCCCTTGTGAGAGATGGAGTTTTGCAAGCTGAATATTAAACAGCCATGATTAAAAATTGAATTATGTAAACACAATTCAGAGAAGGCAATGGCACCCCACTCCAGTACTCTTGCCTGGAAAATCCCATGGGTGGAGGAGCCTGGTGGGCTGCAGTCCATGGGGTCGCTGAGGGTCAGACACGACTGAGTGACTTCACTTTCACTTTTCACTTTCATGCATTGGAGGAGGAAATGGCACCCCACTCCAGTGTTCTTGCCTGGAGAATCCCAGGGACGGGGGAGCCTGGTGGGCCGCCGTCTCTGGGGTCGCACAGAGTCAGACATGACTGAAGCAACTTAGCAGCAGCAGCAAACACAATTAGATAAATTATAGTAAAAATCAATACAATAAACACTTGGAACTCTTGACATCCTAATCTCACATTACACTTACTATTACCTTCTTGAGGCATTCTCTACATAGAAATAGAATGTAATGGTCTGCTATTGTGCATCCCGTCCCACTTTTCCCTGGTGACAGGGATAAGCTTGAAATCCATCATGGTGGGAGTATTTGGCCAAAGGCTAAAAAAACCCTGTGTGGTTTTTTAGAGAGCAAGCGTTAACATTTACCAGCATACCATCACCAGTCAGATTTCCCATTACATGCTGACATGGCACTCTGAACTTGTCTGTGGTTTTTCTTTCCATGCTCACACTTTTAGTTTTTTATTCATAATAAATATTGCATTTCACCCCTGTGTTTCTCACAAGAGTGTGAACTCTATGAGGGAAGAACCAGGGTCCATAATGTTCCCCTTTGATCTCCGTACCCCTAGTACTTAGCATACTTCTTGACACATGGTAAATAACTAAATAACTTTGTCAACAGATTGTCAACAAGGCCCAAGAAGCGAAGTTTAATATTTTAAACATAGATGAACTGATGGCAGGGATTCACCTATAAAAGTATGAAATGTTCCATTTCACTGACTGGCCTGTCTTGAGGATTTAAATACTGATGAAAAGTCAATTACATTCAGAAGGCTAAAGCATTTCTTTGATGCCTTTTTCATTAAAAGAGAGCCCGTGATGGCCAAGGGCAATTTTCACCTGGCTCTCTGCACAGGCATACAACTCCTGTGTACTGGTTTTTCTAATGTGGTTTCCAACTTCATACATCCAACCTCTGCCTGTTTCCACGTAGCGTTCTCCTATTTTTTCACTGTTTTCTTATAAGGACATCAGTCGTATTGGATTAAGGGCCCACCTTACTCCAGTAATGACCTGCTGCTGCTGCTGCTAAGTCGCTTCAGTCGTGTCCAACTCTGTGCGACCCCAGAGACGGCAGCCCACCAGGCTCCGCCGTCCCTGGGATTCTCCAGGCAAGAACACTGGAGTGGGTTGCCATTTCCTTCTCCAATGCATGAAAGTGAAAAGTGAAAGGGAAGTTACTCAGTCGTGTCCGACTCTTCACGACCCCATGGACTGCAGCCCTCCAGGCTCCTCTGTCCATGGGACTCTCCAGGCAGGAGTACTGGAGTGGGTGCCATCGCCTTCTCCCAGTAATGACCTACTCTTAACTAATTGTATCTACAGAGACCCTATTTCCCCATAAGATCACATACAGAAGAACTGGGAGTCAGGACCTTCCCATATTTTTTTTTTTTTTTTTTTTTGGACACAGTTCAAAATAACACACCTGCAAATGGCCCGTTTCAAATAGCGCTTTCTCAGTGTGTTGCAACCAACTGAACCCAGTAGATTGCAATTCGTCTATGCAGCTTCACTTGATCAGTCTAGGCGGCTCTTTACTTCCTCTAGCTCCAGAATTTGCCTTCACTGTCAGAGGAAGGAGTTCCCAGAACCTCAAAATAACCCCAAGTCCAAATACAGTCATTATGTTTTGTTTGAACCCACATGCCATCATTGCCAGGGATCAGAAGCTGGCATCAGGCACAAAGGCATAATTTCCAGCCCTTGGCTGGGATACCTGTGAAGAGGGAGCCAATATTTATACCAACTCTACATAAGCCTTGAAATATCAAGAGTGATCACCACCCTTAGGATGCAACCAGTGAACCCAGTGGCTGACATAGAGGGTGGCCCATCTGGGTGTCCCTGGTGGCTTAGTTGGTAAAGAATTCACCTGAAACGCAGGAGACCCAGGTTTGATCCCTGGGTCAGAGAAGATCCCCTGGAGAAGGAAATGGCGACCCACTCCTGTATTCTTGCCTGGGAAATCCCATCGACCTGGTAGGCTACTGTCGGTGTCTATGGGGTCACAAGAGACAGACACGACTTAGTGACTAACCCACCACCATCCTTTCAGGGTCATTTCTCAAATTATATTTCTACATTCCTCCGGGGATATATACTTTCAGTAGCCTTGGTATAGATTTAGTAATTGTAGAGCTAGAAATATCCAGAAAAGCTCTCTGTTCCAAGCCTCTATTTTACAAAACCCAGAAGCCTAGAGGAATGGAAAGGTAGCTAGGGTCATCAGGCTGGAAAGTGACAGAGCCCAGGCCAGACCCAAGTGGTGGCCCCCCATTTGGGTGCTCAGCCCACTGCTCTGTTAGCAGAAGCAATAACCAGAAGCATCTGCCCCTCTGTCCAGTCTTAAGGTTAAAAACTCCAGAGAGTAGAGGGGTACAGACATGCTCTCTGATATCCAGGGAAGGATATGATTGTTATGACTTCCTAATGAGAAGAGAATAAACTTTAATATCCTATTTTTATTCTGGTCAATACAACCTATTAGAATGGTTTCATTATGACTTTCTGGGAGAACAAAATACATGAGAGATTTAGCTGTTACCAGCAATATACGATCATCTTTGCAACTGGTTCTGAGTGTACTGGATTTAGAGTTCTGTGATTCAATTTCAGGTGATATAGAGACATAAGAAAAATTACACATTGTGAACTCTGACCAGGAGAACCATCATCCTACTCCATGCTAGTACCCCTAAATCTCAGAGGCCAAATAGCTCACATTCTACATTTTCCATGAAGGTTGTTGATTGGACGTGATTGCTGTAATTATGCAACCTTGAATGTTAAAAAAGACTGGTTCACAGATTCAACACATGGTTTTATCTCCACTGTCTTCTGAAATCCCACAAAGTGATAGATAGTAAAGGAAGAAAACAAGTCATAAATCACAAATTTCAAGAGAATGGAAATGGAGCTGAGCCAAGATAAATGAAAGGAAAAAAGTTTGGAGGAGCCAGAGTATGTTAACTGACTTATCAGACCAAAGGAAAAAGAAACCAAAGCCCCCAGTGGGGGAAGCCAGTTCATTTACTCAGAACCATGAAAAGCCTTAGGAATCTGAAAGCAGGGGTGCAGAAACTGGAAAAACCATTTCTGTCTCTTTGCAGTTTGGCAGGAAACTCAAGACTGACTCTATGGCAAAACCAAATTAGAGAGGACATATTTAAAGGGCCCCAAGTAGGGCTGAGACACCATACTGAAATTGGGTAAAGGCCTACAGATGAAAAGGGACAATCCCAGCCCCCTTCTCCTGCTTTGCTCTTAGAATACCAGCAGCCAGACACACAAAATCTGTGTAAGAGATTGGAGGATTGTATTCAGAGATTCTGACCAGCCCATGATGGAAAATGACAAATGTATGGTAGGGCAAGGCCTTGCTTGATCTCTCAGCAGTGGCTCTCAAACTGGGCTGCACACTGGAATCACTTGGAAACTCTCATCCACACTGATATCTAGGTTCCCAGAGATCTAATGTGATGGGTCAGAAGTGCAGCCCAGGATTGGGGCTTATTTTAAATTCTCCCTGGGTGATTTTAATGCATAGCCAAGACTGAGAAACACCAATGGACCTACCAGTCAATATCTTCTTTTAAGTGCTTCATTCCTGATCTTTTCAAAGAACCACCTTTTAGTTCTGATTTTCTCTGTTCTTTGCCCATTTCCTGTTTATTTCATTGATTTCTCAACTTATTTCCTTTCTTCTGCTTATTTCGGGTTTAACTCGTCCTTCTTTTTTCAGTTTCTTAAGGTAGAAATGTAGAGCTCTGATTTTAGACCTTTTTTCCTCAGAAAATACTACAAATTCCCCTTAACTGTGCTGCTACAACATGTGTGTATGGGCTTTCATTTTCATTCTGTTCAAAATATTTCCAGTTCTTCTTTGACATCTTATTTAGAAATATGCTGCCTGATTTTCAAGTATTTGGGTTTTGTGGTCACACATCCTTCTGTTATTGATTTCAAGTTTAATTCTACTGAGCAGAGAATATGCTTTGTGTCATCTTGATCCTTTTAAATTCACTGAGACTTGTTTTAGTGCCCAGAATATGTACTACTTGAATATTCTATGTTCATTTGAAAAGAATGTGTACCCTACTGTTGGGTGGAATGCTCCATAAATGTCAACGAGGTCAAATCAGTTGAGAGTATTACAAAACTGTCTATATGCTGATTCATTTTCTACTTCATCTGTTCATTATTGAGAAAGAAGTATTAAACTCTTCAACAATAATTTTAACTTTGTCTGCTCCTTGAAGTTCCAAAAGTTTTTGTTTCATGTGTTTGGAAGCTATGTTATTGTGGGCCTACACACTTGGAATTGTTATATTTTCTTGACAAACTGTTCCCTTTATCACTCTGAAATATCTTTTTGTCTGTGATAATATTCTTTGTTTGAAGGACATTATTTTACTTGAATATGCTCCAATACAGCCACTCCAGCTTTCTCACGGTTAGTAATTGCATGGCCTACCTTTGTTATTTACTTTTAACCTATTTGTTTTTATATTGTAAGTAGGTTTCTTACAGCCTATAGATGGGCTGTTTTATAAGTTTAAACATTCTTTTGATGGCATGACACAGCACAGTGACCCTCAGACAGCTGAAAGGCAGAACTCTGTTACTTTCAGGTCCAAAGGAGAGCAGGACAGGGCCACACAGGGCTCTACACTCAGGGTAATAGCAAGCTGGAGCTACCGAGGACAGTTTATGTATGGTTAGCTAGTTTCTTCAGGGTCTAGGAGATGGGGCTCTCAAACAGAGATTGCAGGAAGCCCCCAAATGATGCTGAAGGGAAGCTGCTCCTTTAATAGCTACTGAAGTTCAGCAAACTTTTCTATAAAGGGTCACGTATTCAGTTTTCAGCTTTGCAGACCATCTCCGCTGCAACCAGTCAACTCGAGGGTTAAACAGCAGCCACAGTTGGGATGTCAATGGCATGGCGGTGCCCACGGCCCAACAGAACTTTACCTGAATCCATGCAGATGCCAGCCGGCATGCCTGCCAGAGCTCTGTCCCCTGACAGGCTGAGAGACTCACAGATTCTTATTCTCTGACTCCTCCTTTCTCTAACTGTCTTCATTCCAGTAATCTCAGAGTGGCTTTAAACTTTGGAGAAGGAAATGGCAACCCAATCCAGTATCCTTGCCTGAGAAATCCCAAGGGACAGAGGAGTCAGGCTGGCTACCATCCATGGGGTCACCAAAGAGTTGGACACGACTTCGCAACTAAACAGCAAAAACAGAGAAACGGCAACCTAATTTTAGTTCTAAATGACAGCATCTGGGTTAGATTAAGGAATCATCATAAGGTCAATGGTGGATCAGCCTCCAAATCAGCCTGCCTCAAAATTATTTGGGGGATTTTTTCCACAGAGGCGATGGGACAGAGGAACGTGGGTTCTCCTGTCTTTCAGAGGGGAAGTTCCTTGCTTCCTCTTGCCCTCACTCCCTCCCCTCCTTCTTCCACGTTCCTCTTCTCCTCCTTCTTCCTTTCTTCTCCCTTCCCTCCCTTTTAAGCCTCTGTAGTTTTCATCACCATTGTTGCTAGACTTTTTTTTTTCTTTATCTACATGGCATAAACATCTTTCTGAGATACATCATTATAAGCAACTTGTGATATGGCGCGCATGCCCAGTCACTGAGTAGTGTCTGTCTCTTTGGGACCTCATGGACTGTGGCCCAGCAAGCCCCTCTGTCCGTAGAATAATTCTGGCAAGGATACTGGAGTGGGTTGCCATTTCCTACTCCAGGGGATCTTCCTGACCCAGGGATCAAACTCCCGTCCCTTGCATCTTCTGCATTGGCAGGTGGGGTCCTAACCACTACACCATCTGAGAAGCCCCCTGTGATATGGCATAAAGGTCTTTTTGAGATATATCATTAAAAGTGCCCTCTGAGATGTGTTTGCAGCGTTTGCACTCATTGGGAGAAAAGGCTGCCTATATCAGGTGTGAACTAGGGTTGAGCTGGGTTGTACAGCTGGGTGAGCTGCTTTTGCAGTGATCTAGGTAGGCTCCATCTGTAAGGAGAGCACCAAGCACACACTATGGGGTGTCGGGTCAACCCTTGCTAAGATGCTTCCTAGACCCGGCTTTGGCCTCCTGTGAGGGCATGATGCTATTCCTATATGATAAAGGAAAGTATTTTCCTCACCTTCTCAGAGTCACAGAGCCCAAAACCCAAGGCCAGGCACATTTTCAGAGAAAAGGCAGAGGGCTGGATAATTCCAACTGCTTACTTGTCCTAATCCCCAGGTTTGATTCCACAAATCTGCTTGTCTGGGATTTTATCCTGGGATTACCCATTGATATGATTCTGAACCACTTATACTCCCTTTTAGAAATTCATGTCTTATTGATCCAGAGATCTGGCTTCTCAGCGGATCACCAGGTCCAACGAGAGTTATAAATTTGAAGGGGATTTCGGCCATTCATGTACTCATTAACAGGCCAGGTGCTCTTGGAAAAAAAAAAAAAGTTCATCCTTTAGGAAATATTTTACACCCACTGTGTGCCAGGCATTGTTCTAAGTGGTGGAAATGTTGCTGTTAACAAAAATCTGTGCCTTTCTGTAGTGGGAGTGTGGTTCTAGGCAGTGCAGAGTGAGGGAACCTACAGAATAAACACATCTGAGTCAGGTGGTGATGAGAGCTATTAAGAGAAATAAAGCTCAACAGAAGGACAGGCAGCTAGATTTGGGAGGCAGGCTAGTTAGATGGGTGCTCAGGGAGCCCTTGCTTGGATATGGTGATGTCAGAGCAGAGACTTCACTGCAGTGATAGAGGAACCATGTGGATACAAGGGGTTGAGGGCTCCTGGCAGAGGAAACAGCGACTGCAAAGTCCCCAAGGGCTGATGAGTCTCCGCTGTACTCTTGGGATTTCAGTTCATGAGGGTGACCAAGCGATGACGTGGAAACGATGATGCCATTGACAGAAGATTTCATTGCCTGAAGTTGCTGGGGGGGTGGGGCAGGCCACACCACGCAGGGCCACTCAGGGAAGAATGGGGGTGGGGGGCAGAGGGGAGTGAGGGCAGAGCCTCACCGCCAGAGCCTTGGATGGGGCTTCCACAGAAAGGGCAGGACCCGGCAGAAGAAACAGCGGAGGAGAGGCTAGTTTGAATAATGTAGCTGGGCTTTGGCTATAGAGATGGTCCCTACCTGTTCGGTCACTGGCCCCGGGGTGATTTAGGGCCGTGGAAATACTGGCCCAGTGTGAGAGAATTAGACTGGGAAGCGGTTCAGTGTGGGCTCTGGATTACAGCAAAGTGTAAACAACTTTGAGCTTTAGTTTGGTGCTGTGATAAATGCATGCCAAACAGAGAATCGAAGACGGGCTTCCCTGGCGGTCCAGCGGTTAGGAATCCACCTGCCGATGCAAGGGACATGGATGTGATCCCTGGTCCAGGAAGACCCACACGCCGTGGAGCAACCAAGCCTGTGAGCCGGAGCTGCCGAAGCCCGCACGCCCTCGCGCCCGGGCTCCACAACGTGAGAAGCCCCACGACGAGAGGCCCGCTCGCAACTGGGGAAAGCCCGTCCATGGTGACAAAGACCCAGAGCAGCCAGAAATAGAATAAGTACAAAAGTTCTCGAAAAGAATCTAAGGAAACTCAGAACACAACCACGGAGGGTCACGGTAGCACAATCAGATCGTGTTTAAATTCCTACAGCGGGAAAGCTGGATGCGCCTCTGGAGAGTCAGGAATCCTTCCAGTCTCCAGGACCTGTGCGACAGTAACAGAGACGGGCACCGACTGCTTGTGCTCGGTTCTGAAGATTCCTACTGCCTCCGGGCTGATTTTAGACTCTGTCTCTATGCGCATTCGTACAGCTGGTTACAAGTTTTATCTGACCATTCTTGGTATCATTTAGCATGTTTTGTTTTTCCTATTTTTTCCCTGTTCTAAGTCCTATTTTGTTTCTCTTCCAAGACAAATAACAGCAGAACTTGTAGCCAGGGACTTTCTAGAACAAGACCGCTGATGACAAAGATGCCAGCAAGAGCCTGTTCTTTGTCATTTGTCATTAAGCTTTCATTTCATAGAAGAATGTATCATGAGATTCACACTCACATTAGGACAATTTAAAGGTTCATTTTGTGAACTTAAAGATGCTTCTTAAAAAATTAAAGATGTCTCTCACAGCCTGGCTGTCTGACCAGCTCTGGCTTTTGTCCATTTTGTTCATCTTGTTCATCTGTTTTCACCGCAATTAAAAACCACAGCAATTATTCAAATGCAAAGAACCAAAAGGGCAAGAACCTTGTCACTGTCTAAACCTTGGAAATGAACATTTTGCTTCCCATATGCTGCATTCTGGCTTACTCAATCTGCTGAAAGCAAAAAGGCCAAATAAACAATGTTTTTGTAGAGCTGCCCGAGTTCATATGACAAAGAAACATCAGTTGTAGGTTCAGTCACAGAAAGCTCCGAATTTCATTCATTTGGCAAACATTGATGGGGCACTTACTGTGTGCAAGGTACACACAGAGGACATAACGTTAAATGAAACAAACGTGTTCTCTGGCTTCATGCAACTTAGGTCTAGTGGGCGAGACATTTAAAAACGAAAAATGCCTAACTACATATGCAACTATAAACTGTGATATGTGCCAGAAAGGAAAAGAGGGGAATGTAACTTAGACTTGGAGGTGGTGTCTAAGGAGGACTCTTTGAGGAAATGTTATTTGATCTGGGGCTTTAAAAAGGTGAATAGGAATTTCTAGTTATCTATTACTCCCTGATGAAGTGAAGTGAAGTCACTCAGTCGTGTCCGACTCTTTGCGACCCCATGGACTGGGGTCGCACACTACACTCCTCCGTCCATGGGCTACTCTCTGATAACCCATCCCAAACTATATGACATAGAAATCCATGCTATTATACTCAAAAGTTCTGTAGGTCAGCATTTCAAACAAGACATGGTGATTACGACTTATTTCTGCCCCATGATGTTTAGGGTCTGACCAGGGAAATGTGAGTGTCTGGGAGTAGCTTGAACACCTGGCGGGCGGGGATCATCTCCACGCCACCTCCCACACGTGGCTGGGGCTGAACAGTGGTTCCAAAGATGTGGAGCAAGTCCTAGCCCCCCTTACCTGTGAGCTTTGACCTTATTTGGGAAAAGGGTCTTTGTAGGCACGATCACAGTTAAGGCTCTTGAGATGCTCTCATCCTGGGTTTAGGGTGAGCCCTGAAGCCAATGACTGGTGTCCTTTTATGAGAAAGGAGAGAATGGAGAGGAGAAGCACAGGGGGAAGGAATACGAAGGTGGAGGCAGAGGTTGGGGTGAGGTGTCGACAAGTCAGGGAACGTCAGGGGTTGCCAGATACCATTAGAAACTAGGACAGAGGAGTGGACTAGATGCCCTCCTAAAGACGCAGAAGGCAGCAGCACCTGTCACCACCAAGACACCCGCTGACACCTTGATTTCCGACTTCTGGCAGGACTCAGAACTGGAAGGAAATGGATTTCTGTTGCTCCAAGCCTCCAAGTGGGCGGTAATTCATCATGGCGGCCACAGGAAGCTAATATAGGTGCCTGGGCGGGATGCCCCGAGGATGGAGCAGCTGCGCGTGGCCTCTTGCACGGCTGTGGCGCCTCATAGCGTGGTGACTACTTTCTGTGATGGAGCTCCCTGAGAGCAAGTGTCCCAGGCCCACGACCTTGAAGAGACCAGGGCAGAAGCTGCAAGGTTTCCTCTTTCCCAGCCTTGAAAGTCCTGTTGAAATCACTTCTGGGACTTCGGGTAGCACGATGGTTAAGACTCCGAGCTCCTGACGCAGGCGTGTGAGTTTGATCCCTGGCCAGGAAACCAGGACCCACTTATTGGTTGTAGTGTCAGAGGCTCAATCATGTCCAACTCTATGCAACCCCCTGGACTGTAGCCTGACAGGCTCCTCTGTCCATAGTATTTTCTAGACAAGAATGCTGGAGTGGGTAGCCATTTCTTTCTCCAGGGGATCTTCCTGACCCAGGGATCGAACCCACATCTCTCGGGTCTCCTGCACTACAGGAAGATTCTTTACCCTCTGAGCCACTCTGGCTGTGGGCGTGCCACTCACCCCACCCCCAATCACGACTGTCACATAGGCACAAGCCCAGCTAGATTCAAAGAGAGGGGATACAGACCCATCTCTCAATTAGGGGCGTGTCAGAGAATTTGTGACTACTTTCTAAAACCACCTGAAGGTGTAAGCTGTGTACCCCAGAGTAGTTAGGATCTGTACTGTCCATCCTGGCAGCTGCTAGTCACGTGTGATTGTCTAAATATCAATTAATCCAATTTAATCTAAATATAAATTAATCTCATCTTAGTTTCTCAGCCATACCAGCCACATTTCAAATACTCAGTGGTTACATACAGCTAGTGTCTACCATGTTGGACAACACAGATTAAGAATATCTCCATCCCTGGAGGAGTCCTATTGGGCAGCCCTGCCTTAGACTGGAGGGACAGCATGGGGCAAGGCTCTGAGCTGGAAAATAAATGAGCTTATAAGCCAAATAGATAAAAAGCTGGCTGTAAGGGTAGGGTCTGCCGCCATGTGCCCACTGGACACGTAGCTCGTGCACGTCCTCTCAAGGTATTTGTGTTACAAACAGCATGAGGCTGCAGCATTCCATGTGTCCTGCCAGAGGACAGTGGCATCAGATGAGACTGGACAAGCTGACAGGGGTCAGATCACACAGGGCCTTTCTGACCCCTCTGCTGCTGCTGCTGCTAAGTCGCTTCAGTCGTGTCTGACTCTGTGCGACCCCAGAGACGGCAGTCCACCAGGCTCCCCCATCCCTGGGATTCTCCAGGCAAGAACACTGGAGTGGGTTGCCATTTCCTTCTCCAATGTGTGAAAGTGAAAAGTGAAAGTGAAGTTGCTCAGTCGTGTCCAACTCTTAGCGACCTCATGGACTGCAGCCTACAAGGCTCCTCCGTCCATGGGATTTTCCAGGCAAGAGTACTGGAGTGGGGTGCCACTGCCTTCTCCTCTAAAGGAGTTTATATTTCATTCGAAGTGAAATGGAACGTGCCTATAACTTATTTTGCATTGTGAATCCTTTGAGAGGTCTAAAAAGAAGCAGATTTGTGGTTAGTTGATACATTTGTTAGTAAAATGTTCTGCTAGGAGACAGAAACCCAAACTATCAGGAAGGCTTCAGCAAATTAGAAGTCTGTTTCTTAGTTTATGTAAATGCTGGCTGCTGTTGTTACCAGAGCTGCTCCAGGTCTTTGCTCACAGCTCTCCAACCCCCACCTTTGGCAGGGGTTCACCTAAATCTTTAAGTTAAAGTGTCCATAGATAAGAAAAGCTACAGACAAAAAACCAGATGGAACCAGCTGGGACCAAGATGGCAATGAGTCTGACCTCCAGCAGACCTGAGTCTCATTATACCTTGATGTTACTACATTAGCATATTAAATGCCATGCCTGCCAGTGTGACCAGGCGGCGCAGTGGTGAAGAATCTGCCTGCCAAGGCAGGAGATGCCAGAGATGCAGGTTTGATCCCTGGGTTGGGAAGATCCTCTGGAGGAGGAAATGGCAACCCACTCCAGGATTCTTGCCTGGAGAATCCCACAGACAGAGGAGCCTGGGGAGACACAGCAGCATCAGTGGTCATGACAGAACATTAAGGATCAAAAAAGGATAAAAAAAGAAAGAAAGGTGGGGTGCAACCGACTCCCTGAGAGAAAGCCTTTCCTGGGAGATTAATTCATATGCTTCCCCATCATTAGCCTCACTCCTTCTCCCTTTACTCTTTAAAATGAAATCTCTCTCGCCAGGTGGGTGAGAAGCTGACCTGTGAACTTAGTTCGCCTTTCTCCATTCTTTGATCACTGAATAAAGCTTGTGCTGCATCCATCTCAGCTTCGATTATTATTTGGCTGCTCAAACCCCGAAAGGAAAAAGAACTCTCCCCTGCCAAGGCAGAGAGCTTCAGCCAGGCTAGGGCCCGAGCAGGGTGCACAGGACTTAATTCAGCAACACTATGGCAACTCTACAGTGATCAGGAACCCAGGCTATCGGTTGAGGCCTCCACCTCATTGTCTAGGATGTCTGCTTTGGACCAGCTATTACATCTGCTTCCCAGCCACATACAACAAAGGGAAGATGGAGAGCTGTTGCCCCTCATATCCAGGGAAAGCTCACTGCCAAATCTGTAACTTCATTATGTTTGCAAAAACCGTTTTCCCAATGAGGTCATTCACAGTTATGGGGCTGAGGCCTTGGACACCTGCTTGATGTACATCCCAATGGCCAATACTTTGTCATATGACCACACCTGCCTTGTGAGGAGGGCTGGGAAATACATGACCACACTCACTTTGCAAGGGAGGCTAGGAAATATAATCCTTCTTCTGGGGAGCATGTGCTCAGCTAAAGGAGAGTTCTGTTACTATGGAAGAGGCAGAGATAAGAGGTGAACAGGCAGCAACTATCGGTCCCTGGCATCACTGTGAAACAGGAGGGAAGTGGGCAGGACACAACGTTTAAAAGAATGACAAAGGCTGGTTAGAACTGACTAGGTCCAAGATGGAGGAAGATCTGACTTCCAGGAGACCTTAAGCCTCACTGTACACTCATTTAATGCATTAGCATGCTAAATGACACACTCACAGGGTCATGACAGTTCTGAGGCTGTGAGCGTTAAAAGCCCCAAATCGGGCAGTGGCTCAGTTCCTGGAAATTTCCTCCTTATTAGACTTTGAAATTACCCAGCCCATAAAAACTAACCACCCTATATTTAAGGGCCTGTGCCTTCTGAGCTGACCCAGACTCTGTCCATAGACTGTGTGTCTCTCAAGGCCCTTCTTGCATATTGAGATGGACAGAGTTCTATCTATGGAATGTGTACCTCTCTAAATAAATCCACTTCTTACTTATCACTTTGCTTCTCACCGATCTCTTTCTACGATGAGACATAAAGAACTTGAACTTCATTAAGTCCCGAGACCAGATATGTCATCTCAATTCAGACAGTGGGTTCGAGTTCCACTCTGGGTTGTACAGTTTCGGTTGTATGCACATATGCATTTCCCCCTAGACTATGAGCTCCTTGGAGAGAGGGAACCAGTTTACCCTCAATCCCCAGCATTTGGCATCTAACAGCCCATCGGTGGTTACCCATGTAACCAGCCTGTCACTCTTTTAAACGTTGTGTCCTGCCCACTTCCCTCCTGTTTCACAGTGATGCCAGGGACCAATAGTTGCTGCCTGTTCACATCTTATCTCTGCTTCTTCCATAGTAACAGAACTCTCCTTTAGCTGAGCACATGCTCCCCAGAAGAAGGATTATATTTCCTAGCCTCCCTTGCAAAGTGAGTGTGGTCATGTATTTCCCAGCCCTCCTCACAAGGCAGGTGTGATCATGTGACAAAATACAGTAACAACCCTGCCTGCTTGATTTTAAGGTTGTTTCCTAATTCCAGCATCTTTTTCAGAAAGATTTATTTTCTTGAAGCCACACCATCTTTTCCCCTCTACTTATTGGAAGTACGAGGGGACATTTCTCTAGTCTTCACCTTGAGAATCTGATGATGCTTCAGGAAATAAACAAAAGAATAGACATCCTCCCCTATAAGCACCCCCATCCCTCCCCTCCCCATTGCCTTTGGAATTTTCAACTCTCAAATAGCCCACTCTGAGCCTCCAACAACGTGTCACTTACGTTTGCAATGTTCCCACCGCTCCCGGCTCCAGCTGTGGACTCGTGCTTCTGGTAGGTTGTGACTCTATTTTCTCATCCCTCCAATTTTCAGGGTGATGGTTGCCTTGTGACTTCAGTTTTCTGAGGGATCTAGGAAGAGGTGTTGATTTTCAGGTCCACTTTTCTCTTTTTGAGATGAGGATTTGAGAAGTGGATGGATTGGTAAGGGGAAATGAAGAGAGAGTGACATCGAGGAGAGGCAAGGAGCGCAGACTATGAAGAGGCTTGACAGCCAGGAGCCCCGCCTTCCTGTAGCCACCGCACTTCTTCTGTCTGGCCAGGGATTCATCCAACTGACCACCCAATACCTGCTGCGGCTTCAGTCTCCAAAGCAGTGGTTTTCAACGCTGACTGTTCATTAGAATCAGCTGGGGAGCTTGTATAACTCCCTGCACCTAGGTCCTCCCCAATTAGAAGCACCTTAGGTGGCTCTAACGTGCTTCTAGGAGGTTAGGGGAGTTAGGTTCGATCCCTGGGTTGGGAAGATCCCCTGGAGAAGGGAATTGCAGCCCACCCCAGTATTCTCGTCTGGAGAATTCCTTGCACAAGTAGTCCACGGTTTCGCAAAGAGTAGGACACAACTGAGTGACGAATGCTTTCACTTTAGGTGGCTCTAACTTGCAGTTGGTGCTGAGAACCAGTGCTCTCTGGATTCCTGTTACTGGACCAGTGGTCTGCAGACCAGCGGTGTGGGTATCGCCTGTTAGCTTGTTAGAGAGGCAGCATCTCGGGAGCTGCCCTAGACGGGTGTGCGCGGGTGCTCAGTGGCCTGTCCAACTCCCAGCAACCCCAGGGACTGCAGCCCACAGGCTCCTCCGTCCATGGGATTCCCCAGGCAAGAACACTGGAGTGAGTTGCCATGCCCTCCTCCAGGGATCTTCCCAACCCAGGGAATGAACCCACATCTCCAGCACCTCCTGAGCTGGCAAGTGGAATTTTTACCACGGAGCCAGCTGGGAAGCCCCACCCTAAAGCTACTGAATCAGAATTTGCATTTTAACAAGATCCTGGTGGGATTTGCATGCATATCAAAGTTTGAGAAGAAATGATGAGGTAATCCTCTTATACCTCCACTTCCAGTTGTCCTCATGAAGCAGCCAGCTCCCTAGGAAGTGCCATGTGAACTGGGCATCCTACTGACCGCATCAGAGCACTGGAGAAGTCCAAAGCAGCTGGGATAAATGGTGTGCCTGCTGTAATTCCCCAAAGACATATTTGATATGGACAGAATTAGATCTTCCAACTGAGGGAGGTGCTTGGGCCCTTTAATCTGAAACACCAATGCTGGGTTCACTAACTCCTGGGCCCACCAGGCAAATCAGTTATTTTGTATGTTACAGTTGAAGAGCTGGGGTTAGCTTGGAGGCTGGGGATGGAAGGAGGCTAAAGAGACTGAGCAAAAAAGAAAACAAGAGTTAAAGAGGAATGACCACTGGGGTGAGGAGGTGAGGGAAGGAAGACTAGAGGTCGTCCATTTTGGTGGGGGTAGGGGTGGTGAGGAGCATGGCAGTGAGGCTGGTGGACTCAAACAAGAATGCCTGGGGGTGGGTGACTAAAGAAAAGAAGTGCAACAGACCATCCCAAATCCTGACTCCCCTGAGCCACATGGATGCAGTCCCTCAACCCTGCCTGCTTCCATAGGCCCTCATGTCCTTCTTCCCTACAAGACCTCAGCACTTTGTGAAATAAAATCACAACAGGCGTGTGATTGGCACTTTATTGCTCAGCAGGACTGGGGCATCCTAGGCACAGATGGGGAGGGGCTGAGAGCCTAGGCTTTGGAGCCACATGGCCTGATTCCACCCTCAGCTCTGCTGCTTACTATACTACCTGATGCTGCTGGGCGAGTCAGCCAACCTCCTTGGGGGCGCTTCCTCGTTCACAAGACACGGACAATACTGGTAACCCCTTCATGAGGGTAAACGCAGAATGGATGTGAAGCAAAGCACACCCCGCCTGGCAGAGGTGCGTATCCACACGCACACACACATGGCATATTATCCAGTGCAGTCTGTGGGGACAGCAAACAGCGTAAGCAAGGAGCTGGCACCCGAGTCTTCCGACTGCTGTCTGAGGGTTGCCCACCATCTCATGTCACCTTTCTAGGTTCCTTCAAGAGTGCTACATGAGAGTGAGAACACTTAAAATGATATTTTAACCAAGTCACTGTGGAGACCTTGTTCGGATTCTGTTTGAACAAATAGTGGATACAGAGACATATTTGATACAAGTGGGAATATTTGAAAATGGACTTCGTGTTAGATATTAAGGGGTTAATCTTAATTGTGTTAGGTGTGATAATAGCATATATCAAAAAAAAAAAAAAAAGGTCCTTAGAGGTGGGATTAGATTCATATAGGGCTTCCCTGGTGGCTCAGATTGTAAAGAATCCACCTACAATGCAGGAGACCAGGGTTCAGCCCCTGGGTTGGGAAGATACCCTGGAGAAGGGAATGGCTACACGCTCCAGTATCCTTGCCTGGGAAATCCCATGGACAGAGGAGCCTGGCGGGTTACAGTCCATGGGGTCCCAAAGAGTTGGAAAGGACTGAGCAACTAACACCTTCACTTTTGATTCATATTGAGGTATTAGGTCAAGCCATATAATATTGCCAATATATGACCATATAGTTTAAGTATGAACAAAACTGGCCTTTGTCTGGCACCTTACCTTTCACCAGGACCAGTGCACAAAGCACAGGTAGATTGTAGGGGCTGAGTCGAACGTCTGGGATTTTCTTTTAACGTATTTTTAAGGAACAAAAAGAGTAGAGAGATAGATGAAACAAGATAGTAAAAATATTAACAGCTGTGAAGCTGGGTGATGGAAAGTGGAAATTATGCTCCTCTTTCTACTTTTGTGTTTGTTTGCAACTTTCTGTAATAATATTATTTTAAAGTTTTGTTTGATGCTTTTTGACTGTGTATCTACGGCTACAATGGAAAGAAACCCAATTCAATCTTGCTTAAACAAAAGGAGGGATTTAACTGACCAATGGGCAGCGTAGAGCTGGTCTGGAGGAAGATTGGATTTACTCCCTTGAATACTTTGAGGACCCTCTTTGTCTTTCTCTATTTCTTCTCTGTTTGCTTTGGCACATTAATTTTGTTGGCTGGAAGGAACTTGTCCGGATAGAGAGGTAGAGGACTGCCCTTAGAAGCATATCCTTGGTTTTGTGATCAGAGAAGAACAAGAGGTTCTCACCCGTGGGCAGGAATTTGAAAAGCCCCAGGAGAGCTGATTGGCTTAGTTTAAGTCATGTGCCCACTTCTTCGGCCAATCACTGTGGCTGTGAGGATCTATAATTGGCCTACCACCCTGGGTCACCTGACCACCTCTGTAGCGAGGACGGTAGTTTTCCGAAGACTTGGGAGGGATGGGGGGAGGGACAAGGGCTGAGCCGACAGAAGCAACAGCTGCACTTATAAGGTTTCTTGTTATTTGCAGTAGCTATTAGATTACAATCAGCCTTTGATCACAGATCATGTCTTTTTCCTTTCCAGTGTCTGTTCCCCCCACCCCCAGTTTTTATTTTAAGGTTTATGGAGCTGCTTGCAAGCCTTGTTGGAAAAAAAAAATCAGTTTCCATCTCTTCCTCCATTTGCCTTCTTCAGAGGAAACTGGTTTCAGCTCTCTCAGCTGGTTCTTTGGCTTTACTTTCACATATCTGAATAACATCCTTATACTCCTACACTTGACGTTTCGGTCTTAGGCATTATCATTGATTACCACCGTGAGAGATGATTTTGATATCTCTCAGGTACACCTACACTCCCCACCCCCACGGGTTCAATGCTTTTAATCTCCCCAAGTTCCGAATAAATTATATCAGCATTCTGTTGATTAGATCAACATTTAAATATTACATGATTAACATTATATGATTATGCCTATGAAAACAGTATCTAGTTAAGCCATAACTGTACTACTCTTTGTTCTCCTTAAATAATAATAATAATTTTTTCTCGTAGACTTTCATTCAGTCCTCAATTCTCTGATGATCTAATTTGCTTCTAAATAAATGCTCCCCTCATAGCTCAGTCGGTAAAGAACCTGCCTGCAATGAAGGAGACTCAGGTTTGATCCCTGGGATGGGAAGATCCCCTGGAGAAGGAAATGGCAACCCACTCCAGTAGTCTTGCTTGGAGAAGCCCATGGAGATTCCGGGCAGGCTACAGTCCACGGGGTCGCAACAGTCAGACACAAATGATCGACTAAACCACCACAAATGCACTCAGATTTATTATGTATTTCTCATCCTGGGGTGTCCATTCAGCATCACCCTTGGGGTCCCTTTCACCTCTTCCCACGTTGGAGTCCCTTTTTCCTGCACAATGGTCTTCTCAACAACAGTGAGAAAAACTGCCTGTAAACCTGGGTTAATAATCATCTTGAAATAAAAAAAATAATGAGTAGCCATTAAGACTCAATTAAGTAATGGTGAAACTTATCTATTCCTTGTTGGAATTTAAAACAAAGTAATGAAAAAGACTCTAAAAACAGGAAGCAATTTCCTATTATTAGGCACATACATTTTGCTGAGTTTTCTTGGCTACCCACCCCCCCACCTGCCTTTTTTTTTTTCCCAGTATCCACTCAGGGTTGAAGTAAAAACTTGAAAGCATTTATGAGATGGTCCATAACTCCGTATCTATTTTGCACTGGCATTCCTGTAATGGCTTGAACTAGTGAAGAGTTAGAATGAGAGGGCTGTTTCACTCAATAATTTTTCAAGACTGTCACATTAAAATGTGGGTGAAAAATTCCTTCTGGGTCCAGTCTGCCTCACCAGCAAATACCTTCGTTTAACAGGATTAACACATCAGTCTCAGCTTGAGACCTCACGACCACGACTTCAGGTTAAATTCATTTACTTTTATACATTTTATAAAATAGTTCCAAATAAGATAGCAATGTGGTTGAAAATAACTTTAGGAGGACATGTAGATATGGAAATGTACATCAACTGTAGTCTTTACTCAGAAAATAACAGACAGCTATTTCTTCAATGGTGTAAAGAAAGCACATAACGCAAGCCATATAAAATACATATAAAATATGCATTTTTATTGCCATGTATGTTTACTGGTGTTTTCTAAATGCATTTGGCCTAATGTTTACAACATGGAAGAAGTAATTTGGGGGAAAGATACCCTAATAGTAGTTCTCAAATTATGGTCTGGAACAGCCTTATCTGGGAATTTGTTAGAGGTGCAAATTCTCTCCCCACATCCACCCCATTTAATGAAAAGTTCGGGGAAGGAGGAGAGATCTGTGTTTTAACAAGCCTTCTAGGGCAAAGTTTGAAAAGCATTGTCTTAGAAAAACTTTGTATAAGTTAGGGCTCATGTTGTTCTGCTGTTAGTAATAGAGAACTAAAATAACAGCAGTTTAAATACACTTTTTTCCCTCCCATAAAAAAATAAGGTAGGTCGTATTGGCTGATTCAAGTGTCATATTTTCATTGTCTTTGATTATAACTTATATACTCATGGTTTTAAAATGGCTGCTAAAATTCCAGCTATTACAAACACATTCCAGACAGTAAGAAAAAGTAAGGGAAGTGGGAGGAAAGCAAGCTAAGTCAGCCACCTTTCAATTGCATTCTCAGATGCCTCATGCAATGACTTCTGCTTTTTCTCCTTTGCCACCACTGATCGAAAGTGACTATATATTTCAGTTCAGTTCAGTCGCTCTGTCTTGTCCAACTCTTTGCGACCCCATGAACCACAGCACGCCAGGCCTCCCTGTCCATCACCAATTCCTGGAGTCTACCCAAACCCATGTCAATCGAGACAGTGATGCCATCTAACCATCTCATCCTTTGTCACCTCCTTCTTTTCCTTCCCTCAATCTTTCCCAGCATCATGGTCTTTTCAAATGAGTCAGCTCTTCACATCAGGTGGCCAAAGTATTGCAGTTTCAGCTTGAACATAAGTCCTTCCAATGAACAACAAGGACTGATCTCCTTTAGGATGGACTGGTTGGATCTCCTTGCAGTATCCAAGGGACTCTCAAGAGTCTTCTCCAACACTATAGTTCAAAAGTATCAATTCTTCAGTATTCAGCTTTCTTTATAGTCCAACTCTCACATCCATACATGACCACTGGGAAAACCATAGCCTTGACGAGATGGGTCTTTGTTGGCAAAGTAATGTCTCCACTTTTTAATATGCTGTCTAGGCTGGTCATAACTTTCCTTCCAAGGAGTAAGCATCTTTTAATTTCATGGCTTCAATCACCATCTGCAGCAATCTTGGAGCCCAGAAAAATAAAGTCAGCCACTGTTTCCACTGTTTCCCCATCTATTTGCCATGAAGTGATAGGACTGGATGCCATGATCTTAGTTTTCTGAATGTTGAGTTTTAAGCCAACTTTTTCACTCTCCTCTTTCACTTTCATCAAGAGGCTCTAAAGTTCTTCATAAGTGTGGTGTCATCTACATATCTTAGGTCATTGATATTTAAGATCATTTGCTGCCATGAAATTAAAAGACACTCCTTGGAAGGAAAGTTATGACCAACCTAGATAGCATATTGAAAAGCAGAGACATTACTTTGCCAACAAAGGTCCGTCTAGTCAAGACTGGTTTTTCCAGTAGTCATGTATGGATGTGAGAGTTGGACTGTGAAGAAGGCTGAGCACCGAAGAATTGATGCGTTTGAACTGTGGTGTTGGGGAAGACTCTTGAGAGTCCCTTGGACTGCAAGGAGATCCAAACAGTCCATTCTAAAGGAGATCAGTCCTGGGTGTTCTTTGGAAGGAATGATACTAAAGCTGAAACTCCAGTACTCTGGCCACCTCATGCAAAGAGTTGACTCATTGGAAAAGACTTTGATGCTGGGAGGGATTGGGGGCAGGAGGAGAAGAGGACAACAGAGGATGAGGTGGCTGGATGGCATCACCAACTCAATGGACGTGAGTTTGAGTGAACTTCAGGAGTTGATGATGGACAGGGAGGCCTGGCATGGTGCAGTTTATGGGGTCGCAAAGTGTCGGACACGACTGAGCGACTGAACGGAACTGAACTGAACTGAAAGACCAAAAAAAAGAGTAACTATGGTTCAGGCATCCAAAGTGGAGCTGCGTGGCCACTGTGGATATAATTTCTGACACTTTCCTAAACCACTGAGAATTTGAATCATCTCTGAATTATATCAAACTCAGCACACAGCCAACCGTTTTTAAATCAGTATCTGCCAGCAGCTGTGAGCTGCAAACTTGTAGCTACAAAGTTCCCTCCCTCTTTACAACTACGTAATCATTTCAGACCATAACCAATCCTTGCTTAACAAACACTCACCTTCTTGCCAGCTTCAATCTTAATTCATGACAATTTATTTAACCTAGTAGGGTTTTGCCTTTATAATCCTCCCCCATTTGCAGTCCAGAGCAACATAAGCACTTGCTTCTTGAATCTGTGTCTCCCTGGCTGCAGTCCTAACAACTCCCCAATAAATGCCTCCTTACCTCAGTCAGGTCTCTGTTTCTGAAATTTTGGTTAACAAAAGGCTGGGAATTAATAGTTGCCCAGAATTAAGTCACAGAAGCCAGGGAGAATGGACAGGAGAAGGAACTAGCGGCCTTTAGATCCTTGCTGGAATGGAGTCAGTCATCAAAATGCAAACCTTGAGAATAATACTATTCTGAAAGGGCTTTCACTAACCATACAGCAAATGCCTTCTTGGATTTGTTAGAAGACTGGTTGCGTCCTTGCTTTAGGCCAAAGTCTTTGCTTACCCTTGAGAATCAGACTAGCCTTTTATTGGAATAAATAAATAAAATTTATTTCAAATAGGTTGAGGCTGTAGTTGATATATACCAACTGGATGTCCTATACAATTTCTTGAGAGGGCGTTTTGCAACATACATGAAAAACAATAGATTTTTTAAAATCCATTATCTTCAGGATTGTCACTTCTGTCTCAGAAATAAGGAAGTGACTCGAGGAAAGGAGAAGATTTATGTATAAAACTGTTTATAACACTGTTCTTTATGACAGAAAGGAAAAAGCAGTTTACAATCCAAATGTCCTACAATCAAGGAAGGACTGAGGGAATTATGGTATGACCGTTAGGTAGCCATAAAGATGAAACAGCAAGCAACATGGGAAGTGATTGAAAGTGTATTGGCAGTGGAAAGAGACAGAGGATGTATATGGGAATGGATAAGATTAGAAGGGCATTCAAGATAACTATAATGGTTTTGTCAGGATGTTAGAATTATGAATACAAATGATTTCTGTTTAACTTTCCTTTACTGCTCTATAGAAAACAGCAACATTAACAACAAAAAAGGTGAAATAAATTTACCCACATCATTGAGCATGCTTTTTTTCTCAGATTCTTTCCTGGTTATTTGTCCTCTGCATGACTTGGTCCAAGCTGTTCCCAGGAAGGATCCTACATGAACGCCATACTTGAGGGCAGGTGAATAGTCTTTCTAGGGCTTTTATGCATCCTTGTGGGCTGACACACTGATCATCTGTTTGTGAGACAAAGCTCAAGCTGTTTACTATGCATCATCATAGGAATTTTTTCCCAGTAGTAGGAATAAATTTGCAATCATCTACTTTCTCTTGCCAAGGTTTCCTCATAATCAGTTTCATGAAACTAGAAGCCAGTTGTCCTAGTTTAGATATAGATTTGCACAAAATGGGATTTTTTAAATATGGAATGGCTAATCTGGGAATCAAATAGCTTCTTTTCAAATACCTATGAAGAGAAGTGAAAGACAAAGGAGAAAAGTAAAGATATATACCTATTTGAATGCAGAGTTCCAAAGAATAGCAAGGAGAGGTAAGAAAGCCTTCCTCAGTGATCAGTGCAAAGAAATAGAGGAAAACAATAGAACGGGAAAGACTAGAGATCTCTTCAAGAAAATTAGAGATACTAAGGGAACTTTTCATGCAAAGATGGGCATGATAAAGGACAGAAATGATATGGACTTAACAGAAGAAAAAGATATTAAGAAGAGGTGGCAAGAGTATACAGAAAAACTGTACAAAAAAATCTTCATGACCCAGATAATCGCTATGCTCTGATCACTCACATAGAGCCAGACATCCTGGAATGCAAAGTGGGCCTTAGGAAGCATCACTATGAACACAGCTACTAGAGGTGATGGAATTCCAGTTGAGTTATTTCAAATCCTAAAAGATGATGCTGTGAAAGTGCTGCACCCAATATGCCAGCAAATTTGGAAAACTCAGCAGCAGCCACAGGACTGGAAAAGGTCAGTTTTCATTCCAATCCCTAAGAAAGGCAATGCCAAAGAATGCTCAAAATACCACACAATCGCACTCATCTCACACCCTAGCAATGTAATGCTCAAAATTCTCCAAGCTAGGCTTCAGCAGTATGTGTACCATGAACTTCCAGATATTCAAGGTGGATTTAGAAAAGGCAGAGGAACCAGAAAAGGCAGAGATCAAATTGCCAACATCTATTGGATCACTGAAAAAGCAAGAGAGTTCCAGAAAACATCTACTTCTGCTTTATTGACTACGCCAAAGCCTTTGACTGTGTGGATCACAACAAACTGGAAAATTCTTAAAGAGATGGGAATACCAGACCATCTGACCTGCCTCCTGAGAAATCTGTATGTAGGTCAAGCAGCAACAGTTAGAACCAGACATAGAACAGACTGGTTCCAAATCAGGAAAGGAGTACGTCAAGGCTGTATATTGTCACCCTGCTTATTTAACTTATATGCAGAATTCATCATGCAAAATGCCAGGCTGGATGAAGAACAAGCTGGAATCAAGATTCCCGGGAGAAATATCAATAAGCTCAGATATGCAGATGACATCACCCTTATGGCAAGAAGTAAAGAAGAACTAAAGAGCCTCTTGAAAGTGAAAGAGGAGAGTGAAAAAGTTGACTTAAAACTCAACATTCAGAAAACTAAGATCATGGCATGCGGTCCCATCATTTAGAGTGAAAATGGAGAGAGACTTCATTTTTGGGGCTCCAGAATCCCTGCAGATGGTGGCTGCAGCCATGAAATTAAAAGACACTTGCTCCTTGGAAGAAAAGTTATGACCAACCTAGACAGCATATTAAAAAGCAGAGACATTATTTTACCAACAAAGGTTTTTCCAGTAGTCATGTATGGATGTGAGAGTTGGACTATAAAGAAAGCTGAGCACTGAAGAATTGATGCTTTTGAGCTGTGGTGGTGGGGAAGACTCTTGAGAGTCCCTTGGACTACAAAGAGATCCAACCAGTCCATCCTAAAGGAAATCAGTTCTGAATATTCATTGGAAGGACTGATGCTGAAGATGAAACTCCAATACTTTGGCCACCTGATATGAAGAACTGACTTCTTGGGAAAGACCCTGATGCTGGGAAAGATTGAAGGCAGGAGAAGAAGGGGGTGACAGAGGATGAGATGGTTGGGTGGCATCACTGACTCAATGGACATGAGTTTGAGTAAACTCAGGGAGCTGGTGATGGCCAGGGAGGCCTGGTGTGCTGCAGTCCATGGGGTCACAGAGTCAGACACGACTGAGCGACTGAACTGAACTGAACGGAATCTGGAAATCAAGCCTAATAGGTTGTCAATGCCATGCCGTATACCCACCCTACCACTGCCACTGCCTAAAGCAGTCCAGATTCTTCCATGGGATTACTGTGGATTTGCAAAGTTGTCCAGCTCGGTAAGACCTAGAATTAACCTTAGGTTAAAGGAGATGTTCATTTTTTATATTGAGTTTTCCTAAAATAGCCTTATTCCTCAAGATGGATTGTGAATTATGAGTGTCACATGCATACTCCTTGTTAGTTAGGGAGAATGGTGACTGTTGCCATTTTATAAGGGTGCTAGAAGAAAAACTAACTGGCCAGGAGGATCTTCAGAGCAGGGGTGGAGATGGGGGCGACAGTGATGCCAAACATGCCTCAGTTTAGTAGAGCTGCAAAGACGGTGTTACCCAGGACAGAGAGAAACTCATCCAGAATCACCCACCCATCGAGTCTGAGGATCCTGGTGCAGCCTCCTCATTCCCACGGGGCTCACAGCCAGGGCAGGCATCCTGGTGTAAGGAAGTGTTGCTTTTCCAGGGACTGAACAATGAAAGAGAAAGAGCTCAACCTACTCCATTAAGAACAATCTTCCATAAAGTAATCAAGCAAGCAAGAATACTTCTCTATATACTTAATCTGAGAGGAGAAACTAATCTGAAGGAAAATTAAGAGAAATTCTAGAATATTCTTTGAGACTTTGCCAAATTAAATTCAAGTTTGTACACCTATATTCTGCATATAATACACACACTGATTTTTTAATTTTGACTCTGAGGTGAAATTAACTGTCCTCTTCGAATACCGGGCAAGTGTCATCAACTGAAAGAGGGTGGGGAACCAGTACAACCAGAAAAAGGAAACATCAGAGATTCCAAGGTCTTGGTTTTAGAGGCACATTTTATTTGACAGTACTAGAGATTAACATCTAGTAACAGCATAATACAAAAATGCAACCCCAATCTATTTAAAACTCATATAATGGGAACATGTCTTTCAAGAAACATGGAAAAAAAAGTTGGAGATTTTGAGACACGTTGATAAAAATGTTAACACAAATCAAAACTCATTCCATCATCATCATTCACTTTACATTCTCATGAAAAGATTGTCATTTTGTTTTCTTCACAATATGTCAAAAATATATATACTTATGCATAATATTCACATTCTGGAAGGCAAGAGAAATCTTCAAATTTAATTCCCTAAATTTAAACATTACATATATTTCAATTAAAATGACCTAAACATTTAAAATAGCAGCAACACTGGTCTTTAAATTACAGTAGATTATTCACATAATGTAGACATATTTGGGTGGCTCTTTCACTATTATCTAATTTATAAACTCCAAGGTAATGGTCTCATCGTCAAATAACATAGACTCTAGTGTCAATAAATACTATGCAAAGAATTATTATAAAACACAGATTGCCAAACATTCTCCAGACTAGAGAGAACCATACTAAAACATTTTAGGGGAGAATCAGGTTTGAAGGAGCTTTGAAGGCATGCAGGAATCTGTGGGATTCCAAGGCAAGAGAGAATGATCTGACAAGCTCCCCAGAATGACAGGCAAACTGTCAGGAACTGAATCCTGAGAAATGTGTCCATGGGGACAAGGCACTGTCACCTCTTCATGGCGCCATGCTTCACTTGAATATGGCATTAAAGTGACTAACATCTGGAAAATTTCCCACTAAACAAAGGCTAGGATCATTTCTCACCAGGAGACAAGACATTGGACCAGGAGGTCAGTATTTCTCTCTCATCATTTACATTATTCTGATGACCAAAGGCATAAAAAATATTTCAGCGGGGCTTTGTGTTTTTAAGCTGGGGTGGTAGGAAAAGTATTTCTACCCCTACTCCTGATTTAAGCCACTGGGCCAATTTCCTAACCCTACTGGCTTAGAAAGGACCCCAGGTGTCGGGACAGGGGTTTCTTCATAACTGGACCCAGTTACAGAAGTTGTCTTGAAGATTGTGCCTTCTTTCTATATTTGGAAGGTTTTTCAGAAAAGGTGAATGGTTAAGTATCACAATGGGGTTGGGATCTCCGTTCCTCACAGTAAGACTGCTTGCTGGTATTTCAATAACTTGTCCCCATCTTCAAGCCACTTCATACACGATTGCATTTGATACCCTCACACAGAAATGTATGAGGCAGACAGGGCACACCCACGTGTTCCTTTTATAGACGAAGAAAACTGAGCTCCTGGAGATCAAAGCAACAAGCTTGTCACAGTCACACACACGGACAAGCTGGTAATTTGAAGGAGGCAGAAAAAAAGAGAGGATAAATGAGTTCATGAGAAAAGGAAAGGGAGATGGAAATGGTGCCACTTGGCAGACTGTATCATAAACTTTAAAACAAGCAAAAGGCATCTCCCATGTAGAACACAGACATTTAAAACCACATTTCAAGACTTCAATCTTCCCAACTGTCTCAGACTAGCCTGGATTACTGTATCTTTATGTAGTTACTGAGGCTGACATTGAAACATAAGATCACCAAGAAATTCTGACATGAGTTTCATGATTTCCCAGTAGACATAAAAATATCATAACCTGTTCTGAGGACCCTCGCTCGTCTCATTTCACCTCCAGCACAGTAATTACAGGAAAATACATGTATATTTTGACTCATTTTGGTAGTTTTCTAAGGTGTAGTTTTCACAAAATATTATTAGTGAATGTCCTTGCTATGTCCTTAGGAAAATTAGCTTTTTCTCTCTTGGATCAAAGCTAAGAACACTGCAATAAACTTAGAGCTTTGATAATTTTACGATTGAACTCTCCTTGATAGTTGTTGAAGAAGAACACGTTTTAAATGACTAATAGTTAATTTAGAAAGCTGTCTTATTTCATACAATCTTTTGAAGAAAATTCAGTGATTCTTAGCTTGACAGTTTCACAAAACAAAATTATACCTACTGCACTGTAAAAAAAAAAAAAAAACAACAGCTTACATATACTGATAATCTATGAACTGAAAGACTTAGGTTCGATGTTCTGGAGAATGACACGCAACTGTTAAGCAGTTTTTAATTTCAACCAGTAAGTATGTTTTAAAGAAACAGCTGAATTAAAATAGGAGGCCATTCAGGACACCGTTGTGAAATGTGATGGAAAAGTCCTACAGATCCCTTCATTCCCCCTCAGCAGCACCCACCCTCCCCCAGGCACCCCACCACCTTCCTGACCCTCACACAGTAGAAACGCAGGCCGCCAAAGTCCCGGGCCCCGCGCTCAACAAACAAGGGTCCACACGGTAAGTCACGCTTTGGCAAGTAGGAAATTGACCGATTCTTCGAGTTCTTCTGAGGTAGTACAGTCTTTCTGATATTCTAATGGTTGAGAAGAGTCTAAGGAGCTGAATTAACAGGCAAGTGGAGTGTGACCACTTGCTTAAACACTGCTCTGAAATTGGTGGTTAACACGGTTATGCGATCACTCCACTACTTCGTCAGTGGCACCCTGATTGTTATGCAGAGAACCTAAGATACAAACATTGCTGTGTGACTGGGGTAACTGTACTCATGACAACTCGGATTTAATTCCTGTATGTTTTTTTTAAAAAGTGCCTGGTATACAGCAGAAACTCAATACATATCAGATTACTGACTGTTTACAGTCTCCCACTTAGCTCAGTGAGATCACAAGCGAAAACAAACATTAAAACACCCAACCAACTGCAGACTAGTTGTCACCAAAGGCCGGGTCACTTTCCCTTGCTCACGGAATTGTAGACACCTTTTAAATGGTACCGGCCATGGTCTAGCATGCAATTCCATCTCAACCTTTTTTTCCAGTACAGTTTTATTAGGAGCTGGTTATGGAAGGTTTAACCATAAATAACTTTGCTGAAGACAATGTGATCCACTTTCTCTGCTGTTCTTCAAGCTTTTCTGCCAAGCATTTAATCAAGACGGGGTCCACCTTAGAATCAAATTTATTAGCAAACCAATGTCCGTACTTCATAAGCCACCTTAGTTCTGCTGCTCCATAGATACACACACTTCGGAGGTGAGAGCCAGTACAACTGGGATAGAAAAGGCCTTCTAGATAATTCCATTTGACCAGGCGGGTCTTACTCTGCAGGTCAGACACATCCTGGGCTGTCTTAGAAATCTCCCCAGGGATTCCTGGTACCCGAATTAAGGTAGCCCAAAAGTGCTCATCAGGTGAGTATGTATCTTGAGACCAGGCGAAAAAGTCTTTAACAAAGGAGTTGTTGAAAATATATTTAATGAATGCTCGACTTAACACAAAATAAGCACTGCCAACAAATATCTCGATGTTATGAGGGGGGGCCTCCTTGGAAATGTTCGTCCTCATCGGTAGTTTCACATATTCATAAGGTACCTGTTTGAGTTCATGGTGATAAGTGAATCTTTCTGTCTTAGTGCTAGGGGGTTTCACTGTCTCTAACATATTTGATCCATTGAGTTTCTTCAACTCTGACACTAATTCGAAGTTTGACTTCAAAGGAAAATCCTGCCCACACAGGTTGATAACATATTTCCACTGAACTGAAGACTTGAGGAGGTCTGACAAGCAATTTAAATCAGCCTGGAGTCTGGAAATGTGTGCGTACTGCACAGTCTCTAATTTGGAAGCAATGAAAATATTGGAGAAGCACTTAGCTAAATTGTTCATGGCAACTTTGAAGGTATCCGATGATTTCTGGTCATAATGGATGCAATAAATATTGTGCTGGTTGTATATAGCAAGGATTAGCCTTTCAACCATAATTGCATCTTTGTGAACCACCAAAGAATAGGCTATTGGGAAGCTTTTCTCCTCCTCTGAAACAAGCTTTTCATCGTAGTTTCGTAGGGCCTGATAAATCTCACAATCACTGGTGATTGCCACAACATCATCATCATCCAAGTCGATGATGGTTCTTCTTCTTATTTCCAGACTCTTGCCAATTTCCAAAGGCTCCTGTTCATAGACACCCGAACAGTTAACCTCATATCCGATTTCATTCTTGACATGGGTGTATCTGTTCCTTACAAAAGGCGAGGTGCTTAGAGAGTACTCAACCAAGTAAATGCCCTGTTCAGGGAAGAGGAATCGTTTAACATTTAGGAGCTTCAACAAGGAGAATAGCCATAGTGTTAGAAACAGGATGAAAACTTTCTGTTGTAGGTGATATTTAAAACAACATTTGAATGTCTTCATTCTGTAAGAGAACAAACGAACAATTCAGTTGAAATAGGAAGAGAAAATTAGCTCAGTTCAACCAACATCCACTGGGTGCCTACCACACACTGGGCAGAATGCTGGGCCCAGCAATGATTTAAATAAATGTTCTTGCCCTTTAGAGAATCCAGAAATAAGGAAATGGAAATATGTACAATGGTTGTATTTTGTCGTATTCTCTGTTAGATATCTAATTTTGAGAGATATTGGTTACCAAATATTAGAATGAAAAATAATGTTAAGTCCTTAAATATAGGTACTAAGTATCTTAATTGTCTGATTTTATGCTTAGCATATTTGCAGAAGGATTGCTGTGGTTTGCACAGAGGTCTAGAAGACTGGATTTTTTAGTAGTCATATACAGATGTGAGAGTTTGACCATAAAGAATCTGAGCACCAAAGAATTGATGCTTTTGAGCTGTGGTGCTGGAGAAGACTCTTGAGAAGACTCTTGAGAATCCCTTGGACAGCAAGGAGATCCAACCAGTCCATCCTAAAGGAAATCAGTCCTGAATATTCATTGGAAGGACTGATGCTGAAGCTGAAGCTCCAAAACTTTAGCCACCTGATGCAAAGAGCTGACTCACTGGAAAAGACCCTGATGCTGGGCAAGATTGAAGGCAGGAGGAGAAGGGGGTGACACAGGATGAGATGGTTGGATGCCATCACTGACTCAATGGAGATAAGTTTGAGCAAACTCTGGGAGACAGTGAAGACCAGGGAAGTCTGGAGTGCTGCACACAGTTCACAGGGTCACAAAGAGTTGGACACAACTGAGTGACTGAATAACAACAACAAAGAGGTCACTGAAAATGTAAATGACCCATCTGAGGCTAAAAGGAATACCCATCTTGACTTTTACCTTCAGATCCTGATTAGATCTAGGTCTGAAGTCAAACGGGGAAGCCCACTCAACTCCACTGCTATAAACTGAATGTCTGCATCCTCCCCCGAAATTTAAGTTGAAACCTAATCGCCAATTTAAGTTGATTGTATCAGGAGGTGGGGCTCTGGGGGAAGTTTTTAGGTCTTGAGGGTGAAGTCCAAATACAAAGGATAGGTGCTCTTATAAAAGAGACCTGCCAGCTAGCTCCCTTGCCCCTTCCATCATGTGACGAAAACCGAGGGAAGACTGTTATCTGTGAGCTAAGAAGCAAGTGTTCATCAGGCATGGAATCTGCTGGAGTCTTGATCCTGGACATCCCAGCCACTAGAACTGTGAGCAATATATTTGTTGTTTATAAGCCACCCAGTCTGTGATATTTTATTATAGCTGCCTCTGTAGACTAAGATAGTCGCCTTCAGAAATAAGAGCAGTGGGCAGACCCTAGAGGAGGCTATAGTAAATATCAGACATTGTAAAATTTTATTCAGATTACACAAATGTGGTAAACTTGCACATTCCCCTTATTTTGTTAGCTCCCATTTCCTCACGGGGATTAGCAATTTAGCCCTTAAAAGGAGAAGAATCTGACTCATTGAGAGTATGTGGTAGGGGGCCAGTTTGGCTGAATCTGTCAGTTTTATGTACTCATCCAGAAGAGTCCATGTGTGTGTGAAGGTTCCCTGCAGGTCAGGCTAAAAACTGAAAACCACTAAGACGTCCTACAGGGCAGTGATTAATTACACCCAACCTGAGACGAATGCGCGTGTGCCTCTGTGGGACAGCCCACATCACAGACTGTGAAATAGAAATAGGACCACGCAGAAAACAGTGTAGAATGAGCTCACATTTGTGTCCAAGAAAGACTACATACACCCAGCAGCCTACACACAGAGGGCACACATCAGTAAGCTTTTTCTTTCTCTGTCACAGCTGCTCAACTCTGCCCCTATAGTGGGAAAGCAGCCACAGACAGCGGCTAAATTGACTGGACGTGACTGTGTGCAAGTGACTGTGTGCCAATAAAACTTTATTGACAAAAACAGCCAGCTGAACACCAATATTTTCATAAGGACTAAGAATCTGGGACCTGAGGGAGAGGGGCTTTACTTTTCACCAGATAGCCTTTTGGACTATTTGAATGTTAAAAATGATTATATTACTGCACCCAAATAGATGAACATGTTTAAAAAAAGATTATATTTCTTTATCAGATAAAAATGGGCTACTGAGTGGACGGGCATTACATGTACTTATTTGGGGAGCAGCAGGAAATAGGCAAATCCACAAAGTGTTACCCCGAGGCTTGAGGACAGCAAGGCTGGCCAAGCTCCTAGCAATGCTCCAGCAGGTTCAAATACTGAGAACTGGGGAGGTCTGAGGAGCCCACAAAGAATTTCCTTATACATCTCAATAAATCTTAAACAAGGACATAATCATTGAACCCAATTTCCTTATAAAGAAATAGCAAGACATTTGAACCTGATTTACTTTTGTAGATTTATTTTATATAGATTAATTGAAAAAGCTCCTGTAGGAATGACATACTCTGGTCTACCTTCACTTGAATTATTCCGTTTAAAGAATGACACCTTATTTATTAACAGTGAAGTGCCCTGCAGAGTTTGTGTTCTCCTGCCACACCTCAGACTCTCCTCTGGTTTCCCCAGGATCCTATTCTCAGCTTACTGCTCTTCTCATGAACACTTTCCCTTGCTTTCAGAATTTCACCTTCCATGTATACACTGCCAGCGTCTTTATCTTCAGCCTCTACCTCTTGCCTAAGCTTCTGACATGAACATCCAATTGCTTGTTGGACAGCCCTTGGGCACCCCACTTAAGACACCCCTTGGGCACTCCACTTCAATGAGTCCATAAGTGAACATGACATCTTCACCTCTCCTGTGTTTTCCATCTCAATTTATCCACTCAGTGACTCAAGTTTGAAACGGAAGAGCCACTTGACTCTTCCATTTCCTGTACACCCATATGGTCATCTCACAAATACCCCTCAAATTCATCCTTTCTTCTCCTTCCCAGTTACCAGGCCCAGACAACATCTTTGCTGACCATCATCCTCACACTTATTAAAAGCAAAGGCTTCAGCACCCGGGGGGATAACCTGCTGACTCTCCCCAGAACTGGGAAGAGGCTGAAAGCCCCTTTCAGGATTTGATAAAAGGCTCTTTCTGATCCAAAGGCTTATACCTCCACCCCTTGTTCCTTCTAACTTGGGAAAGGGAGTGCTTTCAAAGGCATTTTTGGCCATAGTGAGCAGATGAAGATGCTTCATGAGGACTTAGGACAGGACAGAACTGGAAGGCTGCTTGCTTCCCTGATGTCAAAGGCTACCCTGGAGACAGGTAAGTTCTCCTTCTTAAAAATGCCTGGCATGTGAGGAGTCAGAAAGCAAGCTTCTGGGCCTCCCCGATTCCCTCCCTGTCTTCCTTTAGAATTAACTCTCCTCCCTGGTTGGTGAAGCTCAGACCCAGGGCCCAGAACGCTCCCATAGGACTTCTCTCAGTGGGCTGCCACCTCTCCTGCCCCAGGCGCCCTGCGACCCTCCCCTGGGCAGCCACGGCCTCCTGGCCCAGCTCAGACTGTCCTGGGAACCAGCACAGCCATGCCCCCTCGGCAAGCACCCCATCTGCTCTTTCCCTCTGAATGGCTCATGGGCAGAGAGCAGGCAGGTGTCTGTCTTCCTTGAAGTAGTCTTATAATTACATTACAAGTAATTCCCCGCTCCTGGGAGAAGGGGTATTTCCTTCCTACCCAGCCAGGAGGCGAGGAAACTGATGTGCTGGGGAGTTATCACCACAGGGGTGCAAGCGCCTCGTGATGACGCAGAAGGAAATGGCAACAAAGGCTGACCGCTGCATCAGATGAGTTCTATCTGAATAATTCAATAAAACCCCAACAGGGACGAGGAATAAAGCATTCTTCCCAAACCATCTTCTTTCCCCCTGCCCTCCCAGGCATCGTTCACAGTCTTAAAGGAACAGCAGGCACACCAAAGCACACCCCAGCTAAGTGGTTATAATTGCCTTCAGGGTTAAGTGGCCATAGCCCTTAGCAGCTCTTCAATGACCATCTCCTTCATCGGCAGTTTAAAACCCAGGGCTGCCACTGCAGTACCTACCTCCTCATAGGGGCAGGAAGGGGAATGGGAAATAACCAGGGAAGGAAAATGGTGAATGCGGTCTAGCTTGGGCACCGAGAATGCAGGGCCCACCATCCAGGCTGCAGGCGAGCTGGCCTCTGCCCCCCACCTCCCTCCCCTGCCTGACCCTCCCTGCACACCTGCACACCTTCCCAGGAGAGCACAGGGAGGGGGGAGGGGGGGGAAGAAAGCAGATGGGAGGGCTCAGGGCCCCAGACCCAGGCTGGAGTCCCCAGAGTGGCAGTAGCTTTAAGACTGAACACGTGACCCTCTTGAGACCCACTTGAGTCTCAAACTGGGGACTGAAAGGGCTCCCCGCTCCCTGTGCTGTGAGGGTTCAGGAGCCTTGGTTAAAGGAGTCCCCACAGATGCCCTCAGAACACGTCCCAGGTCTTTTCTTTCCCAGTGCCCAGCTTGCCTGGGAAGATTGAATCTTGGTTTTTTCCCCAGTATTACACAGAATGTACACTGATTGTTGTTTTGTTTTTTTTTTTTAAGAAAAGAATCCACTAGGTAATTATAGGCAGACAGTGGCTTCCCTGGTGGCTTAGAGGTTAAAGCATCCACCTGGAATGCAGGAGACCCGGGTTCGATCCCTGGGTCGGGAAGATCCCCTGGAGAAGGCAACGGCACCCCACTCCAGTACTCTTGCCTGGAGAATCCCATGGAGGGAGGAGCCTGGTGGGCTGCAGTCCATGGGGTCGCAGAGAGTCAGACACGACGGAGCCACTTCACTTCAATGTGAAGGAAAGGATCTGCACGTTTCTGACCACACGAGGAGGTGGAAAGGCAGAAGGAAGAACAGAGCCGCTGAGAGCTACCTTCCTGCTCCAGGCTGAGCGGGAGAAGAGGCGGTCACAGGTGGTCCTGGCCATACAGCCAGGCTTCAGCTTGTGGGAGGCCCCCTGTGGGTCCCTGGGCGAGCCCCTTACCCGCCACCCCTCTGCCCCATCAGTAGAAGGATGTAAATAACAGTAACTACCTAAAGGGACCTGAAGGGCAAATGAGGTAATGCACGGAGCTTTGGCACAGTCCAGATCCTGGCTCCCTGGTTAACGCTGGTGTGGCTCCCCCGTCAGCCTCATCATCTCCTCCTCGGCCCCCCAACCTCCTTCCTCCTCCTGTTACTACCACTACTCACTGACTTCTTTAAAGATCCTGCCCAGATCTATGGCTTATTGGGCTATTTTTCAATCGGTCTCCCATTTTACCCCAAAGTGTTGACATAAATTCAATATTTTAGAATCACTGCCCAAATGCTTTCATGTAATGCTCTTTATTAATTTAACAATACCATGATTATTAATGTAGAACCGCTCAGGAAAGAGCTGTTACATGATTCTAGGTACTCCACATGTAGCAGCAGTTTCCTCCACAGATCAGCCAGGAAGATGCTACCCCATCCCTCTAACACGACAGGAAACAGAGGCACATGGAGATTAAGAAATTGCCCAAGGTTATAAAGAGCCAGAACTGAAGAAGTGATGCTTTTGAACTGTGGTGCTGGAAAAGACTCTTGAGAGTCCCTTGGACTGCAAGGAGAGCCAACCAGTCCATCCTAAAGGAAATCACTCCTGAATATTCACTGGAAGGACTGGTGCTGAAGGTGACACTCCAATACTTTGGCCACCTGATGTGAAGAGCCAACTCATTGGAAAAGACCCTGATGCTGGGAAAGAGTGAAGGCAGGAGAAGGGGGTGGCAGAGGATGAGATGGTTGGATGGCGTCACCGACTCAATGGACATGAGTTTGGGTGAACTCAGGGAGTTGGTGATGGACAGGGAGGCCTGGCGTGCTGCAGTCCATGGGGTCGCAAAGAGTCAGACACGACTGAGCGACTGAGCGATGACATAAAGAGCTCGAAAGCACTTCAGCTGGAACTTGACCCCAAGACCGTTTTGCTGCAGGGACAAGCCCTGTAGGCAATGCTGGTTTTTAGAATATACAGTAAAAATATTTTCACAACAGTTTTACTCCTCAGTTAAAATTTCTCATTACTGTCTTATCTAACTGTCTTAAAGTTGGAACAGAAGTGAACATCGAACCATGTTTGAGGTCCGGAGACCTTCAACACGGTAGTTTAAGGGCTTGTTTGAATGGAGAATTCGCCTGGAGGAACGCTGGCTGATGAACAAGTTCTGTTCCTGCAGCCAGGGGCTGGAGTCAGTCCACATGCTGATGAAGAGATTAGTCCACGGTTCAGCCAATGGAATCTAAGAAAGGAGAAGAAACTGAGCTCACCCTAAGAAATTCTGCCTTCAGTTACTCTTGTGTCCTGTCACTGACTATTCACTGATTCACTTTTCTTGTAGTGACTAGTGTTAAAAACTGGGTTCTCTGAGAATCCCTCATTATTTTAGAAAATTTTCTGGGTGCAATTTCTGTCTACATAGTGAATATACCGTGTGTGTGTGTGTGTGTGCATGCTCAGTCACTCAGTCGTGTCTGACTCTTTGTGACCCCATGGACTGTAGCCCACAAGGCTCTTCTGACCATGGAATTTTCCAGGCAGGCATACCAGAGCAAGTTGCCATTTCCTACCCCAGGGCATCTTCCTGACCCAGGGATCAAACCTTTATCTCCTGCACTGGCAGGTGGATTTCTCACCACTAGTGCCACTTGGGAAGGCCTCCTATAAATTTTTAAAGTTTGAATCACTATATGTCAGTGTAAAAACTAAGATTTGAAGAGTTTATTGATACAGAGATGTCAGAATTCTGTTTCTTTCTTACGGAGAGGAATTACTTAAAAACACTAATATGAAGATGAGCTCACTAAGAAAGACATTCTGTCCTTCTACTGCAGAGCCTTGATTTCAACAAAGCCACTCAGTCTCCCCTTGATGACATGCTCATCATCAAACCAAGGAAAGTTAAGGCGTAAGACCATGAGTGGAGGGATGGCACAGCCTAGATGCATTTCTTCAGTGCCCCCAGAGCACCCGAAGTAAGCAAAGGAGCAGGAAGGCCAGTTTTTTGCTCGGATGACCTTACATCATTGTTCTAGAGGGACGATCTCAGTCAGTTCAGTTCAGTTGCTCGGTCATGCCTGACTCTTTGTGACCCCATGGACTGCAGCACGCCAGGCTTACCTGTCCGTTACCAACTCCCGGAGCTTGCTCAAACTCATGTCCAACCAGTCAGTGATGCCATCCAACCATCTCATCCTCTGTCTTCCCCTTCTCCTCCTGCCTTCAATCTTTCCCAGCATCAGGGTGTTTTCCAATGAGTCAGTTCTTCGCATCAGGGGGCCAAAGTATTGGAGTTTCACCTTCAGTCCTTCCAATGAATATTCAGGACTGATTTCCTTTAGGATTGACTTGTTTGATCTCCTTGTAGTCAAAAGGATGATTGCAAAAAGCAAGTAATTACCAGGCTGTGAGCAGGTAAAGAGAAGCAAAAAGCAAAGGAGGAAATGAAAGATATAAGCATCTGAATGCAGAGTTCCAAAGAATAGCAAGGAGAGATAAGAAAGCATTCCTCAGCAATCAATACAAAGAAATAGAGGAAAACAACAGAATGGGAAAGACTAGAGATCTCTTCAAGAAAATTAGAGATACCAAGGGAACATTTCATGCAAAGATGGGCTCGATAAAGGACAGAAATGGTCTGGACCTAACAGAAGCAGAAGAGATTAAGAAGAGGTGGCAAGAATACACAGAAGAACTGTACAAAAAAGATTTTCCTGACCAAGATAATCACGATGGTGTGATCACTCACCTAGAGCCAGCCATCCTGGAATGTGAAGTCAAGTGGGCCTTAGAAAGCATCACTACAAAGCTAGTGGAGGTGATGGAATTCCAGTGGAGCTATTTCAAATCCTGGAAGATGATGCTGTGAAAGTGCTGCATTCAATATGCCAGCACATTTGGAAAACTCAGCAGTGGCCACAGGACTGGAAAAGGTCAGTTTTCATTCCAATCCCTAAGAAAGGCAATGCCAAAGAATGCTCAAACTACCACACAATTGCACTCATCTCACACGCTACAAAAGTAATGCTCAAACTTCTCCAAGCCAGGCTTCAGCAATACGTGAACCGTGAACTTCCTGATGTTCAAGCTGGTTTTAGAAAAGGCAGAGGAACCAGAGATCAGATTGCCAACATCCGCTGGATCATCGAAAAAGCAAGAGAGATCCAGAAAAACATCTATTTCTACTTTACTGACTATGCCAAAGCCTTTGACTGTGTGGATCACAATCAACTGTGGAAAATTCTGAAAGAGATGGGCATACCAGACCACCTGACCTGCCTCTTGTGAAACCTATATGCAGGTCAGGAGGCAACAGTTAGAACTGGACATGGAACAACAGACGTTCCAAATAGGAAAAGGAGTACGTCAAGGCTGGATATTGTCACCCTGCTTATTTAATTTATATGCAGAGTACATCATGAGAAACGCTGNATTGGGGGTAGGAGAAGGGGACGACAGAGGATGAGATGGTTGGATGGCATCACTGACTCAATGGACATGAGTCTGAGTGAACTCTGGGAGTTGGTGATGGACAGGGAGGCCTGGCGTGCTGCAATTCATGGGGTCGCAAAGAGTCAGACACGACTGAGCAACTGAACTGAACTGAACTGAACTGAGTCCTATTCTAAACTGGGTTTGTGAACTGTTAGAAAATAAAGGATTTCTACCTGAGGTTATCATACTTTTCTACAGGAAGAAACACTGAAACATTTTGAGGGGCCTTTCCCACAAAAGCTGATTTAGTTATCCCATAATTCCCGAAGAAGCTTAGAAGCAAAAGCTAAAGTTGCCAGGGGCTTCAGTGGCGATCTGCATCCAGACTCCTCCTTCTCTAAGTGAGGAAGCAGAGGCCTAGTTATCAACAGATGCTGTCCCACTCCTCACCTTCCCCCACCACACACGCCTTTGTATTTCCAGCTGCTTCTCTTTAAGGGACTGGGCAGAGGGGGCCGTCTGCTGCCCCCCAACCCCCTGCCAGGTCCCTCAGAAGGCACTGGGCCCATCTGGCTCCCCTGCCCCCTTAGCTGAGGCTGTTCCACCAGCATCGGTGCACACAGGCCCATCTGTCTAATGGTCCATGCGGAGCACAAGTACCATTTACGGTATCTTAGGAATTCCAGCCGACAAACCTGTGGGGGAGGTACTATTGTCTCCATTTTTCAGATTAGAACTGAGTTTCAGAGGATAAAGAGCTAGGATGTGGAAGAGCCAGGATTTTCAACTGTGGCTGATTTCAGAGCCTACGCTAGTAACTGTAAGGCAAACCTGCCATTCAGTCTCCTGGCAGTAGTAGAACCTGTTGGTTCTACAGCTAAAAGGTCCAGGAATCCACCCCTCCCTTCCCACGCTACAGGAGCCACCCTAATCCAGGCCAGCACTATCTTTTTCTTGTATATGAAGGAACCTCCTTGCTCGCCCGTCTTGTTTCCCTCTAACCCACTCTCTGTACTGTAGACAAAGGTATCTTTTGAAACCATCAGTCAGATCACACACCTGGCCTGGCCCCACTCCCCACACCTACACCACCTTCATTTGGGTTTCACTGCACACAAAATTAAAATCAGAAGTCCTTTCCATGGCCAGAAGGCCTAGCCAGTTCCGGCCCCTGCCTTCCTCTCCAACTAACTTCATTTTATTCAGTCTTTTTTTTTTTTTTAATCACTCATTAAGCTCTAAGCAACTCCAGCCTTTCTACAAATACCTAGAACTCCACCTCGGGACCTCTGCACTCTCTATTCTCATGTTGGGATCATTTTTCCTGAATTCTGGCCTGACTGGCCCTTCCATATCCCTCAAGTTGTAAGAGAAATATTCTTCCCTCTGGTCCTCTCTAATCACCCTTCTCGAATCTTTTTCCTGAATGTCGTACTCCTGTTTGCTTCTCAATACTCATCCAGCATTGGAGGCAGACTCTTTGCCCTCTGAGCCACCAGGGAATCCCACCCTCATCACAACAGCAGTTAACTTACTTACGTCTGTCTCTGGGACAAGCCTTATTCATACCATACCACCTGCCCCAAGTACACACCTACCTAGCCCAGAGTGCTGCTCAGCAGGACAAAGTCAGAAGACTCATGTTCCATCTGGGCTCTGCCACCAAAATGCCTCAAGTGACCCTGGTTAAGTCATTTAATCTTACCTGCACACACATGCATGCTCAGTTGTGTCTGACTCTTTGAGATTGTAGCCCACCAGGCTCTTCTGTCCATGGAATTTTCCAGGCAAGAATACTGGAGTGGGTTGCCATTTCCTTCTCCAAGGGCTCTTCCCAACCCAGGGATCGAACCTGCATCTCTTGCGTCTCCTGCATTGGCAGGCAGTGCCACCTGGGAAAGCCCTCATTTAATCTTGGGTAAGTTTTTATTTCCCAGGTGTTGAGCAGGATAATGGTTTTGCACCCCAACAGTGCTGTTATGAATGTCTTATACCACCATGCGTGTGAAATAACTATGCAAAGAGAACTGTGGTTTGCAGAAGTTAGGTACTAGGACCTTTACAAGATGGATGATTTCTTGGGAAACCAACATATTGACTCTTTCCCAGTTTTATAAAATAGTACATTCATTATATTTCTAAAATAGTACATTCATTATTCTCTTCATTCTGACATTCAATTATTATTTGTTTTTCACTTCCTGAAAACATTCTTTTTTTGTTAATGCCTGACGCATATTGTTCTTGAAGACATACACCTATCGGATTTTCAAAGGCAGAAAACTTTACTCTAGTTAAATTTAAAATTTTAAAATTTAGAATTTTTTCCCCACGTCTGCTCTATATCTTTTGAAAGATCAAGAGCCAAAGAATTCCTTTAAAAGACACCCCAGGAGAGCCAATAGAACTACTTCTGTGTGGTTACAGCCAGCTGAACTGTTTCTGTCACTCCCTGCATTGCAGTAGCTGTAAACTTTCCCCGAGTTCATTATCTTTAGGGTGATTCTCTAGATAATACAAAATTGCAGTGACTCCCTCTAGGATCCCTGGCAAGCAAAGCCATCTCCAGGCACCACTAACAAAGCAGTCCTGAGAAAGCTGCAGCAATTTGAGTACACAAAACACACCCTAGAAGAGGGCCTCCCCTTGCTCAGTTGCTCGGATTGTCCGTTCAGTTAAAACCGTCTCACTGGGGCAACAAGATGCCCTTCATCCAAAGGGGATCTGGTTATGGTCCCTGGGAAACATGTCACAACTGAGTCTCCTCTACAGGCAGCAGGCTTCTGTTGACAAGTACAAGGACTATGCTCACAACTTTTCTTAAACAAAGGTTTACTTAACCCACAAGATGTGAGAACAGAGGTCTGAATAAAAATGCTGGATGGAAATCTCAGTCTATCAAACACCTCTTTACATCATAATTCTTCCAAATAGCAACTTGGCTGGCTCCTCTCAAGCTTGGGAGAGATTTATAGGGTCATTTAAGGTCACATGGGAAACGAGCAACCCGAATCAGGATGTATTTACCTCATGTCCGACCCTCAAGGTCATCAGAAATCTGGGCTTGCAGCAATGGAGCAAAAAAGTGCCGAACTCAGCCGGCTTTTTATAGTCTCACCAATTAGGAGACAGCCAAGGATTCTGGCCTCTGTTTCATGTGGTCCACAGGGCAAACCTCAAAAGCTGACTGTGTATCCTGCTGGGCAAAGCTATATGACTTAAGATGTCTTTGCTGAAGTCCATGGAGTCGCTAAGAGTTGGACACGACTGGGCAACTTCACTTTCACTTTTCACTTTTAAGCACTGGAGAAGGAAATGGCAACCCACTCCAGTGTTCTTGCCTAGAGAATCCCAGGGATGGCGGAGCCTGGTGGGCTGCCGTCTATGGGGTTGCATGGAGTTGGACACTATTGAAGCAACTTAGCAGTAGCAGTAGGAAGTTAAAAGGACCAGAAATGATCCTACTGGGTGAAGTTTTTATTTTGTAACCATTTGTGCCCCTCATCATGTTGCAAAACATTGGGTTTTTCCATAGGAAGAAAGAAAGAAGAAAGAAAAAGATTGGGGCTGGGGACTGGGTTGAGGGTTGGTTCAAAAATACCTATGCTCTCATATTTTAGCTCTGATGGCAAGAGCTTAAATCAAATATTTCCTTAGATATAAAAGGTTACAAACAAGATATTTATTGATGTACTTAATCTTTATCTCCCAAGTTTATAAACAGCAAAGTTACATTACTTTCTCTAGTTCTTTTCATCTCTGCCTTCCATACTTAGCTGGCCCAATACAAACCAATACATAGTTTATGCTTTATGTTCTAACTTAAAAATGTGGCTTTATTTTGGCTTCTTTTTCCATAAAGAGGAAAACCTTAACTGGAAAACATTTAACTCCTTTAAACAAACAAATGAACAAACAAATGCATGTTTAGTGTGCTAGAAAGAAAAAAGAACTTTCTCTGTCCAGTGTGTACCTGGGGTCCATCCCACTCCAGAAATTTCTGGAAGCACTTATTTGGTACTATATGGCTAACTCTCTATTTCACACTGGCCAAAATTAATTCCTCAAAGGTTATGCAGCAACTGAAGAGGTACAGTAACTCTGATTTCCACATGTGCATTTAAAGTAGAATCTCCAGTGCTCATAACTCCATCGCAGAGACAGCACAGGGACCCGCAGATGTGAATCAAGGTCATTGTCAGCAGATATGGCTTAAGGCCAGGCCACACTCTTCTTGAATGGATTAGACACACACAGTTTTAAATCATCAGAAAGGCTCCTTTGTCTGTCTTCTGTGTTCCGCCAATGTGGTGGGGAGCCGAGCCGGAGATTTCAATATGCTTCTGCACTTTCACTAAAAAATTCTAGGCGGGCAACACTGTCAGGCTGTCACGACCGAGTCAAGATCTGTATTGTCCTGAGAACTTGAGTGCACAGAGACACAATAAAGTTAAGATCCAGGAACTTAAAGTGATGGAACAAATAAAATCGGCAGGGCTCAGGAAAATTCTGCCAAAACAGTAATTTCAAAAGCAGAGGTTTTGTGTAAAATGTCTTACCCAAAGTCAAATCTAGAAACGACTTCAGAAAATTCTCCAGCTGCCATCTCCTAAAGGAGGCATTGTAGCAATGGTTCTTATTTATTTTTACTGAGGTATAGCTGATTTATAATGTTAAGTTTCAGGTGTACGAAACAGTGATTCACAATTTTCAAAGGTTATAGTCTATTTATACTTATTATAACATATTGGCTATATTCCCTGTGTTGTACAATATACCCATGTAGCTTATTTATTTTATACACAATAGCTTGTACCTTTTAATCCTCTACCCATATCAGGCCCCTCCCCCTTCCCTCTCTCTATTGATAACCCATAGTCTGTTCTTTATATCTGTGAATGTTTCTTTTTGGTTATATTCCTTAGTAATGGTTTTAATTAAGATAACAGGTCTCAATATGGAGGTTTTATTTTTGGCTAATATAATAAAAATTTTAAAGATTAGTTAAAAAGTAAGTATCTCAGCAAACTTATATGCCAACTCAATAGAATGCAAAAGTAGAAATCAGACTCTTCAGGTCTCCAAGTGGATTATAATGTTACAATCACCAAAACAGTGTGGCCAGAACAGACAGAGGTCAGCAGGATGAAATTCAGAAACAGATCTGGTAGGGAAGGATTGTATTAACAGCTATGGCTCTGGTAAAGACGGCAATTGCCTCCCAATATCCACCCTCCCTTTACTAAGAGAATCTCTATATTGTTGGCAGCAGAACCATACCCCTCTAAAAGACTTCTGCCCCAGCCTCCATTGTAGAGGAGCAGTCGATGAAATACAGTGTGGGGTGTCTGGGAAAGCTCTTAGATGAACCTGATTCAGGGCAGATGGCATGCCAGAGTGGCTTTCCTTCCCCATTCATCCACTTTCCCGCTTGGAATTCTGACATGATAGCTCGTATGGTAGCAACCACCTTGGGACCATGAACAGGCCAAGAGGATACTAGCAACCACGGCCCCCAAATCCTCAAACCATGCAACCAGCAGCAACCACCCACTCTACAGTTTTATTGTGTTAGGAAAATAAGCCTTTATATGTGTAAGCAAATTTGCAAAGGTGCAACTTTGAAAGAACATATGGAAATGGTAATGCTTCACACACACACACGAATCAAGCTTAAATTGAAACCAGGTTAAAGTGTCCACTTGAACAATAGTATAATTCTATATACAGGCAAGCACAAAGTGTCTCACATGAGGCTGAAATTCTCATCTGTTTGGATTTAGAGGCAAATGGTGGCTTTAGATAAACCTCCGAAGAAAAGCAAACTCTCAGAGTCACCAACTCAACTCTGATATTGGCATGAACTGAGCAGTCTGCTCACCAGGCCTCAGGTAAGCTCTCTTCAGCTTACAGCATACACCCTCTTGGATCTCTGAAGGTCACCTTGCAGGCTGGCTGCCTTTGTGAGAGCATGTTTTGCAACAAGCTTGTTGTATGTCAAGAAACAGAGCATCAGCACCATGGAGGGTGAAGTGTGTCCAGCGGTTCCTCCCTCCTCTTGCATGCTCCCCTTCCTCTCCTCCCTGCCATACCCTCAGCTGCCTCCATCTCACCCTCCTGCTTTATTGGTGTATAGCATTAAGGTTTGGAATTTACAGCCAAGGTTTCTGAATTGAAGTCCTAAACTGTACTGACAAGAGGTCACTAATCTCGTTAGAACTTTGCCTCTTCATCTGTGAAAGAGGGTCAGGGGTGCTCACTCCCATGAATACAGTGATGACTAACTCAACTCATGCACTGGGTAGATTTTGGCAGGAAAAGCCAATGGGTGCCATTTGAGAAAACCATTAAAAAAAAATCAGTAGTGTTAAAAAGTCTTGTTCCTTAGCCTATCCTAGCAAAGCTGTCCCATAAATGTTGGCGAGGTCATGGGTGGGTAAGTGGCTGGATAGATGGATGGAAAGATGGGTGGCTGGCTGGCTGGAGAGGTAGATGGACATGGATGGATTCATGGTTAAAATTTCAACCATTTTTCTTTCTCTTAAAAAAATTTTTTTTTAAGTTGAAGGATAATTGTTCTACAGAATTTTGCTGTTTTCTGTCAAACCTCAACATGAATCAGCCATAGGTATACATATGTCCCCTCCCTCCTGAACCTCCTTCCCACCTCCCTCCCCACCCCACCCCCTAGGTTGATGCAGAGCCCCTGTTTGAGCTTCCTGAGCCATACAGCACATTCCTGTGGGCTGTCCATTTCACATATGCTAATGTGAGTTTCCATGTTACTCTCTCCATACATCCTACCCTCTCCTCCCCTCTCCCTGTGTCCATAAGTCTGTTCTCTATCCATGTTTCTTTTTTTTCTTTTTTTAAAATTAATTAATTTTAATTGGAGGCTAACTACTTTACAATATTGTGGTGGTTTCTGCCATACATTGACATGAATCCGCCACAGGTGGACATGTGTTCCCCATCCTGAACTCCCTCCCACCTCCCTCCCCATCCCATCCCTCAGCATTGTCCCAGTGCACCAGCCCTGAGCACCCTGTTCCATGCATTGAACCTGGACTGGTCATCTATTTCACATAGATAATATACATGTTTCAATGCTATTCTCTTAAATCATCCCACCCTCACCTTCTCCCACAGGATCCAAAAAATCTGTTCTATACATTTGTGTCTCTTTTGCTGTCTTGCATATAAGATTGTCGTTACCATCCTTCTAAATTTCACATACATGAGTTAATATACTGTATAAGTGTTTTTCTTTCAGACTTACTTCACTCTGTATAATAGGCTCCAGTTTCCTCCACCTCATTAGAACTGATTCAAATGTGTTTTTTTTTAATAGCTGAGTAATACTCCATTGTGTATATGTGCCACAGCTTTCTTACCCATTCATGTGCTGATGGACATCTAGGTTGCTTCCATGTCCTGGCTATTAAACAGTGCTGCAATGATCACTGGGGTACACGTCTCTCTTTCAATTCTGGTTTCCTTGGTGTGTATGCCCAGCAGTAGAATTGCTGGGCATATGGCAGTTCTATTTCCAGTTTTTTTAAGGAATCTCCACACTGTTCTCCATAGTGGCTGTACTAGCCTGCATTCCCACCAACAGTATAAGAGGGTTCCCTTTTCTCCACACCCTCTCCAGCATTAATTGTTTGTAGACTTTTTGACAGCAGCCATTCTGACCGGTGTGAGATGGTACCTCATTGTGGTTTTGATTTGCATTTCTCTGATAATGAGTGATGTTGAGCATCTTTTCATGTGTTTGTTAGCTATCTGTATGTCTTCTGAGAGAAATGTTTGTTTAGTTCTTTGGCCCATTTTTTGATTGGGTCATTTATTTTTCTGGTATTGAGCTGCGTGAGCTGCTTGTATATTTCTGAGATTAATTCTTTGTCAGTTGCTTTGTTTGCTATGGTTCAGTGGCACTGAGCACAGTTACACTGTTGTACAACCATCACCAGTACTCATCTGCAAAACTTATCATCTTCCCCAAGTGAAACTCTGTGTCCATCAAACACTAAACACTCCCCTCTCCATGGCCCCTGGCAATCGCCATTCTAGCTCATCTTCCTATGAATTCGACTACTCTAAGGACCTTGTTTTAGAGGAATCATGCAATATGTCACTTCATAGCTGGTTTATCTCCCTTAACACCAAGTCTTTAAGGTTCACATTACAGAGCATGTGAAAATTTCCTTCCTTTTAAGGCTGCATAGTATTTCCTTGGATGTACAAAACCACATTTTGTTCCTCCATTTGTGGAAAGTGTCTGTGGACACTTGCATTGCTCCTACCTTTTGGCAACTGTGAACGCTGCTGCTGTGCACGTGAGTGAACAGATACTAGTTCTAGGCTTTGCTTTCATTTGTGTTCATATTTTACACGTCTTTATTTTTATATATCCTATTTCTATCCCCCTTCACTGGCTGCCCATCCATCCAGCAAACATTTACTGTGTGTCCACTACATCCCAGGCAGGCATGGTGTTAGAGCCTGGAGAGGTGCAACTAGAGACTATGCTGTCTGGTGGAATAAATACACAGAGAAAGAACTAGTGAGGTTCTGAGAGACTTGGCAACACAATTTGAGGAATCCCAGTGGTTTTGTTACATTTCAATTTTGTTGTTTAGAGATAAACTCCCAGAAAAGGTAAGTCACTAGCTAGCCTTTAGAAAAGTGTCTTTTCTTTAGAGATTCTTTGCTGTGGTGTTCATCTTATATCAGGGCTTCCCCGGTGGCTCAGACAGTAAAGAATCTGCCTGCGGTGCAGCAGACCCAGGTTTGAGCCCTGGGTTGGGAAGATCCCCAGGAGAAATGAATGGCCACCCACTCCAGTATTCTTGCCTGGAGAATTCCATGGACAGAGGAACCTGGTGGGCTACATACAGTCCATGGGGTCGCAGAGTCGGACACGACTGAGTGACTTTCACATTTTCACTTTGCCTTCGCATCCCCGCTCTGCTTCCACATCCCTTCCTCCAGTTCCACAATCTCCACACCACTCTGGCAGGATTTTTTCACGATCCAGAGTTTGTGACTTACTTTGTGCCTACCTTGTGTGTCACTCCGCCTCTCTCTCCCAACCCATCAGCTTTGACATCTCTCTGCTTCTGCCTGAGAGTAGGGCAGGCTGTGGCTGGAAGGGCTGAAGGAAGAGAGAACCTGGGGAAGACAATGGCTGGCAGAGAGCCCTCCTTGCTGGCCCCCTGCAGGAACATGGGGGCGTGGGGCAAGGATGACACAGTCCAAGTATTCCAGTCACACTGCAGTGATGCAGAGAAGGAGGAGGAAGAGAAAGGGCACACAGGGACTGTGCCACTCCTTGTTCCTGCTGATCCTGGGCTTGCCCTCTGCTGCCATCCGAACGAGTTCTGCCATAGGCTGTCCTGGTAGGAGAAATACCGAGGTCTACAGAAACAGGATTGAAAAACGGGGTTTCCAAGGTTCTGCAGAACCTTCATCCAAGAGCAGACCGGCTGACAGACCTGAGTCTGAGCACAGCCAGCAAGCCTTCCTTCAAAGCGACAACCTCATCTATTTTCCCCTGAACTACACTGGAAAACAACAGGGGGGGCAGGAAGAAGGAAAAGCAATCAAAGAGGCAGGAGTACAGGGTATCATGGAGATTTCCTAGAGATTACAAATAGTTCCCTTATCACCCAGCACTTTTTTTTTTTTTTTTTGCCATGCTAAGCTAGAATGTCACATCAAAAAAGGTTTGGTAGCATCCTGGAAAAGGAAAGTAGGCTTGGATTTTATTGGGATTCTTTGCAGTTTGGTTTAAAGCTGGTCTTTCAAAGCAGCGTGACGGAGGAGGGAGAGGGCTTGAGTAGGACTGCAGAAAGTGCTAGACGCTTAGTCGTGTGGAGTCTTTGTGACCCCATGGATTCAAGCCCGCCAGGCTCCTCTGTCCATGGGATTTCCCAGGCAAGAATACTGGAGTGGGTTGCCACTGCCTTCTCCAGGGCATCTTCTCCCATCAGGGATGGAACCCGAGTCTCCTGCATCACAGGGGGATTCTTGACCATCCGCACCACCTGGATAAAGATCATGAATGATCGCGCAGGACCAGGAATGTAAGAGTGCAGGAGTCCAAGCATTTTTTCACGCTGTAGCAACCATGGCTCAAAAGTATTCTCACCATAAAATTGTTCTGCTTTGCTTTCTGACTTTTAAAACATTTGTGTGTGTGTGATTATATTATTTAAGTGTACTCCTTTAAGAGTCATATATGAGCAAACTTTCACATTAAAAAAAAAAATTAAAAAACCCTAATCTCCCAGCAAAAGACAGACTTGACCACAAAATATCTGAATTCTAGAGCCTGGATGGGTAGGGTCCTGAAGCAGAGAGAAGTGACAAAGCACATTGTTTTGCTTCCCATTAGTTGAAAATTTCTGAATTCACCTTAATTTGACCATTAACAAGCTGAAACTTACCTTGGGTCACCTACGAAAAAAACCAACACGCTGATGGTATAAACATAATAGGGAGGGAAAAGCAATTGCCAGAGACCAACTGCTCCAGCCCAAGGTACCCGGGAGACTGAACCGTGGGGGCACTCAGGAAGGATCTGGGAAACATGCCTCAGGCGGAGAAACCATGCCAGGGGCACTTCCGAACAGCAGTAATTTAAATGCAAATACCAACGGGGCTGATGACAAGCATTCTTCCGATTTTAGGCCCCCCAGGGTCCACGAAGATGCCAAGTTTTTAAGCCTCATTAACTATGACAAAGGCGGCTAACCAAGATGCTCCTGTTACTACTTCCTCAGGCCAGGACACCAGCAGAGAGATCAGCAGAGGGCTCAAAGGTTCACGTGAAAAAGGACAGAAGGACCCAAACAGATCTGGGCAGACTTGGGTCTAGTAAGATGAAACTGAACAGAGATAAATACAAAGGCTAACAGTCAGGTCCACGAAACTAACTGCATCGTACCAGATGGAGAAACGTGATTTCACAGGAGCATCTGGAGAGAATGGTTCAGGGTTCTGGCTGACTGTATATTCAGGAGGAGTCACAGTTTGTTTGGTACAAGACTGCCAAAAGATTTTTAAAAGGCAGAAAAACCAAACCAGAACCCAAACCAGTACAATCCCAGGCAACATGAAAACCACAAGCTGTAGAACGTCAGAGCCTAAAGGGAACTTAGCACTTTCCATCAGCGTAGACTGTGGGACAGAGGAATGAATGGGTCTGTGTCTGAGTACCACCCTCTACCAGGACACTGTCTGATGGAAAAATCAGCAGCACATTGAGCTAGTGACCACAGGAGGGAAACGGAAGGCCAAGACCAAAGAAGGGAAAAAACAGAGGCATGAAAGCTGGCTCCAAATATTAAATCACAGGTTTCCTGGGCCCCGTTGGCAGAGGTTCTGATTCAGCCGGTCTGATGGCTGCAGAATCCGCATTTCTAACAGGTTCCCAGGTGACGCTGGGGCAGCTTGTCCACGGATCACACTTTGAGAACCAGTGCTCTAAGGAACAACATCATTGTTTTCACAATATGTATATTTCTAAGATTTTACTAAGACATAATGGCCTGTTTTCTGCTAAGTCCAAATTAGGGAGAATTTACTGGTTTTGAAACGCCACACATTTATATTTAAGAATATGCTCCTTTTAAAACCTCATTGTTGAGCAGAAGTTCCACCTTTGCTTTCTGACCCTTAGTGTTTCTTATTAGTTCAGCTTCACAAAGCAGACTTCTGCTTCCATTTCTGGCATTTTTATATAATAGTCAGTTTCCCTCTGGCCTTCTGCTTTTCCTTAATTTTCTATTGTGTCCAGCAAATCAAGCTTCATTACATATTAAGATGTGACCTGCTTTTACCAAATGGTATCTGGTTTCCCATATCTTCTAAAATAGTAAATATTGACCCAATCCTTTCCCTTAAAATCCACACTGAGCACACCATGCCTGGGGGCCCATTAGGTTTTGAAGCAGCTGCATTCAACTCCTGATTAATATAATTTGATCTTATATATGTGAAGCTTCAGCCTGTAGATCCCACTTGGTAAATAACCAGCATGTGAAAATGCATATAAAATGACATGCAAAGCAATGCAAATTAATACAAAACATATATCTCTAAATTGCTTGGGAAAAGTCTGTAAGCCTTGACATTGTTATTCTCTGCTTTGCTTCTTGCATTCTGACAAGCAGTGACCAGATCCTTTTATGAATTTCATGCAGCATCCCGCACGTGACACTTGTTGACATCCTAAGGGGGAAGTGACCCTGCCTGTGAGTCAGGTAAATGGGATCCTGGCCTTAACTTCCACTGCTGTTGGGCTCTCTGGACTTGGACAGGATCTCAAAATTCTGAGTCTCCGATTCTACATCTGGAAATGATGGGAATGAGATCATCATCATAAAACCACCCACTCTAAGGCTTACGGAGCATTCATTATGCACCAGGTACAATGCACACAGGCACACACTGTACAAAGATGAGGTACACACAAGTGTTGTGCACACACAATGCACACATGCCTACCTTGTGCACACCTCATGCACACAGGCAATCCTCCCCACAGCCCCTGAGCAGGGACAGAACACACACACACCCCTCCGACGTGGGGCCATTTCAGAGACCAGGAAACCAGGGCAGAAAGGTAAGGAAACGTGTGCAAGGTCACAAGCTGGGTGGTGGAAGGGTCAGAGCCAGGGACTCTCAGCAGTCGCATTCCAGGAGCCGCTCTGAGCTACAGTGCAGCTCTCTTTCAGGGTTTCCATCTATGTTCCTCCTCATCATTAAACTTCCATGATCTACAAAGTAAAACTTCAAATTTCACGGTCACCTGGGCTTCAAAACATCATTTCAGTAGATGGTGATGGTTTATGTTTCATGAGTTTGATAGTAGAATGGCAGCATCATCAGACTGTTTTTAAATTATTACAGCTTAGTTATGTGGCTTCTGCTCATCCATCAGACCACAGTGATTGTGTGCTTAGTCACTCAGTTGTATCCAACTCTTTGTGACCCCAGGGACTGTGGCCTGCCAGGCTCTGCCCATGGAATTTTCCAGGCAAGAATACTGGAGTGGGTTGCCATTTCCTCCTTCAGGGGATCTTCCCAACCCAGGGATTGAACCCAGGTCTCCTGCGCTGCCTGCCTTGGCAGGTGGGTTCTTTACCACTGAGCCACCTGGGAATCCCACTCATCCATCAGGTCCACCTTAAATCTCCCCAAGAAGGCTTCCTGCCTCCCCCAGATCAGTGAGCTACATCTGTCCCACTGCACCACAATATGGGCCTGGCACACAGTAAGGGCTCACTGAATTTGGACGGATTGGCTTTTCAACCTCACATCACACAACCTTACTATCTTATTGCTTTCTTCCTGCATCTAAACCAAACAAGGAAATCACAGTTTTACTTCATAATCATAGTTTTAGCCATCACAGTTTTACTTCCAGTATGTGGGGCTACGATGAGGCCCAGGGCACCAAATCATACTGAGCAGTCGCATTCCAGGGGCCGTTCTGAGCTACAGTGCAGCTCTCTTTCAGGGTTTCCATCTATGTTCCTCCTTACTATTAAATCCCCACGACCTACAAAGTAACACTTCGAATTTCACGGTCACGTGGGCTTCAAAATATGGTTTCAGCAGATGGTGAACAGTGTGGATTCTGTCGTCATTCTCAGGGGACCAGGAAGTGGACATCACTACAGCCCCCCTGCCCCCGCCCGCCCAAGGGAGCTCATGTAAAGTCCGTTTCATAACTACTGACTGCCCACCTATCCTGAGGGAACTTAGTGTGGTGTCAAGCGCCCACCTTGACGTACTGCCCAAAACGCGCCATTCACTCTTACCTCCCTCTGTGCAGACCTTGTGGCATTCAGTAAATGAGCCTCTCAAAGGAGACAAATTTACAGTTGTCCCCACTTCCCGCCCCCAGAGGAAATCCTGATTCTTTGGATACTGTTTCTCTGCAAATACAAGCATGATACGATTCAACAGCAGCTTAATCGATCATTTCTCACCGAGAATTGATTCTTAGAAAGTGCAACAGAGGAACTGCTCTCTGCAGTAACCTCCTGACTTCTAAAGATTTTACTTCCTCAAAACGCCATCAACAAAACCTGTTAAAACTGACAGCTAGGTTCTAGATTGTCTTAAACCGATAGGTGGTTCAATAAAGCCATGCTTCTGTAAAACCAGAAGAGGTGACTTCTATCTACCAAACCACATGAATATTTAATTTAATATCACTGAGTGTCATTCCCAACTCCCTTAATCTGGTTTGCCTCTTTTCAGTTTAAAGGACGAGAAGAGGGAACAAGTGCCTAGGGGCGAAGGTCACCTCTCCCTTTTCCAGCGAGAGGAAAACAGGGTTCCCACTACAACCACAAGGAAAACCTCACCGAGGCAGGACAGCTCAGTTCTGAAATGCACATACAGTATCCATCCGCTCGCACTGTTAGCCTACGTGAAGATGGTAAACTGACTCGAGAGCCCACATCTCTTGGCTCAGATCCTCGGAGCCTCCCAGCTCGATGGAGGAGGTGCCGCCACCTCACAAGGGGACGATCCGAGCCAGCTCTGCGGTACGAAAACTTGACCGTAAAAAGCGCAGAAGCTCGTCCCAGCGGCAGGCGCGGCGGGGAGGACCGCTCCGCAGCTTCTAATCCGCGACCTACTGAAAGACGCGCACTCCCACCTGGTCCTAAAGGAGAAGCCACGCCAGCAGCCCACTCCCGCGCGCCGCGTCCCGCGCCCGCCCCTCGCCTCCGCCGCCCCCGGGCAGCGCGGCTCGGCGCCGCGGGTCCCGGGCTGCGGAGAGGCTGGCGA
>SJYQ01006226.1:430023-473707 GCA_006410935.1 Redunca redunca | reverse complement strand
TAAGGCTTCCTCTTTACCCCCAAGCGGGGGTGAAGGTGGCGCGCCGTGCCGGCATGGTATCCGGTCCCATTTCTGTTCACCCAATTGCCGGAAACACGCCTACTTAACCAACTGGGCAATATCTACGCCTCAGCCTTGGTGGCGGGTTCTTGTGAACAGTCCAACTCTGAGAAGTGGAGGCCCTACCTTCCATACCTTCTAATTCCCCACCTTCCAGACTTCTCTCGCTGCGCTCCGAGTCCTTGGTGGCCAGCGAGGCTCCTGGGGGGCTGCCTTACAGACCAGGGATGCACCAGGGAAGTCAGTCCCAGCCGGTTTCTTCCTTCCGTCCTCAGTTAACCCACGTAGACTGAGCGCCTGCTGTATGCCAGGTGTGTTGGCGAGGAGCCAGATCGGACCAGGTAAAACAGGTTAGGCCTTGCGACCCAGGAATCCTAAAAGAGGGAGCTGCATAGGATCCCATATCCTTTACTCCTGGGCTCTGAAATATGCCCACAGTAGTAAAGACTCTGAGACCACACTGCCTTAAAAAAAAAAAATCCCCAGTGTTTGGAAAAAGAAGTATTTTAATAAATAATACTTTGCAGACTTATTTTCAAGCAAATGGCCAACTTTGCATTCATCTCTCCAGTGGGGCCCCCTGTTTCTGGAAGAGTCATTAAAGGTCACATTATTCATCCTTCTGGTCTCCCTCATGATAATGATAAGAACAACTAAGCCTTCTGTTACCTGCTGTGAGCACTGTTCTAAGCAATTTGTGCGGATTAATCTCTCAACCCTCACAACTTTATGAGGAAGATGCTATTTTTTCTATTCTGATTTTCCAGAGGAGAGGGAGGCAAGTGAGGGGAAATAACTTGCCAGTAAATGGCAGAACCGGAACTCAGACCAGCGTGGTCTGTCCCAGTGTCCATGAGATAACAGCTGAGGAAACTGTGACTTCCAGGGCTCAGTGGTCCACCAGCCACCATCAGCCTGGCTCCCACCATAGGCCCCAGTTATCTAAGCAAGGGCTGCTGTGAAATCCAAACCCATAGTTTCTCCCAAATTGGTCAGTTTAAAAATTTGGATATATCACATCAGAAAGTAGTTGTCCATTCACTTACTTGTACCCCTGTTTCCAACTCCAGGATCAACCTTTTGTCATATAGTAAACTGTTTTTATGATAAGACCTTAAAAAATACCTGTAGGAACTTCCCTGGTGGTCCAGTAGTTAAGAATCTGCCTTCCAGTGCAGAGGACACCCATTAGATCCCTGGCTCAGGAACTAAAGATCCCACATGCGGGACAACTGAGCCCGAGAGCTGAAGATCCCAAGTGCTGCCACTAAGACCCAACACAGCCAAAACAGAATTAAATAAATAAATATTAAAAAGTACCTTTACCGTAATGCTTGTAAACTCTTTCTTTCTTTTCTGCTGCTGCTGCTGCTAAGTTGCTTCAGTTGTGTCCGACTCTGTGCGACCCCAGAGACGGCAGCCCACCAGGCTCCCCCGTCTCTGGGACTCTCCAGACAAGAACACTGGAGTGGGTTGCCACTATATTCAGTTCATTCCCTGTCCTCTTCAGTTACCCTCTTCCCTTGAAGCCGTGCTCTAATCAGCATCCCAGGTCTTCAGAAAGGGTGCCTCTCAGCTGCGTATGTATGTATTTATGCTTATTCACTCAGTCATGTCCAGTTCTTGTGACCCCATGGACTGTAGCCCACCAAGCTCCTCTGTCCATGGGATTTCCCTGGCAAGAATACTAGAGTGGGTTGCCATTTCCTTCTCCAGGGGATCTTCCTAACTCAGGAATCAAACCTGTATCTTCTGTGTTGGCAGGTGGAGTCCTTACTGCTGAGCCACCAGGGAAGCCCCTAGGCTGGATAGTGGCCCCCTAAGGCCTCCGCTACACCCCACAGTGTGCTTAGCACTCCTAGGATATTAGTTCCCCAGGACTGCCATAACAAGTCACTACAAACTGGGTGACTTCAGACGGTATAAATTTATTCTTTCACAATTTAGAGTCTAGAAGTGTGGCATCAAGGCATTGGCCAGACTGTCCTTTCCCTGGTGGTTCGGTGGTAAAGAATCTGCCTGCCAGTGCAGGAGACTAGGGTTCAATCCCTGGGTCAAGAAAGATCCCCTGGGGGAGGAAATGGTAACCCACTCCAGTATTCTTGCCCAGGAAATCCCATGGGCGGAGAGGACCTACAGGGGTGGGCTACAGTCCATGGGGTTGCAAGGGAGTTAGACATGACTTAGAGGTAAAACAACAACGAAGTCCAGTGTGACCTATTCATAACTTGATTACATATGCAAAGACAGGAACTTTGAGGGGACACTTGTCAACCCAGTACAACACCCAAAAGTCACCGTTAATGAAAACACCTTGTTTGACCTAAGAATACAAAGAGGCATGCATAAATCACAGACCTTGCCCTCAAAGAAAAGACTGTAGTTACAAAGGTAGTAACTACACAGTAACTACACATGTCCTGTACTCAGAACATGCATCACCAACAATTCAATGCTTAGAATCAGCTGCCTGGGACCAAATGGCAGCCGTGCCAGGGGAATTCACTGAGGATACCACTAAAGGACTTCACTCAGAGTACAGGGAGTTCCAAGCAGGTCCTTGAAGGAAAAGTGGGAAAGGCAAAGCTAAGTAAGGAGGGCTTGTCAGAAGCACAGCTCCAAAGGGGAAGGTGTGCCTGAAAGAATCTTACTTCTGAAGTTTGGCTGTAGAAATGGGAGGCTGAAAAGGATGTAGATAAGTGCCATACAGAGTGGAAGAACGCAGTGAATTACTCTGACTATGATAATACTATGCTGTAATACTGCCGCAGTGAGCATGCTGTGAAGTGGTCTCTAATTCATTCATGTCATTTGGTCTTTATGGCAATCCTGAGTGCTGTTATACAACCAAGGATCCTGGGGCTCAAAGAAATAGTAACGTGTCCAGGTAAATCAGCAAATCAGTTGTAGAACTGGAAGAAAACACATTGGTCTTGCTATTCTTCGTTTAGGAATTCCGCCACAAAATAATGTGCTTCCTGGGTTACCCTTCCAGTCCTGATTGTGTTGTTCTTGGCCCAAGGAAACCATGTGAAGAAGACAGTAATCCTGCAAGAAATGGAAATGGCTTCTAAAAGTCATGTAAATCCCAAATTGGAATTGTGGTAAACCCTTCCCAGCCATCTGAATTGCTTTCACGAAACCTTATGAAGAGTTTCTAATGTATTTTAAAAGTCTTCTTAGGCCTTCAGAAACATCGTAGGATCCAGTGTCTTTCTGCAGAACTAACTTAGCTGGTTATCTTAAGGAAATAGGGGCTGAATGGAACTTGAAGGCATGCAGAGACACTGGTAAGAAGTTGAGGGGAAGTTGAATACAAAAGATAAGAAATTACACCACAGGTCAGCAGAAACTGATAATTCAAGCTCTAGGTCTGGGCTCACCAGCGTGGAGTCAAGCACAGATGACCAGATCTTGGCATGTTTTGGAGGCTTTCTAATAAGAATTTGTCACAGGCTACCAACGGGAAGCAAGCAGGAAGTCTAGCCTTGGGTTGGCTATCTGATACTTAATGTGTTTCCCTGGATTTTCCTTTACTTAGCAAGCATGTAGCTTGCCAGATTCTCTGCTGGCTGAGTGTTTAAAGGTATATTTAAGGATGAAATGCTTTTGAGACTAATGTGATTCACTGAACTCTTGCTTGTGCAAAATGCTACACTGGTTGCTATGGAAGAATACAAAAATACAACAGCCCTTGACCTTGGAGAAAATCCCATTTAATTTAGGAGACATGAGACATATAAAGTATACATGATATAAGTGAGACTAAATGAAATTTGTAAGCAGTTTCCCACGTTTAGATACAACTTCTCACAACGAGGCCCTCCCGGCTCCCCTTTTTAAAGCCATGTCCTGCTTTGGAGAAAGGACCAGGAGGGGTGCGGCGAGTGGGACAGAGGGATGTGGGGGTGGTGGGGGTAGTGGCTGAGAGCACTGTCCAGGCCCTGAGCCAGCCAGCCAGCTGATGGAGTTTCACAGAAAAGCGCTACAAGGGAAGAGCTTGCTCTCGGGAAAATAGAGAAATAGGGGCCTCTGAGGCTGGGGAGGCAGCAGACCTTTCCCTGTATGTCGACTGAGGCACTCATGTCATTTGGCTTGGCTTCTAAAGGAAAAGGGGACCCACCACTACAGAGACTTAGGGCTCTAGGGCTCACATTACTATACATAAAGTCATTTGTGGCACAGAGCTAAGCTCTTCCAAATTCAACTGTTCACTCCTTTTTTTTAATCTTGGTTTTTTATTTGGGTCAAAATCACCATTTTCTTTTTTTTCCCCCTTTTTAAAAAAATGGAAGTATAGTTGATTTATAATGTATTGGTTTCATGTGTACAGCAAAGTGATTCAGTTATACACATATATATGTTCTTTTTCAGATTCTTTTCCATTATAGGTTATTACAGGATATTGCAAACCAACATTTTTTTAAACCTCTTCATTTCCATCACCAGCATTTCTTTTGTGGATATTTTTACACAAACAGACATAGTTTCTGTTTTGTTTAATCATTTCACGACAGTTAATGAGTAGGCAATAATGAACAGAACCAAAATAGCTGTGCTGAACTGAAGATGCTAGGGGATTGGCAAGGCTCACCCACTAGCTGGGTAACTTGCCTCACCATTTCCTTGCCTCCAGCTTTGAAGGACATGAACCAACTTCGTATCTCAGCCACAAGGCCAGACATCATTGAACTTTAAGGTGTTTCATGAACAGCTGAAAACAGAAATGTTAACTGCTTTTACCTTTAGAAGTATCACTACTTACAGCTTCAAATGTTTGTACCTACTGTTCCTACTTTAAAGGAGCCTAAATGAAAGAATATGAACTTAACAAATATGGCCAAAGAATTTAGAAGCTAACTATGCAGCCTATCGGAGAAGGCAATGGCACCCTACTCCAGCACTTTTGCCTGGAAAATCCCACGGACAGAGGAGCCTAGTGGGCTGCAGTCCGTGGGGTTGCGAAGAGTTGGACACGACTAAGCAACTTCACGTTCACTTTTCACTTTCATGCACTGGAGAAGGAAATGGCAACCCACTCCAGTGTTCTTGCATGGAGAATCCCAGGGACAGGGGAGCCTGGTGGGCTGCCGTCCATTGGGTCACACAGAGTCTGACACGACTGAAGCGACTTAGCAGCAGCAGCAGCAGCATGCAGCCTATATGAGGGACTAAGATACAGGCAGCTTGAGCTATTGTTCAGTCACCAAGTCGTGCCCAGCTCTTTGCGACCCCATGGACTGCAGCACACCATGTTTCCCCGTCCTTCACTGTCTCCTGGAGTTTGCGAGAATTCATATCCATTGAGTCAGTGATGCTTATCTAACCATCTCATCCTTGATCTGGCATGGCTTCAAATTCCATTCTTCTTATTTAACTGGTAAGAGAATTCAGGACATGAAAACATCACAATTAACATTTAAGCAGAAACTTTTCACATTTCTTAGCTTTTATGTGCTTGAATTCCTCTTTTGGTATCCTATCATTTTGCCTTTTCCTACTGTTCATGGGGTTCTCAAGGCAAGAATACTGAAGTGGCTTGCCATTCCCTTCTCCCAGTGGACCACATTCTGTCAGGCCTCTCCACCATAACCCGCCCGTCTTGGGTTGCCCTGCAGGCATGGCTTGGTTTCATTGAGTTAGACAAGGCTGTGGTCCTAGTGTAATTAGATTGACTAGTTTTCTGTGAGTATGGTTTCACTGTGTCTGCCCTCTGATTCCTTCTTGCAACACTTACCATCTTACTTGGGTTTGTCTTACCTTGGGCGTGGGGTATCTCTTCACGGCTGCTCCAGCAAAGGACAGCCGCTGTTCCTTACCTTGGACGAGAGGTATCCCCCCTCACCACCGCCCTTCCTGAGCCAGCGCAGCCACCGCTTCTCGGACGTGGGTTGATCTTCCCAGCCACCGCCCCTGGCCTCGGGCGTGGGGTGTCTCCTCCCAGCCCCCATCCCTGGCCTCGGACGTGGGAGTGGCTCCTCCAGACTGTTGCTCCCGACCTCGTACATCATGAGAAACGCTGGACTGGAAGAAACACAAGCTGGAATCAAGATTTCTGGGAGAAATATCAATAACCTCAGATATGCAGATGACACCACCCTTATGGCAGAAAGTGAAGAGGAGCTAAAAAGCCTCTTGATGAAGGTGAAAGAGGAGAGCGAAAAAGTTGGCTTAAAGCTCAACATTCAGAAAACAAAGATCATGGCATCCGGTCCCATCACTTCATGGGAAATAGATGGGGAAACGGTAGAAACAGTGTCAGACTTTATTTTTGGGGGGCTCCAAAATCACTGCATATGGTGATTGCAGCCATGAAATTAAAAGATGCTTACTCCTTGGAAGAAAAGTTATGACCAACCTAGATAGTATATACAAAAGCAGAGACATTACTTTGCCGACTAAGGTCCGTCTAGTCAAGGCTATGGTTTTTCCTGTGGTCATGTATGGATGTGAGAGTTGGACTGTGAAGAAGGCTGAGCGCCGAAGAATTGATGCGTTTGAACTGTGGTGTTGGAGAAGACTCTTGAGAGTCCCTTGGACTGCAAGGAGATCCAACCAGTCCATTCTGAAGGAGATCAACCCTGGGATTTCTTTGGAAGGAATGATGCTGAAGCTGAAACTCCAGTACTTTGGCCATCTCATGCGAAGAGTTGATTCATTGAAAAAGACTTTAATGCTGGGAGGGATTGGGGGCAGGAGGAGAAGGGGACGACCCAGGATGAGATGGCTGGATGGCATCATGGACACAATGGATGTGAATCTGAGTGAACTCCGGGAGATGGTGATGGACAGGGAGGCCTGGCGTGCTGCGATTCATGGGGTCACAAAGAGTCGGACACGACTGAGCGACTGAACTGAACTGATGTGCTTGAGAGAGATGTATCCCTGGTTTCCTTTTGCAAAGCAGGCTTCAACAAAAATGAAATGAGAAGAAATAGAAAATGAGAGAGTCCAAAGAAAACACATGTAGAGGTTATGTGCTATGATCCCTCACAGTCTTGAGAACCCAATGAGACTTAAAATCCAAGTCTTATGGGCACATGCAGTCAATTAACAGGGTAGTTTTCCATGAAAACTGAGTTTGGGCAGTATCTCAGATGAATCAACTTTACTTCCTTTATGCCTGGGGCTCCTGGATTGAAAAAGAGAAAGCCCACGGGCAAGATCAGCGGATTTGTACTGAAGCTCTTCCAGCGGGACTTTTGCAGTCCATTTGCCACCAGCGAGCATCTCCGTCTGCCCTGCCTGCCATTCACCGAAGTGAGCCAACACTGACTCCTCGGGATGTGTAGGTGGCAGGAGTCAGTAGGGCCACCGTCACTCAGAAAGATGTCAACACTTTTAATCGTAATGTCTGTTTTTTAGGCAGATACCTTTGATTTAGAGAGAGGAGACATATGACACCTAACAGCGTGAGTTCTGAAACCAGATTAGCAGGTTTGAATCCCAGCTCTACCCCTTGGGGGTACACGTGTGTCTGTGGGCCAGTTTACTTCATCCTACACCTTGATTTCCTCATCTGTAAAATGGGGACAATAGTTCTACCTCACAGGGTGTGGTTAAGATTAAATGAGATAATACATTGGAAGTGCTTATAACAATGACTTGTATATGTTAGGTGCAATAAATACTAGCTCTTACCCCACCCCAGCCTTACTCACATGCTTTTTTTTTTTTTTTCAGCAGAGTCCGGAGTGTGTACACCTGACTACTCTTCTGCACGTGGCCACGTACTTAAACTTTTCTCAGCCAATCAAGGGTAGCCCACTTCCCTGGCTAGTGATTGATGTAGGAACAAGCAGAAGGTAAAATTTTGCCTAATGAAATAAACCTTCCTGGGTGGTGGTGGTGGCGTTCAAGGAAGGTTTCTTCCCAAACGATGTGCGTTGGAGGGAATGTTTCTTTCTTCTTCTAATGATGCTGTTTCTGCATCTACATCTGCCTGAAATAGCAGAGTCATCTTGGTACCCTGAAGGGAGCTGGAAGAAAGATGGAAACAGTCATCACACTGTTGAGTTAAAGAGCTAACCAACCCCCAGATTCCTACCTCTGGACTTGTTATATGAAAGAATAAAATTTCCATTTTGAATATGGTTTTGTTATGACTTGAACATACTCTGTATTTCTTGAGTATCTAGTGTGTCTGAGATATTTTATTGGAAACATGAAGCTGACCTCGACAAGTTTTCCAGCTACTTGAAGACAAGTTTTTCCAGCTACTTGAGGGAAATAAACCGTGAAAAGAACACTGATACCAAGCAGCAAATATTCAGCACTTGGCCTGAGAAAGCAACCCAGGAGGATATGTATAAGGAGAGGGCTCCAAGAATAAGGAAAACATAAATGGACAGCTGAGAGAGGGAACATTCTTGATAGTAAACAAAATATTGGGTAGAGTTAGGGATTGTGTTAGTTTACCAGGGCTGCCAAACCGGATGGCTTAAACAACAGATTATTTCTCTGGAGGGGAGAAGTCTAAAATCGAAGGGTGAGCGGGGTTGATTTCATTCAGAGGCCTCTATCCTTTGTTTGCAGATGGCTGCCTTTCTGCTCTGTCCTTATAGGGTCTTTTACCTGTTCACACGCACCCTGGTATCCCTTGGTACAGCCAAAAATTTTTCATAAAGGACACCAGTCAGACTGTATGAAGACCTACTTCAACTGCCTTAAACATCTCCTTTAACGATCCATTCTGAGCGACTGAAAGCTAGGAATTCAACATATGAATTTTGAGAGGACACAATTTCAGCCCATAAAAGGGATGAAAAAGGAGTTTAAGAGTAGGTCAAAGGTTACAGATGATTGGGAGATTAAGCTGGAAAGTTATGTCAGGACCAGAGAGTAGGAGCCTCAAACCTTGGGCTGAGATTTTACTCCTGCAGCAGCAGCACGGAAGTAAAAATAGACCTTTAGGAAGAATAATTTGCCACCGTGTGCTGCAGGTTTTTATAAGGGAAAGAACTGGGGTGAGAGAAATGGGATGAGGTTGCACGTAGTCTAGTCCTGATAAAGGACTGAACTCAGGAAGGGAACTTGAAGGGACTGAATGAAAGAGAAGTGGAAGAGAAAAGGACAAGATGTATTCTTGGACACTGCCAGCTATCAGGCCAGTGGAAGCTAATCTGTAATTCAAGTCTTAAAAGAAAAAGTGTTATTTTGTCATAACAGGATTCTGAGTTCAATTCGGGTGATTGGGGTTCCAGCTCTCTATTTAGGAGTACCTGTCTGAAAGGGAACAGGCTTCCTTGTTGGGTATGGAGTATCCTGGAGGTATTCAGGAAGTTAATTTTATCAAAAGGATACAAATATCAGGGATTGTGTAATTGGATATTCTTGGAGGTCTCTTATATAGTTCAAGGTCTAGAAGTTAAACTAATGCTTTAGGGTCTAAAAGCCTTTCATTTAGAACCCAGAATAGACAAAATGTCTTGCCATCACTCCAAATTGCCCAGTCATCTCAGAGGGAAGATCTGGGGTAAGGTAACTCTCTGGACCCCAGTCTGGCTTGAAGTAGACCCTTGTGTTTAGTTTGGGCAATACTCACATGCCTCCACCAAGTGTTATGTCAGTTACCAGTTGGTATATTTAATGTTAAATGGGCTTGGAAAATTAAGTTTAAGAATTTGATTACTAAAATGAAAACTCAGAATTACAAGATTGGAAGAATTGATGCTTTTGAACTGTGGTGTTGGAGAAGACTCTTGAGAGTCCCTTGGCCTGCAAGGAGATCCAACCAGTCCATCCTAAAGGAGTTCAGTCCTGGGTGTTCATTGGAAGGACTGATGCTGAAGCTGAAACTCCAATACTTTGGCCACCTGATGCAAAGAGCTGACTCACTGGAAAACACTCTGATGCTGGGAAACACTGAAGGCAGAAGGAGAAGGGGATGAGAGAGGATGAAATGGTTGGATGGCATCACCGACTCGATGCCCATGAGTCTGAGTGAGCTCCGGGAGTTAGTTGGTGGCGGACAGGGAGGCCTGGCATGCTGCAATTCATGGGGTCACAAAGTGTCGGACACGACTGAGTGACTGAACTGAACTGAACTGAGAACGTATGACTTTTATAAACCGTTCAGTTCAGTTCAGTTCAGTTCAGTCGCTCAGTCGTGTCCGACTCTTTGCGACCCCATGAATCGCAGCACGCCAGGCCTCCCTGTCCATCACCAACTCCTGGAGTTCACGCAGACCTGCGTCCATCGAGTCAGTGATGCCATCCAGCCATCTCATCCTGGGTCGTCCCCTTCTCCTCCTGCCCCCAATCTCTCCCAGCATCAGAGTCTTTTCCAATGAGTCAACTCTTCGCATGAGGTGGCCAAAGTACTGGAGTTTCAGCTTCAGCATCAGTCCTTCCAAAGAAATCCCAGGGCTGATCTCCTTCAGAATGGACTGGTTGGATCTCATTAATAAACAAAAGACCTGCTTTTAAGTTATTTTGTTTAAACTATTTTTAAATTACAAAAGAAATGTTTGGCTTTTTAAATTTTATGTTTTGGCTTTTTTATTTTTAAAATGTTGAATGTAAACTGCAAAACATCTTTCTACCTTCCCCAGTCCAGCTCCCTCAGGGATAGGCACTGCAGTTTTATTTGTAACATTCCAGACCTTTTACTGGACATTCCCAATACCACACACATACTTACGCATAGACATACACATTTCATAGCTTATATATACCATATATAAAATACATATAAATATATGGCTTTACATATTATACATGCACTCAAGGCATATAATTTTTATTTAACATAATCAGGAGTTATACTAAATACTGCCTAACAATGCAATTTTTTTAGTTGCTCATACATACAATTTCCCATGTTAGTACATACATTCCCAAATGGCCCATGTTTTAAGTATCTCCTTAAGGAATGAAAGCCAAACAGATCACCAAATAAGATAGGCTGTTCAAAAATTAGAAAAATAGGGTAGTCTAAGAAAATGATAATGGAATAAAATTCTTGTCAGGTCTCACACATTACAACATGTAGGGTCACTTTATCCTGAACATTTTCAGTTGACTCTCAAAGGAATAAAAATAAAATGATCTGTCTCTATACTTTTATTAATAGGCAAAACTTTTCAGCTGCTTTCTCTTCAGATATTTCAAATTTTTATCTGAATAGAAAGAATAAACACAGTGCCGATTTCAAAGTTGCCAAAGGGTGCACGTAGTTAGAAGTCCTTCTTGCCCTGTAGCTCTCCAATCCTGTAATTCTCTCCACGGGCAACTGCTGACAAGGTTCTTGTGTATTCTAAAGATATTTAAGATTCTGTACATTTAAAATAAGAAAATATCGAGAAGCAACACATTATGGCTCCTCTGCATCCCCACCAAATTCTAGCACTTGCTAGAGTAATCTTTATTGCAATTTGACATCGCTACCCAAAAAATGAGAGAGAAAGCATAGAATTAGGCCACAGAGTTAAAAAGCATATTTGGGAATCTGGGGTAATTACAGATAAGAATAAGATGGCTATCAAAGACAGCTATTAAGACACTTATTTTTTAAAAAGCTTATGAAAACTTATAAAACTCTTGAATATAACCCTATAAAAATATCTTCATGACAATGTAGCAAACTTTACAAGTGAAATATACACCCTACTTAAAATAATCCGCCCCCAAATCAACCCTTGATTCATTGTTTATTGTAAGACTTGGCACAGCTACAATTCTATCAACACTAAATTTTATGAAATTTATGATAAACCTCTTTCATAATTCTACATTTTGATTTCAATATAAATTCCAAGGTAAATGGGGGGTAGGTAGTAAGGTTTTAAGTGCTTTTTTGAAGTAGATTCACTTTACCAGGGATTTTTTAAGACCAATTATCACTCCTAGTTGTATCCTTACTTCCCATAAAGAACAACTGTTATTTATGCAAAAGTGAGGTGTTGATTTAAAGGTTAAAAGTCTAGGACAGTAAAAAGAAAGCCAGAGAGTCAATATTGTTTATGTCAAAAATGTCTTTAATTGCAAAAAGTATTAATCTTACTATAACAGTTGAAGAGTTACATTTTTTCTTATAACAGACATTATACTTACACATCTTAAGCAGCAACTCATAAAGTGTGTGTTAAATAGGTTCGCCTGTCCAAACAAGATGAAATATGAACATTGACTAATAACATGAACAAATATCAAATAAGTTATTTAAAAGCAAGGCTTTAGAATGTTAGCTCCTCACATCCCACATAGAACTTCCAATGCTCATCCATTATATGGCATGGGAGGAATTCTTGATCGCTGCTTAACAGTATTTCTTTTATTTGAAGATAATGTGGGATGCTTTGCATTGATTCTTTGGAAGTTCCTGTTTAAAGAAGTGTCAACAAATTAGAAACTGCCTTTTGAAAAAATAAGATTTAAATTTACTTATTACAAACCTTAGACCCTAGTCAAGTGTATTAGCACACATAACAGGTTTTCTTGCCAGGTCATTCTTCACTCACTCTACTTTCTATACCCAAGAGAAAGCTGTAAATCAGCACTGACCCATCTGGGAAGAAAGAAGCCTGTTTGCAGTCTAAAGTACCAAGGCCAAAAAAGGGTAACTGAAGGTTCTGAAGGTAGTTAAACAAAGTCCCTCTGTGCCTCCATTTCCAATAAACTGAGGGTAAAATAGCTGTGAAGATTAAATGAGACATTGCATGTGAAATGTGTGGCTACTGCCTAATACACAGCAAACAATAATACTAGCTGCTGTTATTATCATATTTATTACTGAAGACACTGTTAGGCTGGAAGATGGGTGATCAGTTTTCTAGGTCACACAAACCTGGTTGTGACCTCAAACAAGTTATATGGCTTCTCTAGACTTCCATCTCCTCTGAGAGGTGAGAGGAGATGATCCGCGGGGTCCCTTTCGGCTCTGCCCATCTGAATCAATGATTCTAAAACTGGCTTCTTTAAGATCCCTGCCAGTCTCAGAGATTCCTTTCTTGGAGACTGGCTATATGACCTGTAAGTCATCCAGCTAATTGAATCTTATTCCAGGGATAGCACCAATATGCGTCTGTGTGACCTCGGCCAGGCAGTTTCAGATAGACACGCTGTAAGTCCGAGAGCTCTGCTCATAATTCTAAGCAGTACAAATGTTTACACAGTTACCCATCTGCATAGATATCTGGGGTTTCTGATAACTAGTACTCATTTATCCTTCTAGTGGTGATCCCACACTATTTTGCCTCTGGAGGACGATCCTTCCCTGTCACATTTGGCCCAGGTGCTGCTGGTGAGATTGCTCTCAACTGTGGCTGAACCACACTGCCTGCCTCTGGTCTGCAGTCCATCCCCTCCCCTTCCTGCACGACCCCGCCTTAGTCCTGCTCCCGAGGAATGTGCCCATCAACCCACTCCAGTATTCTTGCCTGGAGAATTCCATGGACAGAAGAGTCTGGCAGGCTTCAGAGGGTTGCAGAGAGTCAGGACTGAGCAACTCACTCACTCAAGGAATGTGCCCAAGCCAGATAAACTCCCTAACATCTTGCCTTACCCTTGCTTTCAACTGATATGAAAACGGTGGGACCCCCCAGGGCAGGGCGGGGAGCTCCATCAGCACGGACCAGGCAGGCTTCTCCCGAGCAGCCAGGTTCTGTTCTTAGCTTTGGTCCCTCAAGCCCTCCTCACCCTCTGCAGAGGCAGGCAGTGCGGCTGTGAATGCTTCTGGATCATCTCCTGATCCCTCCTACCTGTATGTACGTTACCCACAACAAACACTTCACAACTGTACTTCAAGGAGTTGCCTGCTTAGTTTTTTCATTTTGTCTTCAAGTTCCTTCTCAGTTCAGGGGACATTATTCAATATCTCTGCTTTCCAACATCAATCTGATTTGTTTAGATATAACCCAATTAGTGAACAGGTGTTGATTCATGGTAAGAACATGACCCATTCAGAGTAGAGTTACATTCAATGAGATCTTTGCTTCACCTTCTAGGAAAGAGTCACATCCAGGTTCTTCCCCACTGGACTTGGATCTGAAAGCATGGAGCTCTGGAATGAGGAGAGGAGAGGCTGTTACAAAGGAGCTAAGAAATGGACAGTGAGCAAAAACTAGCGGTGAGAAAGTGAGAAACAGGCGATGCCACTTCCTCGGTAAACCCACAGACAGTCATGCTGTCTGAACCGGGCTTAGGTCTGAAAACCTATTCCTGGTACACGAACCAACACAATTTCTTTTTAGGGGGGTTTAAGGCAGTCTGACTTGGATTTTAATCTGTCACATATGACTCAAAGAATTTAAGCTTTTTTACACACGGTCCATACATAAACAAAGCAATTCCTTTATTAGCAGCTTTGTTGTAGACAAAGCTGTCTATCTGCAGCAAGGTATCCCACTGAAGTTGGAAGTAGAGAGCATTCTTTCAGGAAAAACTCATGGAAATAAGTTTAAATACGTACTTAAGTTCATTTTGCTAATATTATCTTAGTTTCATAAGAGCAAGGATGGGCTTGTATACACAAAAAAACCTATTTCCTCTGTCCAGTGAGTGGGCCTGCCTCGAAAGTCAGAGACCCAAACAGGGGCCCTTGTGAAAGATGGCTGGGAGCATCTGCTGAGCTTGATCTTATCTGCAATGGGCGTAACCGGAAAGGACCAGCACAGTGCTCACACAGCAAAGGTCACCAGCAGACCTGCAGGGTGATAAGCAGCAGCAGCTCCAAGGGGGGTGCCTGCCCATTTTCCCAGCTGACACACTCGAAACAGAGGGGCCAGAGCTGGGGCGCCGAGATAACACACCTGAAGTGTTTGAAAGACAGTGTTGTCAGATGGATGTCTGTTAACCTATTAACCCCTAGAAGTGGGGTTTTCAATCAAGTAGTGCTACTGTTAAACACTGATGCTGGGAAGGATTGGGAGCAGGAGGAGAAGGGGACGACAGAGGATGAGATGGCTGGACGGCATCACTGACTCGATGGACGTGAGTCTGAGTGAACTTGGGAGTTGGTGATGGACAGGGAGGCCTGGCGTGCTGAGATTCACGGAGTCGCAGAGTCGGACACGACTGAGTGACTGAACTGAACTGAGTATTAAACATTCTTTTCCTTTTGCTTTACCATTCCCATCATTCATCACCTTTGTCAAATGAAGAAGTCAGAAATGTGAAAGCTTTCTGTAAAACTGTAAAGTGTTATTCAACGTTGCTTTGCACTCTAAACAAGCTTTGCTTGGAAATGATTTGGGTTTCTCTCTCCCTCATGGGCTATAATAAATGGAGAGAAAGGCACCATTTTAGGCCCATCTCCTCTTTTTGTTGTTGGTTTTTGTTTGTCTGTTTTAAGAAGTGCTGACTTTATCACTAAAGTCAGTAGGGTGTGATGGTTTTGATGTATAACTTTCTCAACAGGTTAGCTGTGATAGTATCCACAAGGGTTATTTGGTTGATAGTCTAGCTAGTAGCTGTTCACATGGCTTCTCTTTCATAGCAGCCGAAATCCCACTCCTAGATCCACTTCTTACTGTTAGCATACTGTTAGTAACTAGATTACTTCTGAACTTCCTGTAATCACAGGACTTTAGGAAAACTGCAAGGGGCTCCATGGTAACAGGCGGTGCCACTTCCTTGGTAAACCCACGGTCAGAAGTCCTGGGAACACACATATCATACCACAAAATACAGTATTAAGAACATCTCCTCGTTTCTCACAGTACAGCCTCTTTTTCCATAATAACCAGACTGGAAAAATCAGAGGTCACTCTACAAAACCCCTGCTCTCATCTCCTTTGCCTCTCTCGCCCTCTGCTGCCTCTCCCTTCTCCCCTGCCACCTCTGCACCAGGGATCTCTGAGCTCCGTCCACCACTCACTCCCACCCATTTCATTCCAGCCAGTGCTGCCAGGAGCCGGAACCTTTGGCTGACCACAACTTCTAACACTTCCAAGTTTCTTTGTTATTATCTACTTCTCGATATATTGGGACCAGGCGAGCAACAAAGCAAACAAACACAGAACACACACATATACAGAAAACTGAGCTAAACAGAGTAAGCCCATGGAAGGAAATGGAAGAATGCAGCAGATTAATTTCAAATGTATGATTCTGGTTTGAACTGTGTTAAGTAACTATACAATTGCTATACTATCCTAGTACATAACAGTATAAGCTTCAAAATCATTTGAATCATTCCAGACAAGTAACATTCAGCAAAGTTAAAGACAAAGAGCTTCACTAACTTTCCTTCCTTTTTTGAAGCTGAACAAACCTCTTCTCCATATCCACATATGAAAGCATATCTGAAAGCCTCAATGCCAGTATATAATGTTTTAAAAACTCTTCACTTTTTCTTTTCATAAAAAATTAAACATATATGTAGTATACTATATGTACATAAAATGAGTAAAAATATATCATGAGATGTATTATCAGTCTTCTGAGAAATAATAATAATCTGTTGTTAACAGCAGCTGAGGACACAGGTACAGACAGAATTATGAGTCGTGGGTCCGCGTCTGGGCTCACTCTGCAAGCCTCCTGGCTTCAGGGCTTTTAGAGCTGAGCTCTTAATGTTTTACTGTTATCTGTACTTTGAATTCGGCCTGTAGGCATGGTTTTCCTGAAACCCTCCCCCTGTTCCACCTCCCCTCCTACCCAGGTAACTAACTGTAACAACCCAAGTTATATTACAGCCTTCTGTAGCTTGCTTCTGTGTTGACAGTATAGCACACATTTGTCCATCAATTTTCAATACTCTACTCTTTGCACAACCATGTGAGACAAGAAAGGGAAAGAATCCAAGTAGTTGGGAAACTGGGATTGAGATTTTTAAAATTTAATAACTCATTTATAGTATTCAATACATTCATTGTTACTTAGTAGGTACTTAATAGGTTGCACAAAATACAGGCACTTAAATAGAAAAGAAAAGAAGTCTGGCCTCACCAGTGCAGTCTATACTCTTACTACAAGCCTTACTATTCCCATCAAGCTCTGGGCCAGTTTGGAAACATGGGAACAAATAAAGCACGAAGGACATAATTAAAAGACCTGCTTCCAAACTGGAAGCTCCCAGACACTGGAGTTTTGCTTCTACTCTAACCCGGACAGTCAGGTTGGAGGTGGCAGCTGAGAGGGAATGAAGCAGCAAGATTCGGATACTGCATGTAAAATGCTTAAATATAATACACTTTATAGGAAACGATTTTACTTTGGGTCCGTTAGCAATTGTTCCTGTGCCGTGGCTGCTGTGATCCGCAGTGACGTGAACTCACAGGCAGGATGCTGTAACGCCAGATGCAAACACACGCACGGAGTCTGAGCCGTCTGAAGCGATCTGCTACTCATTTTCCCAGTCTTCACTGTGGGGAGGATTAATGTGTGGACTAGTGCTCAGAAGTCCTGTTCTGCTTAAGGGGCCAGACACCTCCTGGTCCTGAAGCCTCCAAGAAACCAAGAGGAATAGGAGGATTTTCAAAGTTCTACCACTGAAAGAATTCTTGTGAGTGAGGAAAGGAGAAATCAGAACCTTGAGAAACACTAACTTAATTTGTTATTTGGTCAAGAAATTGTCTCCTTTGCAATGATAACCAAGGACATCTATTTGTAGCTTTGTGACAAAAAATTTATTCCATCAGCACTGTGAAAACTACCGAATCACCCCACTGGTAGGTAGGAGCCCTTCTCCCTTGAATTTTCACTTTTACTTGAGGTAGATTCCCTAGACAAAGTCAGTGCCCTCTGAGACCAGTAAATAAAATTTCTGAACAGTAGCACATTTAGCCACCCAGTACAGCCAGGAAGAAAGCCATTTAATTGGGTCTTTGGCTCATCTTGACCCTAATCTCCAACAGGAAAGGCACAGCTAAGGAGACATTCTGCTCATGGACAGGGAAGGGAGAAATAAATCTCCTTCAAGTAGTATCACTCCATGTTAGCTACTCTGCACAAGTCTGCTTAAAAGTAGGCAAAGGAATGGGCTCATGCAACTATTCATGCTATCTAGTTGCCGAAACTGGCACTTCAAAAATGACAAACTCGTTAGTTTAAAAATAATTTTAACATTTACTGTTCTTTCTCCTGTTTTTTTTTAATTCTCTTGATATGTCAAAACCAAAAAATAATCAGATTCATTATTTTAACTGATAGTTCACTTCAGACACACCCTAACCCATTTTATTTCTCTTGCTCTCAAGCTTCATTATCTGTAAAACAGGTGCAAGACCAGCTGATGTATTAAAAGTTCACTTCTAACTTTAAAATTATTGAATTGAGACTTTGAGAACTTGTGCTTACAAATGAAGCATTCTACAGTTCATTAAGATTATGGGATGAAACATCACTTGCTCTAGTTAAAAATGAAAATGAATATACTTATGTATACATTCTCATTCTGAATCAGAAATATAATTCCAATCAAAGGGAAATGATTAAGAATAATTTTAATAGACTGTAAAAATATATCTGCTCTAGTTATGATAGGGAAAAATTCTATTATGGCTATTTAAATGCAAAGTTCAATGTCTTCTGATAAATGAAGGATCCTAATTCAAAAGCAGAGACATTACTTTGCCAACAAAGGTCTGTCTAGTCAAGGCTATGGTTTTTCCAGTAATCCTATATGGATGTAAGAGTTGGACTATGAAGAAAGCTGAGTGCCGAAGAACTGATGCTTTTGAGCTGTGGTGTTGGAGAAGAAAGCTGAGTGCCGAAGAACTGATGCTTTTGAGCTGTGGTGTTGGAGAAGACTCTTGAGAGTCCCTTGGACTGCAAGGAGATCCAACCAGTCCATTCTGAAGGAGATCAGTCCTGGGATTTCGTTGGAAGGAATGATGTTGAAGCTGAAACTCCAGTACTTTGGCCACCTCATGCGAAGAGTTGACTCATTGGAAAAGACTCTGATACTGGGAGGGATTGGGGGCAGGAGGAGAAGGGGACGACAGAGGATGAGATGGCTGGATGGCATCACCGACTCAATGGACAGGAGTTTGAGTGAACTGTGGGAGCTGGTGATGGACAGGGAGGCCTAGTGTGCTGCAATTCATGGGGTCGCAAAGAGTTGGACATGGAGAGCAAATGAAGTGAAGTGAAAGGATACATATGGTGATAGAGTATTATACGACTGGATATCTAAAACTAAATTAATAATTTGGCATATATTTACACTGAAGGGCTTCCCTGGTGGCTCAGCTGGTAAAGAATCTGCCTGCAATGCAGGAAACCTGGGTTAGGACAACCTCCTGGAAAAGGGCCCAGCTACCCACTCCAGTATTCTGGTCTGGAGAATTCCAAGGGCTGTATAGTCCATGGGGTCGCAAAGAGTTGGACATGACTGAGCGACTTTCACTACACTGATAAAATCAAAAGCCATCTGTGAAAACTGGACTGGAATCAAGAAACAGACTTGATCATAATATTTAGAAGTTTAAAACTATTTAGGCCTTCATTGTTCAGGGGAAAACTGAAATTAACAGGCAGTTCCTTAAGCGGAACTGGGTTTGAGGGACTTGACTGTACATGTACGGTGTTCGGGTTTTCTGTGTATCTGTCGTACAGATGTGAACTTTGGAGTTCACATCCTGAAAAGAAGCTCCCATCTACCCTAATGTATGTAACATAATCCAGCAGGTGGAGGGCGCATGGCACGTGCTCAACAGATCATTTGTTTTCTTCTCTTTCTTCCTCTATCAGTAGATGTAAACTACCAGGGTGAAAAAAAAAAAGACCTGTTAAAATAGTGAAAAAGAATCAAAAGAGTTTAAATAGGAGCTGAAAGAAACACCCGCTGCTCTGTTATCAGGCAACCGTCTTCCTTGGGTGTTTAACTTTAACCACATCAAACAGAAGCACCTGCGAATGTTTGTCTTCTATTACATATTCTTTTACAGAGAAATGAAGCACAATAACAGCACTAAAATGAATAAAACTCTTTCTCTAAAGTCATGTATTTACAACAGATTACACATACGTCAAAGACTTTTCAAAACAAAAATGTCTACTTTTTAGAACAGAAAAATTGTGTTCTATTTCCGAATGAACTAGTGATGTTAGAGCCTCATGAAAGAAAAGCATAAATTATATAATCAGTGTGCATGACATGACACCTTTTTGTTTCGTTTTGCTTAGATAAATACACTCAGCTTCAGGTGTTTTGAGTGTCTTGGTACTATGCTGAGAGGGAACATAAACATATAAAATTGACTTTCCAGGTAAATGATGAGATGTGATCTATATTAACATAATGTGTTTTTAGAGAACTTTATGAAAAGTATATCAATATGTTTATACACAGTGTTCAGAAATGATGTAGAAGTTTTGGGAACGTTCCTTTTTTCCTATTCCAATATATACTGAAATATCAATGAAGAGTCCCTCAATAACACAAAAGGGAACTATAGCCAAGTACGCAGTGGAGAGAGAGGCTTGGGAGGAAGCTGTGAAATTTTAAGAGAAAATGCACCACAGACTCACTCCATTTTAAAGCTTAAAAGGACTTTAGAGATAAATACTTCAGGGATTCAATCAATATTTCATCAACAGAATTTCATTTTTAAAGGTTAACTTTGGTATGTTTAAAATCTTTTATTAGACAACATATACCCTAAAATGTGTTAATATACCACATTTTAACACCCTGTAGTCTATCAATATGTTGCCTCGTGTTGCCAAGTTAACTAGTTTTTGTGTAGAGCTCAAAAAAAAAAGTTCTTCCATTATCTCTGACTTATTAAAGAAAGTCATATTATCTCTTATCTTCATGACTCAGGATTTTCTTGATACCACGGAATCCAAAATGATATGTATTAACAGAAGTAAACTGGAGAGGGGTAAAGAGAAATAGTTCTCTTAAATTTTTGGATGAGAAAATGTGAAGGGCCATCACTTCTTTTTGTTAAGTATAGTTGATTTATAAGGTATTAGTTTCTAATGTACAGCAAAGTGATTCAGTTACACATGATATGTTTTTGTTATGGTTTATTAAAAGATACTGAATATAGTTCTCTGTGGTATATAGTAGGACCTTGCCGTTGATCTATTTTACATTTAGTAGTTTGTATCTGCTAATCCCAAACTCCTCATTTGTCCCTCTCCGACCACCCTTTCCCCCTTTGGTAATCATAAGTTTGTTTCCTATGTCTGTTAATCTGCTTCTGTTTCATAAATAAGTCCATTTGTGTCATATTTTAGATCCTACATACAAGTGGTATCACGTGGTGTATGTCTTTCTCTGTTTAACTTACTTCAGTTAGTATGATAATCTCTAGGTCCATTCACGTTGCTGCAAATGGCATTATTTCATTCTTTTTCATGGCTAAGTAGTATTGTGCATATATACCATTCCTTCTTTATTAAAAAAAAATGTATTTATTTAACTGCACCAGGTCCTAGTGGCGGCATGAGGGCTTAGGTGCCCTGCGCCATGTGGGATCTTAGTTCCCCAACCAGGGATCCAATCCACATCCCATGCATTGCAGGATGGATCCTTAACCCCTGGACCACCAGGGAAGTCCCCTACTACATCTTCTTTACCCATTCAGCTGTCAGTAGACATTTGGGTTGCTTCTATGTCTGGGCTATTGTAAATAGTCCTGCTATGAACATAGGGGTGCCTGTATCTTTTTGAATTATAGTTTTGTCCAGATGCATGCCTAGGAGTACCCACTCCAGTGTTCTTGCCTGGAGTGTCCCAGGGACAGGGGAGCCTGGTGGGCTGCTGTCTACAGGGTTGCACAGAGTCGGACAGGACTGAAGTGACAGCAGCAGCAGCAACATGCCTAGGAGTAGCATTGCTGGGTCATGTGGCAGCTCTACTTTTGATTTTTAAAGGAACCTCCACGCTGTTTTCCACAGTGGCTGCACCAATTTACATTTCCACCGACAGTGTAGGAGGGTTCCCTTTTCTCCACACTCTCCCCAGCATTTGTTTGTAAACCTGTTAATGATGGCCACCTCTAACAATGAGGTGGTACCTCACTGTAGTTTTGATCTGCATTTCTCTAACAATAAGCAATGAAGAGTATCTTTTCATGTTCCTATTGGTCATCTGTACATCTCTAGAGAAATAAGACAGCAACCTTGCTTGTAATAAGGTTAGAGGCTTTACATTTTTCTGACTTGCCAGGTCATTTGATTTCTTTTAGGTACCACAAACCAGGTACAAAAGAATCCTAAATCAAGGAATGTTTAAATAAAACTTCAACAGCAGCCTACAGACCTGTTTTATAGATTCCTAGGTCCAGATCAAGGTAGCCAGATGCTAGTTGGCATACTGGTGCCTCCGAAGTTCTCCAATTAGTGCTAACATCTGAAATTTCTAAAGGAAAGAAAATTCAGGATTTCTGGAGAGAAATTAGTAACAGGAAACTATTGATACTGCCAGCAACAGAAGCAGAATCCATTTTTCAAATTTCATGCTCACTTAGCAGGTGATCTACGAGCCCTCTGAGAAAAGAGATGTATGGCTGGGGAATACCTGCCGTATTTCTGCTTTGACTCTCAAGGATAAAACTAGGAGAAAGGTTTGCTTGATCTTCCTTCAGGAAGTATGTGCAGTGTGTGTGTGTGTGTGTGTGTGTGTGTGATGTGTGTGTGAGACAGAGAGAGACAGAAAAAGGGAGAGGAGAAGGGACAGAGAATGTGCGTATGCAAGCCCTGGGGTGGGTATGCTTTGGAATCAAAGTGAAGGCCTGAATATAAAGAATTTTCAAATTATTACCTGCGTAAGAAATCAGATACTACTAGTCATTCAGAGTCAGCAGTCAGGCTGGCTGCCTACGAATCACTTCTAAAAACTCTGGGTCCTGGGCTCATCTCCAAGATGAGGTAGAACTGCAGTCAGGGTTAGGAACCAAAGGCCATGAATCACAACTCCTTCCAGTTCCTTAAACCCTTTAACTTCTTCACAACTGTTTTATTTCACGAGTTTCCCCAAAATGATGAGAAACATTTTTGAGGCTATCCTTAGAAAACTGGGGGAAACGCATCTTATTCTGAAGCCAGTTTTTGAGACAAAGGGCTCTGTGTAAAGTTAGGAACATGCTGAATTATTGGATTTGTTGTAAGGGAGTGAGTGACCCTGGGAAGCCCTGGTTAGGGGCCTGGCGACAGTAATCCTGTTTGATTTTTGACTGGTTATTACAGAATTATCATTTCTGTTTTGTACCTCTTTTCCTCATATATTGTCCCCAGCTGGTCTAAGACAGGGACACTGGGGGGAAAAGAGGGAACGCTGCAGTAGAGGAGGGTGACAGCATTAGTTACGTCCACTCTTCATACATGTGCGCTGGCCTTTCCAACAGCTCTGCAATCGACTGCTGACTGAAGACTGCATTCTCCTCGGTTTTCTGAAGGTTTATTCCATCAAATGAAGTGTATCAGTCTACACTAATAAGCAAAGCTTTATTCTAGTATCTAGTATTTATTTTAAAAAATATGAGAAACTAATCAAATCATGCCTGAAAAGAAAGGAAAAATATCATTCTCCCTTTTGTGCTAAGTTGCTTCAGCCATGTCCGACTCTTTGTGACCCTATGGACCATAGCCCGCCAGGCTTCTCTGTCCATGGGATTTCCCAGGCAAGAATATTTGAGTAGGTTACCATTTCCTCCTCCAGGGACCTTCCCAACACAGGGATGGAACCGGTGATTCTTACATTTCCTGCAGTGGCAGGCAAGTCTTTTACCACTAGCGCTACTTGGGAAGCCATTTCCCTTTTATGACACTTAAAAAAAAAAAAATCTACCTTACCAATTTTTATTTGCAGCTTGAGTTTTTACATGAAGTCGCATTATTGAAGACTTGGCTGTCTTGTGATGAATTTTTCATACGTATTCTCTGCCATACTATTGTTAAAATGAACTGCTGCTACTGTGAGATGGGTTTTAACTGACCTATTATAGGTTTCTTTCAGATGGCACTACTTTAGGGACATTCAAGCATTCACTGCTATTGTTTGGGCCTTGTGGATAACGTACAGATTTAAAAACAAATCTTATTGCTGATATGTCCATTTCTTTCCCTGCACTTTGTTATATCTGGGATGTAGTCAAACTTACCTGATTTAATATGCATTTTTTTAAAAATGCCATGACTCCTACTTTCACTTACTTAACTTTGTTTACACTCTTTTAATGAACATAATTTTAGAAATGTTGATGTGATCAAATTTGTCAATCACTTAGGCCACAGCTTTGGTTTTTTTTGTTTTTAATTTTTATTTTTACTTTATTTTACAACAAATGAATAGTATATGCTGCTGTTGTTAAGTCGCTTCAGTCGTGTCCGACTCTGTGTGACCCCATAGACGGCAGGCCACCTGGCTCCCCCGTCCCTGGGATAATAGTATATAAGCTCCTATAAATTAATTTTGAGTGACTCAGTTGTAAAGGAACGAAATATAAAAATAAGCAAATCACAGAAGTAAAGCAAATGGTCAATAAACTTATGAAAAGATGTAAGTAATCACTTAATAATCCAAGAAATACAACGTAAAACAGTTAGTATGCCATTTTTCACTAATTTGACTGGCAAAAATTGAGAACATTTATAACCGTCAGAAAGCACACTCATTTTCTTTTGATGAATAGTGTAATTCAAAAAAACTACATTATATCTATATTGTGCATAAGTGGAAAAGGCTAAGAGAGATCTCAGTGCCTCACATGATACAATCTCTGGATATGCTGAATGAAAAATCAAATTGAAATGAAATACATACAGTAAGATGCCATTAATGTGAACCATTAGCAACACTCCAGACTTTCTACAAAAGCCTGTGGGCATGTGTTTCTGTACGAGGAGGCAGGCGCAGGCAAAGTTCCTGTCAGATGTTCAACAGTCAGAATATGGTGGTCATCTTTGGTGAGAAGATGGGAATTGAAGTAATGGTCAAAAGGGATACAAGCCTTAACTTTCAGGTTTTACAAGGATGCATTATTCATGTAGAGAATTATTCAAAGAAGAAACAGGTTAAAGTGACAGATGGTATTTTTCAAAGATGGCTGCAGCAACACATCCAATCCTCCTGCTTTTGGCAAAGTGACCTTGCCACACGCCTCCCACTTGATCAGCTTTCAAATATCAGAACTGGCATCCAAAGCCAGATAATCTAGATGACATCCAAGTGAAGCCTGTGAGCACTCTCCAACGCTGCTCTGACTAACTCTGACAACAATCCCATAAGGTAATACTGCTGACATCCCCATTTTACAGAAGAGGAAGCTGAGGTTCACACAGGAATTACAAATAATGAGAACTAGTTTTAAAACAAAGAAAGAAAATCTTATGGGAAAAGATTGTGTCATCTTATCTATAATCAAAGAAATAAAACAAAAACAAGATTTGATGTCATACTTAAACCATTAAAACTTTTAAAAAAGAAAAAATAATGCCATGACTATTAAATACCTTGTTAACATACAGGTGAAATAAATTTATTCCAACAGAAAAAATCTACCTAAAATAAGTACATCATAGATTCACAGAGAAAGGAGCTGTGAGGAAAGGGTTATTCTTCTAGAAATTAAGTTAAATGGAGTTTAAATGGAGTGCTATGTACAAGCAGAAAATAATTCTTGGTGGGAATGTGGGAAAACTGGAACCCTTGTACACAGCTGGTAGGAATGTAAAATGATTCAGTTGTTGTGGAAAAAATATGGCTGTTCCTCAAAAAAAGTAAATATATAATATATATTAGTAATAGAGCAATTCACTCCTTGGTATATATCCAAAAGAACTGAAAACAGGTACATATAAATATATGTATATACCTGTTAATAGTAGCGCTATGTCCAACAGCCAGAAAGTGGAACCCCAAATGTCAATCAAAGAATGAATAAACAAATAAATAAACAAATTCCATTATATATATAATGGAAGCCATAAAAAGGAATGAAGTGCTGACAGATATTACAGTGCCAACAATCCTCGAGAGCACTATGCTAAGTGAAAGACATCATACACAAAAGGTCATATATACTAGGATTCCATTTATGTAATATATTCAGAATAGGCAAATCCACACAGACAGGAAGCAGCCCGGGAGTTCCCAGAGATAGGAGGGAGTGGAGAACGGGAAGTCACTGCTGAATGGGTATGGGTTTCTTTTTGAGGTGATGGAACTCTTTTGGAACAGAGGTGGTGATTGTACAGCATTATGAACGTACTAAATGCCACTGAATTATTCACTTTAAAATGGTTATCTGAACATTAGGTGAATTTAACCCGAATGAAAAAAAAAAAAAAAAAGACAAGTGAAATGCCTTCTCAGTGGATTAGGGTGTCGTTTTCCACTACTAAGAAATAGGTTTTGGCCTGCACATACCTGGAAGACGAGGTTGATGTTGCTGAGGTACCAAGTTTGGGTCTGGAGGCATGGGTAATTCCTCAGAAACATACTTTAAAAGTTCCTTTCCCTGGTATGTTATCTGCACATAAGTAAATACAGAATTACAAAATCATACAAAATCACGAGAAGCAAATGCACCTATCTCTTGCAAATCGTAACTCCAGTAGAGTACTGACTGTTGTATATTATGTATTGGCAAACTATAACTCACAGCCAAATGTGGTCTGCCATCTTTTCTGTAACTAACGTTTTTTTAGAACACAGTGATACCATTCATTTACTTAACATCTATGGCTGTTTTTATGCTACAAAAGGATCAAGTAGTTTTGACAGAGATCATATGCTCACAAAGCCTAAAATATTTCTTATCTGTCTCTTTATGGAGAAAATTGTTGATCTCTGATGTATTTCATTAATTCGCTCATACATTCATCTACTCAACAAATATTGATTCAGTACCTGCTACTTTACAACATAAAAAAAGTAGTGTTGCATTAATAAAATTAAGCCATAAAAGTAAAATGGTACTTTCCAAGAAATCAGATTAGATTAACAGCATTTCAGGTCTAAACATCAAAGTTTCCTCCCCTTCCCTGCCCTTGGTTTGCTTGTGAATTTAGCTATTGTTTATCAGCCCCAAAGTTCAGAGCTTAGAAATACATACATAAAAATGGGCTGGACTGAGGCAGACTGGCAAACACCTGCCAGAAATGTTTGAGCCCAAGAGTCTTTGGTTTCTCCAGACTGAATTCTAAAGCAGTCTGATAACATAATCCCAGAAGCTAGGTTCACTATGGTTAACCCAGCAAGCCTTGACTTGAACACCCCTTCCTTCAGGATGCTCACCCAGAGATGCTCAAGTAATGACTTTCCTACAGGACCCCATAACCTCTGTGCTTATATTTCTGTCAAGCACTAAACCCACTTAAATGAAATTATGTATTAATGTGTCTGTTTTCACTAAAGATCTGTATCATAGTAAGTTTTATTTTCTAGCACTTCACATAGTGCCTGACAATATAGGGAAAAAGCTCTGAAGTCCCAGATCTTAATCAGGATTCTTAAATTCTTTGAGTACCTCCAGATTTTTAAGTTGTAGGGAGTAAAAGGGATAAATACTTATGAGAAATATCCCTTTGGCATACTGTTGAGCACACCCTCAGTGCTCAACATGTGCTTGTTACTGAAGGGAGCAAGGGCGGCCTAAGGAGTATGGAATGGTTAGCTCAATCCTATGACCAAACAGAGCCTCACATGTTAATGGAACAGACCTGGCCTACTCAGCATGTTAAACCCTCCTTACCTGCAACAGAAGAAGCAGCAGTGAGGCCACTAAATGCCTTCTGTCATTTCTCCAAATAATAAACAGGTGAAAACAATGGATTTTGACCATTTATCAAAAAAAGAAGAATGTACCTTCAAAGTGCACATGAACTCATATCAAGCATCTTTTCTAACCACAGTATTAAGTGACTAGAAATCAACTACTAAAAAAAAAGAAAAAGAACAACTGAAAAACACACAAACAACTGGAAGCTAAACAACATGCTACTAACCAACCAATGGTTCACTGAAGAGATGAAAGAAGAAATAAAAACACCTAGAGACAAAAGAAAATAAACTCACAGTGGTCCAGAATCTATGGGATACAGAAAAAGCATTTCTAAGAGGGAAGTTTATAGTGATACAAGCTTACCTCAGGAAAAAGAGAAAACTCCAACAACCTAGCCTTACACCTAAAGGAACCAGAGAACGAAGAACAAACAAAAAAAAACCCTATCAAAAAGATTAGAGCAGAAATAAATAGAGATTTAAAAAAAAACAGAAAAGACCAACAAAACTAAAACCTGGTTCTTTGAAAAGATACACAAAATTGATAAACCTTTAGTCAGACTCACAAAGGAAAACAGGGAGAGGGCCCAGGTCAATCAAATTAGAAATGAAAGAGAAGTTATCACCAACACCACAGAAATACCAAGGATCTTAAGAGACTTACTACAAACAACTACATGTCAATAAAACATACAATCTAGAAGAAATGAACAAATTCTTACAAATGTACAATCTCCCCAGACTGAACTGGAAATAAACAGAAAATCTGAATAGGCCAATTACCAGTGATGAGATAGAATCAGTAATTTAAAAATCCCCGACAGGGGGACTTTACCAGTTGTCCAGTGGTTAGGACTCCACGCTCCCAATGCAGTGGGCCTGGGTGTGATCCCGGGCCGGGAAACTGGATCCCACATGCCACGAGTAAGGCGCTGTGTGCCACAATGAAGACCCGATGTGGGCAAATAAATAAACAAACATTAAAAAACTCCACAGAACTCCCAACAAGGATTTCCCTGGTGGTCCAGTGGGTAAAGGTCCATGCTCCCAATGCAGGGGGCCCACGTTAATACCACTAGCCTGGACACTAGATCCTACATGCCACAACTAAGAATTCACAGGCCACAGCTAAAGACCCCACAGGCAGCAGCTAAAGGGCAAAGATCCTGCGAGTCAGAACTAAGTCCTGGTGCAGCCAAATATGTAAATGATAAAACAACAAACAAACTCCCAACAAACCGAAGTACAGAACCAGAGAGCTTCACAGGTGAATCTTACCAAACACTTAGAGAAGAGTGAACACCTATCCTTCTCCAACTGTTCCAAAAAACTGCAGAGGAAGGAACACTTTTGAACGCATTCTAGAAGGCCAGCATCACCCTGATACCAAAACCAGAGAGGATATCACCAAAAAACTCCCATAAATTACAGGCCAGTATCACATAGATCCTGAACAAAACATTAGCAAACAGAATCCAGCAACATATTAAAGAGGATCAAAAATCATGATCAAGTGGGATTTATCCTAGAGTTGCAAGGATATTTCAGTGTCTGCAAACTGATCAGTGTGATACACCACATTAACAAACGGAAGAATAAAAATCATACAGTCATCTCAATAGATGAGACAAAGATTTTGACAAAATTCAATATCCATTTATGATAAAAAAAAAAATACTCCAGAAAGAGGGCAAAGAGAGAATATGCCTCAACATAACAAAAGCCATTTATGACAAACCCATAGTTAACATCATAGTCATGGTGAAAAGCTGAAAGCATTTCCTCTAAGATCACAAAAAAGACAAGGATGACCACTCTTGCCACTTTTATTCACGTAGTATTGGAATTTCTAGCCACAATAATCAGGCAAGAAAAAAGAAATAAAGGGCATCCCAATTGTAAAGATATAAGTAAAACTGTCACTGTTTGCAGAAGACATGATACTATATACAGAAAACACTAAAAACACCACCAGAAAACTACCAGAGCTCATCAGTGAATTCAGAAAAGTTGCTAGATACAAAATTAATATACAGAAACCTGTTGTATTTTTGTATGTTAACAATGAACTATCAGAGAGAGCTAAGGAAATAATCCTGTTTACCACTGCATCAAAAAGAATAAAATACCTAGGAATAAATCTACCTAAGGAGGCAAAAGTCCTGTACATGGAAAACTGTAAGACATTGACTGAAAAGAAACTGAAAATGACACAAATAAATGGAGAGATATACTGTGTTCTCAGGCTGGGAGAATTAATATTGTTAAAATACCACACTAGCCAAGGCAATCTACAGATTCAATGCAATCCCTATCAAAATACCAATGGCACTGAACTAGAATAAATAGTTTTAAAATGTGTATGGAAACACAAAAAAACCCTGAATAGTTACAACAATCTTGAGAAAGAAGAACAGAGCTCAAGGAATCATACTCTCTGACTTCAGATTGTACTACAAAGGTGCTGTAATCAAAACAGTCTTAAACAGGCACAGAAACAGACACACACGTCAACAGAACAGAATACTGAACCCAGAAGTAAACCCATGCTGCTGCTGCTAAGTTGCATCACTTACAGTCAATTAATCTCTGACAAAGGAGGCAAGAATATACAATGAAGAAAAGACAATCTCTTTACTAAGTGGTGCTGGGAAAACTGGACAGCAACATGTAAAAAATATGAGATTAGAGCATTTCTCACACCATATACAAAAAGTACACTGTAAATGAATTAAAGACCTAATGTAAGACTGGAAATCATAAAATTCCCAGAAGAAAACACAGGCAGAACACTCTCTGACATAAATTAGAGCAATATTGTTTTGGATCTGTTTCCTAAGGCAAAGGAAACAAAATAAAAAATAAACAGGACCTAATTAATCTTAAAAGCTTTTATACAGCAAAGGAAACCACTGACAAAATGAAAACACTGAAGGGGAGAAAATACTTGCAAACGATATGACCCACAAGGGGTTAATATACAAAATGTATAAACAGCTCACACAACTCAGTATCAGAAAACAGCTTGGTCAAAATATGGGCAGAAGACCTGAATAGAAAATTTCCCAAAAAAGAGAGATACAGATGGCCAACAGTCACATGAAAAGATGTTCAACACTCCTAATCACAGGAAAAATGCAAATCAAAGCCACACTGAGGTATTACCTCACACATGATGATGTCAGACTGGCCATCATCAAAAAGAACACAAATAACAAATGTTGCCAAGGCTGTGGAGAAAGGGGAACTTTTCTACACTGTTGGTGGGAACGAAAGCTGGTGGAACCACAATGGAAAACAGTATGGAGTTTCTCAAAAACTTAAAACTACCATATGATCCAGCAATTCTGCTCCTGGGTATACATCCAAAAACAAAAACACTAATTCAAAAAAGGTGAACATGCACGTCAATGATCAAAGAAGCACTGTTTACAGTGGCCAAGATACAGAGACAACCTAAGTGTTCATTGGGGCTTCCCTGGTGGCTCAGCTGGTGAAGAATCCGCCTGCAATGCAGGAGACCCCGGCTCGATTCCTGGGTCGGGAAGATCCGCTGGAGAAGGGATAGGCTCCCTCTCCAGTACTCTTGGGCTTCCTTTGTGGCTCAGCTGGTAAAGAATCCACCTGCAATGCAGGAGAGCTGGGTTCGATCCCTGGGTTGGGAAGATCCCCTGAAGAAAGGAAAGGCTACCCACTCCAGTATTCTGGCCTCAAGAATTCCATGGACTGGATAGTCCATGGGGTCATAAAGAGTCAGACACGACTGAGCAATGTTCACTTTCACTTTAAGTGTCCATCAACAAATGAATAGATAAAGAAGATGTGGTATAAATGCACAATGGAATACTACTCAGCCATAAAAAAGTATGAAATCTTGCCATCTGCAACAACATGGATGGACTGGAGTGTTTATGGTATGTGAAATAAAAAAACAAAGAAAAAGACAAATATTCTATTATTACATGGGGAATCAAAAAAATAAAATAAATGAATATAACAAAATAGAAACAGACACAGATAAAGAGAACAGACTAGTGGCAACCAGCGTGGAGAGGGAAGACCGGAGGGCCAAGATATGGGCAGGAGACTGAGAGGTACAGGTGACCACATAGGAGATAAATAAGCTCTGGGGATACATTCTGCAGCACAGGGAATAGAGCAAATATTTCACAATAAATTTACATTAAGTGCAACATAAAAATGGTGAGCCACCATGTTGTACCGCTGCAACTGACTATACCTCCAAAATAACATTTATCTGCAAGTATATAAAGGAAGAAAGACTGGGTTTCATTCACATTATCGCCCTGATGATATCCAACACACGCTATGTCCTCATCAACGTGTAGGCTCAGTATGTATCTCAAAATTTAAAGTATATTTTTAATCAGTTAGTGGTGGGTAAAAGTTTACCTTAGTAGACTTAGGGGTCCTGAGTCCCCCATAAGCCCCAGACATATCACTAGGGATAACTCACGCATTCAAAGAACACAGCTTTAAGAAAATACATTGAGTTAAAAATCTACTTTCCATAAGGCAGGAGTGATTTAATGGACAGAGATAACAATGAATAGGCCTCAGACTGAACCGGCACTAGGTCGCTCCAGGACACCGCAGCAGTGAGAGGAGGGCGTGCTGCCCGGCGGGGCGAGCATGAGGACCCCCCCTGGCAAGGCCGTTCATCAGCTCGGCTGCCCTGGTAGATGAGTCAGTTCTGGAGCTCGTGGCTCTGTCATTCTGTCGACGTGGATGGAGACGTAGGACAAGACCTAGTTTTCTGGCATTTCTCGCCTGACAACCTGGCTCTACATCCCCACAACACCTAGTCAGTGACAATGTCCCCATTTACCAAGAGAGTAGAAACCTGTCCTTATCAAGAAGTATCTATGAATTCAGGAGTTACCCCAAGACAAGAAGAGGTAAAGGTTACTGTGGTAAATTTTAAAGGAGGCGTTAAAAAAAAATGTGTTATTTATGAAAAGTACATGAGTGCCCTCTCGTAATTTTTGAACCTATTTCTATTTCTAGGATAATTTTAAAGATCTAAGCTTGCTTAGATAATCTGTATGAATATCTCATATCCAAGAATTGCTCTAATTTTAGTGCCCACATTTGTATTTGGCTTCACCATCACAGAGATGTGAAACAGTATGACTCTAATTGACATGGCTAATAAGGGAAGACCAGAGGCAATGTGATATGTAAATGAGGCATATACAGAGTGAGGGCCAAATGATATCACAGCCAGATATGCAAAACCAGAAAATGCAGTAACTCCAACAGAGATAGAGAGTGGGAAGACTGAGTCATCACTAGGCACAGGCGTGTCAGACTCCAGAGAACCTCGCTACAGCAACTAGTACCACGTTCGCTCCGTGAGCAGAGATTCAGTTTCAGCAAAACAGTATCATCCATCATAACTCTAAGAAGCTTTGTAATAAAAAGGGATTTCCATGCGTAAAATGTTAATTACTAACACGCAAATATAATTTATGAAACCATGGAAAGCATTAAGCAGGTTGAATTGAAAGCAGGTGACTCGAGTGGTCAAAAGAAAAAAAATTACAGGAAAAGAGGAAGACAGAGAGACTATAGAGAAAATTTAAAATGTGCTCATGTAAGTCAAGGAACTGAACACTGTTGTGGAAACACCTGTAACAGAGGTCCGGGGGACCAGAGTTCATAGTTCAGGGACGAAAACTGAGACAGAAGCCAGCAAAGAGGGTGTGCAGCTGGACAAAAACGGGGAGAGGAAACCGCCTTCTACTCCTGGTGCACTAAGGCTTCCTATAATGGCTAGTGGAGGCTGAAGGTATTTGCAACTCTTTAAAACAGTAATGGTGACTGTCTGATGATTCACACTTTCCTGGGTAAAACATTGCAACACTGTTTCCTGAAACGGTGCCATGGACATCTGGAGGTGGCTGCTCATCGGAGCTCAGGGGTGTTAGTCATCAATACTCTTCATATAGGTCGTTAAACTGGGCTTATAAATCAGAAGACAGAGCGGAAGGGGGAGACTACTAAGTCTGGGAAGTCTGAATAAAAATTCAGAATTTTTCCTTCTGGGAGGCTAGCAATTCGTGGGTAAGACTGTGTTCAAACATGTGAGTCTCAGGCTCCTTGATCATGACTTTCACCTTTGGGGGAAGATTCTGCTTTATCTTATCAGAATACTAGTAACATATTATTAACTAAATTCCATACATCAGTGGTCCCGCATCTTCTACGAGGAATCACAAGGACCTGATATCACTGTGGGGGTGGGGTGGCAGGAACGAGAGAGGAAGATCGGGGCATTCAGTTTTCTGAGACAGGTAAGGCACAAGGAAGGAGGCTCGGTCAGCTGTGCGACCCTGCTACGCGGCGTTCTGGCAAATGCGGACTGTGGGCGGAGAGCTCGTGGCGTGCTGCAGCAGGGACGCATGGGCACAGAACTAGTCTGGAGAACTTTCAGCATCCTTTTTAATAAAGGAAACAGTTTTATCAGCAAAAAAATATGATGTTATCTCCAACCGAATATGAAGTTAAAGATTAATTTAGGAATGACCCACCTTACTCCAAGCATAATTCCAGGTCACATAACTGTCACCTCCTAGAAGATCCTTGAGCCAGGTGACTGGGTTTTGATAAATCTGACCATTTTCTACCTTAATTTTGCCACTCAATAAAACACTGGCTTTGTGGGTAGCCTCCTGAAGTGAAAAATAAAACAAAAATTAGGATTGAAAAAATATCTGAACTTCTGCTTCTGTCCATGATAAAGTAAACAGGGACCAGAATTATGTTAACACCTGACACAAGCAAAAAAACAGACAAAGTAAATATATGAAACAATGGTTTCCAAGATACCAGACATCAGGGGGAAATGCATAGTTTTACTGAGAACTGAAGAACTACTGAGGTGAGCCCTACAACTGTCCCAGCTCACTGCCTTGAGAGAGCTTCCAGGTCTTCGTACAGGGATAGGAAATCCAGACAAAACCTGTGGGTTCTCTCAATTGAGTAGACAGAGCAGGCTCCAGGGAGGCATGATGGCTAGAGTTTGCAAGACAGAGTACTGAAGAAGAGAGAAATAGACAGAGACAGAGAACTCTACAGAGCTTCAGAGGGTCCTCTTTAAGTATTCTGCTGAGTTGTGACTGGCCATGTGTAAGAGGAAATTAGCCAAGCCTGGGAAAAGAACCATCTGAAAGAATTAGATGTAATGGCATTCTCTGGCATTCTCAAAGGGCAGAAACAGCACCTGTTCCCAATAGTAAGACTAGAAAAACAAACTGACGGGGCATTGGTAAATACACAGAAGTCTTGCCTTTGCAGTGGGATATAATTAGCCTTCGGAGAAGGCAATGGCACCCCACTCCAGTACTCTTGCCTGGGAAATCCCATGGACGGAGAAGCCTGGTGGGCTGCAGTCCATGGGGTCGTAAGAGTCGGACACGACTGAGTGACTTCACTTTCACTTTTCACTTTCATGCATTGGAGAAGGAAATGGCAACCCCACTCCAGTGTTCTTGCCTGGCGATCCTGGGGACAGTGGAGCCTGGTGGGCTGCTGTCTATGGGGTCGCACAGAGTTGGACATGACTGAAGCGACTTAGTAGTAGCAGTAGTATAATTAGCCTTAGACTGAACACTGCTCCAATCCTGCCTAACAAACTGTAGAAGGAAGACCCAAAAGGACTGGAAAAAATCAGTTTTCATTCCAATCCCAAAGAAGGGCAGGGCCTAAGAATGTTCAAACTATCATACAATCGCGCTCATTTCACAAGCTAGTAAGGTTATGTGCAAAATCCTTCAAGTTAAGCTTCAGCAGTACGTAAACCAAGAACTTCCAGATGTACAAGCTGGGTTTAGAAAAGGCAGAGGAACACAGAGATCAATGGCCAACATTTTCTGGGGGCTTTCCTGGTAGCTCAGCTGGTAAAGAATTCACGGTTCGATTCCTGGGTTGGGAAGATCCACTGGAGAAGGGATAGGCTACCCACTCCAGTACTGTGGCCTGGAGAATTCCATGGACTGTAATCCATGGGTCACAAAGAGTTTGACGTGACCGAGCAGCGACTTTCACTTTCAATTTCTGGATCACAGAGAAAGCAAGGGAATTCCAGAAAAACATCTACTTCTGCGTGACTGATTATGCTAAAGCCTTTAACTGTGTGGATCACAACAAACTGTGGAAAATTTTTAAAGAGATGGAATACCAGATTATCTTACTTGTCTCCTGAGAAACCTGTATGCAGGTCAAGAAGCAACAGTTAGAACCATACACTGAACTGACTGGATCAAAATTGGGAAAGGAGTAGAAGGCTGTATACTGTCATCCTGCTTATTTAACTTATATGCAGAGTACATCATGTGAAATGCTAGGCTGGATGAAACACAAGCTGGAATCAAGACTGCTGAGAGAAATGTCAACTACCTCAGATATGCAGATGACACCACCCTTATGGTAGAAAGCGAAAAGGAACTAAAGAGCCTCTTGATGAGGGTAAAAGAGGAGAGTGAAAAAGCTGGCTTAAAACTCAACACTCAAAAAACAGAGATCATGGCATCCAGCCCCATCACTTCATGGCAAACAGAAGGGGAAAGAGTGGACACAGTGACAGGTTTTATTTTCTTGGACTCCAAAATCACTGTGGACAATGACTGCAGCCATGAAAGTAAAAGACGCTTGCTCCTTACAAGGAAAGCTATGTACGACAAACCCCTCCTAGACAGCATATTAAAAAGCAAAGACATCACTTTGCTGACAAAGATCTGTATACTCAAAGCTATGGTTTTTCTAGTCGTGTATGGATGTGAGAGTTGGACCATAAGGAAGGCTCAGAGCCAAAGAACGGACGGTTTTGAATCATGGTGCTGGAGAAGACTTGAGAATTCCTTGGACTACAAGGAGATCAAACCAGTCAATCCCAAAGGAAATCAACCCTAAATATTCATTGGAAGGACTGATGCTGAAGCTGAAGCTCCAATATTCTGGCCACCTGATGGGAAGAGTCAACTTACTGGAAAAGACCCTGATGCTGGGAAAGACTGAAGGCAAAAGGAGAAGGAAATGGCAGAGGATGAGATGGTTAGAAGCATCACCAACTCAATGGACATGAATCTAAGCAAACTCCAGGAGATAGTGGAGGACAGAGGAGCCTGGCGTGCTGCAGTCCATGGGGTTGCAAAGAGCTGGACACAACTGAGCGACTTAGCACACACAAAACCCTTCCTGCTGAGTATAACTAACTCTCGTCTGAGAGCCCAAAGGTGCTCATGACTAAAAGGAATAGGGCAATTTTAGGCTTCCCTGGTAGCTCAGCTGGTAAAGAATTTTCTGCAATGCAGGAGACCCCAGTTTGATTCCTGGGTTGGCAAGATCCACTGGAGAAGGAATAGGCTACCCACTGCAGTATTCTTGGGCTTTCCTTTAAGCTCAGCTGGTAAAGAATCCACCTGCAATGTAGGAGACCTGGGTTTGATCTCTGGGTTGAGAAGATACCCTGGAGAAGGTAAAAGCAACCCACTCCAGTCTTCTGGCCTGGAGAACTCTGTGGACTGTACAGTCCATGGGGTCGCAAAGAGTCGGACACGACTGAGTGACTTTCACTTTCACTTGCTAAGACTATAACGGTCAGGTTTCTCCATTTAAACAGCCCAACCAAACCCTTTCCCCCTAATAAGAGCTACACACTGACACTATGTGACAGCAACATTTTAGTCACCTATTTATAAAATTTACATAATTTTAGAGGGAAAAAAAACAACAATAAGATACCTGTGTTTTGAATTCCAGAATGTTATTTCCTGGATTAAGTCTTCCTAGCAATATCAGATCCTTTATCTGCATACATTTCTTTTTGGGAGTTGTGTTGTAGTTTGCAGGTTTTTTCACAGTATGTTGGCAGCCAGACCCAGAGAAGGAGGAGCTCTGAGTATCATTTGCGTGAGGAACAGTGAGAGCTGATTTTTTAAAGTAAGGTTTCAGTTGTTGCCCCATGTCACTGCTAAAGACACCAACCCCTTGCTGGGCCAGGGATTCTGATGTACCCCCGGGTACTTGGTGGGGAGCTGTTTTCCTGTTTCCTTCTTTTGGATCACAATCAGAAGGAGCCTGATCACAAATAACACTTGATGGGTGGGCATCATGGTGGGCAGACACACTGGTGGTTGCTGAAATCTTTAATGTGCCAGTTACTGCTGAAGGACTAAAGGACACGTGCCCCTTGGCTGTACTACCTGTAAGATCATTCTCTTTTTGTGAATACTCTGCTTCAGCAATAAAAGTAACAGATTGGGATTGTAATTTAGGCTGATTAGTGCCATCTGAATGTCTGGATTTTGATAATCTATCTAAGGTAGAGTCGTTGATATTTTGCTTAGAATTCAATTTACTTCCAGAAAATTCTTCCCTTCTCACTGTCTTTGAATTTAGACAAGTGTGGGTACTTTGGTTGTCGTGCCAGACTTCCTCAGACAACTGTGTTTCCTGCGTGCCTCTGCACACAAGGCTAATAGGAGAAAGTGAACCTGACTGGGGCTGCACGGAATTTTCCATACTGATAAACTCTTGCCTCTCCTTTTCATTAGAGGTTTCTGAGCTTGATGGCAGCTTCCTAAAACTAAGACCAGACAAAGATGTAGCATTCTTATAGGTGTGAAATTTCTGGCTTATTTTTTTCTGTTTTTTTGCTACGAGTAGGAGGCTCTTCTGTCTTGCCGCCAAGTTAGCCAGTTGCTCCCTCAGGACTCCATGCTTAAATGACTCTATGGACACCCTGTAGAAAGAAACAGAAAAGAGAAAAATACAAAAACAGTGGAAAACTTTTTTTTTAAGCAGTCATTTAGATTTTATAGATACTCTGTGTCAATTTAAATTTAATCACCTCAGAGTACACAAGAGTCTATCTTTGCCCTGTGTATTCTTTGAGAGCAAAGTGTTGCGCTACATGAGGCGAATAAGTATGCCTTTTTTAGGCGCTGACAGTGTGCTTATCCACATTTATATTCAGATTATTTATCAGCTGTGAGTCAGCCCTAAGATAGAAACACAGCTTGAGTTGTCCATCTAGATATCTACTAGTCCTTTAGTTGGAAGGTACCAACCGATGACCGAGGAGCAATACCACCTTCTTCAGGTTTGGAACTGGCTTAACTGTTTGCAGTTAAACGGTGTGTCAGGAAGTCAAATTCGAGAGTAAGTTCCACCCAAATTCACTTAGCTATGGAGGACTGGGATTGTTTTGTGAATAATCATAAGTAAGCTAGACACAGGAATGTCAGTTCATCCAGCGATTGCTGTAACTGCCCTTTCTAAACCTGCAGTGAGGCGCCTGGAGCCCGGACGATGGCCCGGAGAAGCACTGTCCTGTGTGTCCTCCCCAGACCACGTCTCTCGGGGCTTGAGGACTGAACGGGAGGCGCTGACTCGCCCACGCCTCTGACTTCTGCTTATACTCACCTATGCCACACTGATCTGCAGGAGACTGGACACTTTTGTTCCCAGTGGCTCTCAAACTTATTGGTCTCAGGACTTCTTTATACTCTTAAAAGTTACTGAGGAACCCAAAGAGCTTTTGTTTCTATGGGTTATATCTATCAATATTTACTGTTTTAGAAAATAAAACTGAGAAAATTTTAAAACACAGAAACACTCAAGTGTACATTCCATTAGATATTAGGATGATGATATCGTTACATACCATGTAGCCTCTAGAAAATTTCATTGTACACTTATGAGAAAATGAGAGTACAAAAGGGCAAATAACATCTTAATATTATTATAAAAATGGCTTTTGACTTCTCAGACCCCTTGAAATGGTCTCTGTGACCATCTTTTAAGAGCAGCTGTTTTAAAGGAAAGCAACAGTGTAGATAATTCTCTCTCCTAACACAGGTTAGAGTTGTTGGTACTAAACTCCAAACTGCCTGGATATTAAAGTAAGTAGCAGATGCAAGTGGAAGAAGTGTCAAGAAGAAATCAGAATTAGCAAATAACTAGTAGCATTAAATGTAAGAAGCTGGTTGGATAGAGAAGAAAAAAGAAATTAATATCACATTTAAAACTATGTGAAACAGTCCAGATAGAAAATGAAAATGCTCTTTACAAAATTTCAAGACTAATAGCAACATTAATAAGAAGACACACATATATAATGGAATATTTTTCAGCCACAAAAAGAAACAAATCCTGCTGTTTGTGACAACATGGACGCATCTTGAGGGCACCATGCTAAGTCAAACAAGTCAGACAAAGACAAATACTGTATGATCTCACTTATATTTGGAAGCTAAAAGTCACAGGTTCAGAGAACAGACTGGTGGTTGGCAGTGGTGGAGTAAGCATTCGGGTGAAATGGGCGAAGGAATCAAAAGGTATAAACACCCATGGTGATGACAGTTGATAATACTGTACTGTATATTTGAAAGTTGCTGAGAGTAGGCCTTAAAGTTCTCATCTTAAGAAAAAAGAAAAGAATAAAAAAATAAAAAATAATACCCAAACAAGAAAAAATATATATATAACAAGTTTCTCAGAAAAAAAAAACATAAGAGGTATATAGTCAATATAATTAGGATAAAACTCTTTTAAGGACCCTGAGAACTTAGAAGTACACAAGACTACAAAATATACATGATTACACTGCTTAGAAGAACATTTGTAATAGCACAGAAGAACCAATTTTAATGTAAAAAAAAATGTGAGTTTACTAAGGAAAGAAATTTACTTATGGGATTCATGGCCAGAAAGGCTTTCCTGAAATTCATGGCTGTGGACATTTTGATATCCTTTTCTGAACATTTCAAGTAATAAAGTAGAAAAACATCTCTCTAGGAAGTATATATCGGAGAAGGCAATGGCACTCCACTCCAGTACTCTTGCCTGGAAAATCCCATGGATGGAGGAGCCTGGAGGGCTGCAGTCCATGGGATTGCTAAGAGTTGGACATGACTGAGCAACCTCACTTTCACTTTTCACTTTCATGCATTGGAGAAGGAAATGGCAACCCACTCCAGTGTTCCTGCCTGGAGAATCCCAGGGATGGGGGAGCCTGGTGGGCTGCTGTCTCTGGGGTCGCACAGAGTCGAACACAACTGAAGTGACTTAGCAGTGACTTAGGAAGTAAATATAATTCCTCATGGACATAATAGATTAGATGACCTGATAAAGTCCTTTTCCAGATCCACAAAACATCTGTAATCACAAGAAATTCTAGGCCAGGATTTCCCTGGTGGTCCAGGGATTTAGAGTCTGCCAGGTCTGCAGGGTCACATGTTTGATCCCTGGCCTGGGAAGATTCCACATGCCACGGGGGCAACTAAAACTCGTGCACCACAGCTACTGAAGACCATGCTCTGGCGTCTGTGCTCCGCAACAAGAAACATGCTCTGCCACTGCAAGGAGGGCCCATGCGTTGCAACTAGAGAGCAGCCCCTGCTCGCTGCAGCTAGAGAGAGCCGGTGTGCAGAAATGAAGACCCAGCATAAAATAAATAGATAAAGTTAAAAAAGAAATTCTAGACCTATTACAGATTAAAGATAGATCAATTCTGAAAACTCCAAAGCATTCTTACCGTTTTTTAACTCACCTGTATTTTTTAGCTAGATCATCCCTTTCTGCCTTCTGTTTAGCAAGCACGTTGTCCATAACTTCCTTTATCTCTAACATCTTACCAGCGTATTGTTCTAGAAGCAAGGTAATAAAATAAAGTCAGTTAACTGAGAGATAGCAAATGTTAGATTTGGTCACAAAGGACTTAGCCTTACTGTTAATTTAAAAAGCCATTATTTTCCTACCCTCTTCCACCATATCAATGGTCCAGATATCAAAGCTAATGGACTTATGTCACTCTAGAGAAGTGCCCTGAGGTGTGTGAGACCACGCCAAGGAGCAGGCAAGCCTGAGTTCTAACCCTGTTATCCCGCTGACTAAGCTTAGTGATCCAGTCATTGGCCTCTGTGGCCGCTGCCTTAACTGTGAAATGAGGGTACTAAAAGAAGATAAATAGTCAGATCATTTTGTCTGTTACAATTATTTACTTTTTAAAATACAAAAGGAAAACACTGTCAATATGAAGGAAATTTTGAAATAATATGAATGTTTACAGAGAAGAATGCTTGGAAAGATCAAAGGCAGGAGGAGCAGAGGGTGATAGAGGATAAGATGCTTGGATGGCATCAATTCAATGGAAATGAACCTGAGCAAACTCAGGGAGGTCGTGAGGGTCAGGGAAGCCTGGCGTGCTGAAGTCCATGGGTCGCAAAGAGCTGGACACGACTTGAATACAACAACAGGGAAGAGAAGTCAGGGTATTCCCACTCACCCACTCCTTCACCTCAATATTTCATTCCATGAAAGAGACTGCTTTTACTACTTTGGAAGGTATGTGTGTGTTTAAAATATGTTATTTTATATATACAGTCTACATATTTATACTATGTATAACTATTTATTATATGTACTTAAAAATAAGAATCATGCTATCAGTTCTTGTTCTTTACACTTAACATTTAGGGCTATATGATATCTAAAGTCACTTATGAAGTGAAGTGAGGTTGCTCAGTCCTATCTGACTCTTTGCGACCCCATGGACTGTAGCCTGCCAGGCTCCTCTGTTCATGGAATTCTCTAGGCCAGAATACTGAAGTGGGTAGCTGTTCCCTTCTCCAGGGGGTCTTCCCAACTCAGGGATCGAACCCAGGTCTCCCCCATTGCAGGTGGATTCTTTAACAGCTGAGTCACCAAGGAAGCCCAAGAATACTGGAGTGGGTAGCCTATCCCATCTTCAGAGGAACTTCCCAACCCAGGAATCAAACCAGGGTCTCCTGCATCGCAGGTGGATTCTTTACCAGCTGAGCTACCAGGAAAGCCATCAGTTCAGTTCAGTTCAGTCGCTCAGTTGTGTCTGACTCTTTGCGACCCCGTGAATCGCAGCACGCCAGGCCTCCCTCTCCATCACCAACTCCCAGAGTTCACTTAGACTCGCGTCCATCGAGTCAGTGATGCCATCCAGCCATCTCATCCTCTGTCGTCCCTTTCTCCTCCTGCCCCCAATCCCTCCCAGCATCAGGGTCTTTTCCAATGAATCAACTCTTCGCATGAGGTGGCAAAGTACTGGAGTTTCAGCTTTAGCATCATTCCTTCCAAAGAGCATCCAGGGCTGATCTCCTTTATTTTTGTTTGTTTTTTTAACTTAAATTTATTTATTTTAATTGGAGGCTAATTACTTTACAATATTCTATTGGTTTTGCCATACATCAACATGAATCCACCATGGGTGTACACACGTTCCCAATACTGACCCCTCTCCTACCTCCCTCCCCATACCATCCCTCTGGGTCATCCCAGTGGACCAGCCCCAAGCATCCTGTATCCTGCATTGAACCTAGACTGGCAATTCGTTTCACATATGATAATATACATGTTTCAATGCCATACTCTCAAATCATCCCGCACTCGCCCTCCTCCACAGAGTCCAAAAGACATCTGTGTCTCTTTTGCTGTCTCGCATACAGGAATGTTTGGATCTCCTTGCAGTCCAAGGGACTCTCAAGAGTCTTCTCCAACACCACAGTTCAAAAGCATCAATTCTTCGGCGCTCAGCTTTCTTCACAGTCCAACTCTCGCATCCATACATGACCACTGGAAAAACCATAGCCTTGACTAGACGGACCTTTGTTGGCAAAGTAATGTCTCTGCTTTTCAATATGCTATCTAGGTTGTTCATAACTTTTCTTCCAAGGAGTAAGCATCTTTTAATTCCATGGCTGCAGTCACCATCTGCAGTGATTTTGGAGCCCAAAAAGATAAAGTCTGACACTGTTTCCACTGTTTCCCCATCTATTTCCCATGAAGTGATGGGACCAGATGCCATGATCTTCGTTTTCTTAATGTTGAGCTTCAAGCCAACTTTTTCACTCTCCTCTTTTACTTTCATCAAGAGGCTTTTTAGCTCCTCTTCACTTTCTGCCATAAGGGTGGTGTCATCTGCAGATCTGAGGTTATTGATATTTC
>SJYQ01006226.1:297450-429193 GCA_006410935.1 Redunca redunca | reverse complement strand
GCCTCTCTTCTTTTCACAGCTATTTGTAAGGCCTCCCCAGACAGCCATTTTGCTCTTTTCCATTTCTTTTCCATGGGGATGGTCTTGATCCCTGTCACCTGTACAATGTCATGAACCTCTGTCCATAGTTCATCAGGCACTCTATCTATCAGATCTAGACCCTTAAATCTATTTCTCACTTCCACTGTATAATCATAAGGGATTTGATTGAGATCCTACCTGAATGGTCTAGCGGTTTTCCCTGTTTTCTTCAATTTCAGTCTGAATTTGGTAATAAGGAGTTCATGATGTGAGCCACACTCAGCTCCCAGTCTTGTTTTTACTGACTATATAGAGCTTCTTCATCTTTGTCTGCAGAGAATATAATCAATCTGATTTCGGTATTGACCATCTGGTGATGTCCATGTGTAGAGACTTCTCTTGTGTTGTTGGAAGAGGGTGTTTACTATGACCAGTGCATTTTCTTGGCAAAACTCTATTAGTCTTTGCCCTGCTTCATTCCGCATTCCAAGGCCAAATTTGCCTGTTACTCCAGGTGTTTCTTGACTTCCTACTTTTTGCATTCCAGTCCCCTATAATGAAAAGGACATCTTTTTTGGGTGTTAGTTCTAAAAGGTCTTGTAGGTCTTCATAAAACCATTCAACTTTAGCTTCTTCAGCGTTACTTGTTGGGCCATAGACTTGGATAACTGTCATATTGAATGGTTTGCCTTGGAGACGAACAGAAATCATTCTGTTGTTTTTGACATAGCATCCAAGTACTGCATTTCGGACTCTTTTGTTGACCATGATGGCTACTCCATTTCTTCTCAGGGATTTCTGCCCACAGTAGTAGATATAATGGTCATCGGAGTTAAATTCACCCATTCCAGTCCATTTTAGTTCGCTGATTAACCTAGAATGTCGACTTTCACTCTTGCCATCTCTTGTTTGACCACTTCCAATTTGCCTTGATTCATGGACCTGATATTCCAGGTTCCTATGCAATATTGCTCTTTACAGCATCAGACCTTGCTTCTATCACCAGTCACACCCACAGCTGGATATTATGTGGTCCACTGGAGAAGGGAATGGCAAACCATTTCAGTATTCTTGCCTTGAGAACCCCATGAACAGTATGAAAAGGCAAAATGATAGCATACTGAAAGAGGAACTCCCCAGGTCAGTAGGTGCCCAATATGCTACTGGAGAGCAGGAGAGAAATAACTTCAGAAAGAATGAAGGGATGGAGCCAAAGCAAAAACAATTTCTAATCTTAGAAGCATTAAAAGCAACAGCAAAGAGGCTGATACAGTCTACTATACAGAATTTGAGAATCTCTGTATCTAACACACACTAATAAATAAAAACACCGTTAAGGGATAAAAAAAGTATTTGCAATAGTTATGGCAGAAAAGGGGTCAATAACTTGATTATACAAAATGGCTTCAATTTCTTAACAAACAGGAACAGTCAATTTATGAAAGAAAAGATAAAATTAGTGAAAAACTACCATTAATAATCAATAAGTGAAAATCATATACATATTTTTTTACTAAAATAGTAAAAAATTTTTCCGTAAAATAATTTTAAATGAAAATACTGATGCTATTAGCAGTGTAAAACCAAACACAAATGTGTGTTGGTGGAAGTACAAATTATTATGTAAAAGTATAGGAAATGAACTTATCAATATGAACCAACGGAGTTTACAATGTTTATATATTTTGACCCAATAATTTCAATTATGTTAGTTTTTCCTAAGAGGATAATCCTAAATCCAGAAAAAAACTATGTATGGTGGTATAACAGCAAAAAAATGGAAAAATATACATGCTCAACAAAAAAGGAAAACTTAAGTAAATCATGGGGCATTTTTTGAACAGGGCACGATGTAACTACTAAGAATGATGACCACGACAAAAAGAAAACACAGCACATCTAACACGATCCCATCTATGCTTTTTCACAATTTTATTGAGGTATAATTGCATAAGCATTCTCCTAGGAAAGGAAAGAAAACTGAACACCAAAATATCCCAGTAGAGCAGCAGGTGACGTTTAGCATATTTTTCCTCATTATTGTTTTTGAAGTGTATCTATATACCTTTTATAACGAAAAAAGTATATTCTTGTACAATTCATCCTAGACGTATAAGATACTATAAATACTAAATAAAATACAGGAACTATACATACTGTTTGGGGATATAAATTAATTTGTGTTACTTTCCTCAAAGTATCACCTGTGTCATGTGTGAGGCCGGGATGAAAAGTAGGATGGGTATAGTCTAAAAAGAAGTAATTTTTTTAAAAGGTATACAGCATGAATTAGGGCTTCCCTCACGGCTAAGTAGGTAAAGAACCTCCTGCAGTGCAGGAGACCTGGGTTTGATTTCTGGGTGGGGAAGATCCCCTGGAGAAGGAAATGGCAGTCCACTCCAGTACTCTTGCCTGGAGAATCCCATGGACGGAGGACAGAGAAGCCTGGCCTCCATGGGGCCCCAAGAGTCAGACACAGCTTAGTGTCTAAATCACCACCACCACAACATGAAATTAAGCTAACAGACTAATTAACAGTTATATCCTGCTACAAAAAAGACTGATGAGGTACTATTCTGACTTTTTAAAATAATTTTGATTATAGTTTATTCACAATGTTGTATTAGTTTCTATTTTACAGCAAAGTAAATCAGTTATATATACACAAATACCCACTTTTTTTAGATTATTTTCCCATATAGGTCATTATAGAGTAATGAGTAGAGTTCCCTTAAATCTATTTCTCACTTCCACTGTATAAGGTCCGTCTAGTCAAGGCTCTGGTTTTTCCTGTGGTCGTGTATGGATGTGAGAGTTGGACTGTGAAGAACGCTGAGCGCCGAAGAACTGATGCTTTTGAACTGTGGTGTTGGAGAAGACTCTTTAGGGTCCCTTGGACTGCAAGGAGATCCAACCAGTCCATTCTGAAGGAGATCAGCCCTGGGATTTCTTTGGAAGGACTGATGCTAAAGCTGAAACTCCAGTACTTTGGCCACCTCATGCGAAGAGTTGACTCATTGGAAAAGACTCTGATGCTGGGAGGGATTGGGGGCAGGAGGAGAAGGGGACGACCCAGGATGAGATGGCTGGATGGCATCACGGACTCGATGGACGTGAGTCTGAGTGAACTCCGGGAGTTGGTGATGGACAGGGAGGCCTGGCGTGCTGCGATTCATGGGGTCGCAAAGAGTTGGACACGACTGAGCGACTGAACTGAACTGAGCTGAACTGAGTAGAGTTCCCTGTACTCTGCAGTAGGTCCTTATTAGTTGTCTATTTTACAAATACTAGCCTGTATGTGTCAATCCTAATCTCCCAGTTTATCTCTCCTACACGCCTTCTCCCTTGGTAACTATACGTTTATTGTCTACATCTATGACTCTATTTCTGTCTTGTAAAGTTCATTTGTACCATTTTTTTAGATTCCACATATAAGTGATATCATATGATACTTGTCTTTCTCTGACCTACTTCACTCAGTATGACAATCTCTAGGTCCATCCATGTTGCTGCAAATGACATTATTTCATTCTTTTCAGTGGCTGAGTAATATTCTACTGTATGTACTGACCACATCTTTATCATTCATCAGGGCTTATAATGTGGACATTTTGGCGGGGGAGGACACCTTCAACCTCACAGCACTCCTACTTTGAATTCTATCAAAAGTTTAGTTTTGCCTGTTCGTGAACTTTTTAAAAATAGAACCATACTATACCCACTCCATCCCCAAAAGAAAATGAGGCAGCAATGCCTTGGATGACTGAAATAATCAAACTTAAATATGAGTGCATATTTACCTGCATCTTCAGGGGTTCTTATTTCAAACTCTAATAAATTTTCTTGTTTTTCTTCTATATCTTGTAGAATGGCACTGATGGTTTGATGCTATCAGATAAAATATTAAAAACTTCATTACAAGAAGTTAGATGTTTTTCTCTAACAGGCAACTGACAAATGCACAGTAGGAGTGCTAAATAAAGTACCACGAAAAATGCTGATTTCCCTTTACGTTCCAAATGTACTCAGGCCTCATTTAAACTTAACTATATATATATATATATGTATTTGGGAAAAAATTAAACTTAAATACATCTTGATTTATGTAGCAGATCTGCTCCTAGAAAACAGAATGTTAAGAGTGGCAACCATAAAAACAATCACAATTTCTCAATGACTCCTTTTATAGGTGTAGGAGAAAAAAAAAGAACTCAGCAAATAATATTTAAAGATTACATATATGCAAGAAGTTCACTTTAAGGCTTTATGATTATCATTGTACACTATTAAGATTTCACACACAGTCTTAGAAAAACAAAACACTCTCAAAAATCCACAAAGAAGATTTAAAACCACCTCTTTATATACTTTTCAATATTAATTAAACTATTAATATTAATAGTTTAATATTAATATTAAACAATTCAATGCAGATAGTTTCCTGGTTCATTTTAGAGAAATTAAAATAGAGGAATATTAATATTGAAATGCCTTCAACATATTGCCTTGGCCAACAAGTTCGTTTGGGTCTTTCCATAATGTCTTAGGATCATTGTTGCTTCTGACACATCTTTCACACCTTTGTATATTAAAGCATACTGGTTGAGAGCATAGGCTCTGGAGTCAGACCACCTGGATTTTAATTCTGCCACTGCTATGTAATAGAAATGTAATTTTGGATTGTTACCTACCCTTTCCTACTTCAGCTTCCTTAGCTGTAATGAGGAAGGTAATGATATTAACAGAAACTACTTTCATTATTATGAAGGCTAAGTGGATTAACATAAAGCACTTAGAGGAGAGCTCACCATGTCATAAATACTCTGTGAATGCCAACTATTATCATTATGATAATCACTTTTGTACTCACTCTATATGGAGGGAGAGAACGAGGCTGACTTAGATAGATGCTGTGATCTGAAGGTGTTAGAAGGTAGCATCAAACTAAAATCATCTCATTTCCTTTGCATCTGGCCATAAAGTCACCCTTCATCCTCAATTTGGTTTGAAATTTTCAGCACTCAAAAACAAATTTACATTTACAAAGGATAAACCTTTAATGACTTTAAAGTCTGCATATTTTAAGTTTTTTCTTAAAGTTGGTTTTCATTAAACTTGTATATCTTCATTATATTTCCCTGAGACTTGGCATCAAACTGATACACATTATTCCCGAAACAAATACTCATACAGTTAATAACAATAGGGTTAGGATGATTTTTCCATAAGGTTTTAATCTTTATGTGAAAATATACCTTAAAGATACTAATGGTCAATACAGTGAGCTGAGCTGATACAGAAGGACCCCTGTCTACTCCAAACACCTGGAAAAATACACTAGACAAAATACAATAAATTTTAACCACCCACGCCCAGCTAAAATTGGAAAAATAAAGGGAAAGGAAATTAAGCTGGTAGCAGCCCATGAGGGATATGGAGCAAACATAGGTATTAGGAATTAGGGTCTGGGTTTTTAATACCTACAAAGGAACAGGAGATAAGGCCTCAGGGCCACATAAGGAAGGGGTTACAATCAGTCAGTTCGGTTCAGTTGTATCTGACTCTTTGTGACCCCGTGGACTGCAGCATGCCAGGCCTCCCTGTCCATCACCAACTCCCAGAGTTTACTCAAACTCATGTCCATTGAGTTGGAGTTAGAATGGAGCCCCACATAAAACTAGTAACCATGAGTGGGTGTCCTTTAGCTTAAATAAGGATTAGTAAAAACTTTACTTGTCACCCACTCAGCCTTTGGGTAGAAAATCAGAGGTCAAAGGGTATCACCCAGAATATAGTGTAGAGAATTAAAGAGATGGAAAATACAAAAAAGATATAGAGAGACTGGTCTAACAACCATCTCAAAAAATTTGAGTTTCATAAAAGGAGAATACTGCTAATGGGAGAGGGGTAATAGTCAACAATCTAAAGGCTAAAAGTTTCCAGAATACAAGGAGAAATCTGTCTTCAGACTAAACAAACATGTTTAGTCCTTTTAGAGTAAAATTAATTAAAAACACACCTACATTTTAGACATAACCTAGTGAAACAGCAGAATATGAAAAAAAAAATCTTTAAAACTATAAGCCTGAAAGATATATTATCTACAAGGGAGTGACATTTAGATTGACAATTAACTTTTCATTCATTACAAGAGATACCAGGAACAATGTAAAATATTTTTGAAATGTTGAGGCAAACACAATTCATTTTAAATATTTAAAATATTTTAGGTATAAAATAGCTGATTAATCATAGTTTATGTTCAATGAATAGTATTTTCCTCTCTATACTAACAAAAAGTATGTAAGGGAAGTCTAATTCACACGCACAGTTTTATTCAAAATATTTCTTGGAGGAGTCTACTTTGCTTAAGAAGTTAGTGTCTAGGATGCTATGTGTTTTAATCAAACTAGATGGATATGAGAATATCCAGGCTGCTTTCCTCTTCTCCATCTAGGTTCCAAGGTCTTTCTTCCTACTATGTATCGGAGATACTTTTTGGAAGTTGGATGGATGAAGACACACTAGAGCACTCCAACAGTGACACCGTTTGTGGGATAGGTAAGCTCCAAAGAATCCAATCCAGGAGTAAAGGACAGCAGCTAAACTCTAATTCTCTGTTCAGTGCAGACAGTTTCTTGGTTCCATGTTAGGGAAATTAAAATACAAGTCTTATTCTGGCTTCAGAAACAGGACAGCAGGCCTTCTGACCACCTGTCTGGGCACTGCCTAGATTCTGAATTCGGTGCCTGCCCTCAAGCACAGCAAGTCAGGAGTCACTTTACACAAGAAAGGGAGTGAGTTTTGGAATTCTTGAGCCCCTGGAGGTCTGGTCAACCCTAGGATCTAAGGAAATTCTGTGACTGACTCAGGTGAAACAGCACTGGAAAAAGGTATAAAGTAAAACCAGTGCTGCATTTTTGCATGCAAACTGATGTTCACATCAGTTTGTGGCCTGGGATTCTAAGCAGTAGTCCCTGAAACTGCAATCTGAAGTTGCCCACAGGCGTGCACTGCCCAGAACCTGTCCCAGCTGTGACTCCAAACTGCTGTTAATGAGGGACTTCCCAGTGCTGTTCAAGGCTGGATGTAGGCTGGCCCAGTTGGTGATGCATATACATGCTGTTATTTTTCTCCTTCCCTGGTGGCTCAGAGGTTAAAGCGTCTGCCTCCAATGCGGGAGACGTGGGTTCGATCCCTGGGTTGGGAAGATCCCCTGGAGAAGGAAATGGTAACCCACTCCAGTATTCTTGCCTGGAGAATCTCATGGACAGAGAAGCCTGGTAGGCTACAGTCCACGGGGTCTCAAAGATCGGACACGACTGGGCAACTTCACTTTACTATACTATTGTTTCTATTTCTTTTCTTTTAATGCTTGTATATTGAAATTAAGTCAAATAATCTTCTATAAAAAACTGAAACTGTTTATGTGTGTAATGAGTGGTTACTTTGGCTGACGAGTCCTTCAAACCTAAAACAAAAGTAAACTTTTAGCAAGACATTCATTCTGCTCAATTATGCTGTATTATTATCTTATGACAAAAAAACCATTTTTAACCTGCATGTCCTTAAAAATGGAAAGAATGCTGCCGATAGCCAATGGCTGGCTGGAACAAAGAATGGCATTTTCTAGGCTAAAGAACAAAAGCATTTAAACTTCACTCACCATGGAAAGGTTTTTTTCTGTTTTTTCTTGGTGTGAGATAGAAGGTGTATCAACAGTTTTGGAATCATCACAAATACACTGTTTACGTCTTCTTGCCCGGACGTTAGGAATTTTTACTTTAAAACATAAAATCAGAAAATATATTAAGAATGTGCAAAAATTTTGCCTAATTTTATCAATTGTAATGGTGACAGGAATAGGAAGGATAAATTAAGTCTATAATCACCATGATATCTTAATGTTGACTAGCACCTCATTATTTATTATCAACTGACTAATTTTAGCAAATCTACTGAATATTTGTCACATGCTGGAGATCCAACTCTTTCCATGAATCATCTTATTTAACCTTCATATGAGCCCTGAGGGGTAGGTAGTTAATCACATCTATTTTACAGAAGAGGAACATGAAGCTTAGAGGGCTTCTTCAAGAAGCTGCCTGATGCGTTACACAGCTAGTACTCAAATCAGAGCTGGCTTCCGGTCCAGGCTCCACTATGACCGGAATCCACTGTCTGTATCAGATTCTCTCTGAACCTTCTCCCATTCTGGATTCCCTTTCTCCACATATGGTTACCCTATATCCCTCATTCTGTCGGGTGACCTGTCCAAGGAAAGGTATATACAAGGAACAACAGAAAAGTGGGAATAGATCTGCTGCTGCTGCTAAGTCGCTTCGGTCGTGACTGACTCTGTGCGACCCCAGAGACAGCAGTCCACCAGGCTCCCCTGTCCCTGGGATTCTCCAGGCAAGAACACTGGAGTGGGTTGCCATTTCCTTCTCCAATGCGTGAAAGTGAAAAGTGAAAGTGAAGTCGCTCAGTCGCGTCCGACTCCTTGCGACCCCATGGACTGAAGCCTACCAGGCTCCTCCGTTCATGGGATTTGCCAGGCACAAGTGCTGGAGTGGGGCACCATCGCCTTTTCCAATGATCTAGACCTAGTATTTTATAACAGAGTGCGCAATAGCTCCAAATATGGCTGTGAAGAGAGAAAAAGACATGCCTGGGGCTATAAGAAAAGTCTCACACCCTATGGGCTTAGCATATGGGAGCAGACAAAGAAATGAGGAGCTGTGTCTCAGTCTCCTGACTTTGACCTACATGTGGTCTAGCGTACCAGTAAAATAGGACACGACGACTGTCCTTGCCTCTCACCAATCCTACCAGTTGGTAAGGAGAGTGGCAGGCCAGGGGGAAGGCACGTCACAGGGGTTCTCTTCCCCATAATCTCCCTCACAGACAACACAGATAAGCTCCTGGCTTTCTTCTTCCATGAGTCAAGGCTCACGCATGAAGGAAAAGGAAGATCAATTCCCTCTCCTCAACGCTTCCAAAATTGTTTTTAACTGCCTGTTTTCTGGTTTATCTCTCCACAAGCCTGGAAGCTCCTCCTGGGCTGATCTGTATAGCATGTGCTCAACAAATGTATGTTTTCTAAGTCAGTGCTCACTAAATGCATCTTTAAAAAAACACAAACACACCCGTCACCTCACATTGTTACCTTGTGTGTGTGTGTGTGTGTTGGTGAGAACATTTAAAAGTTACTTTCTTGGCAAACTGCAAGTATACAATTTATTATTAAAAACTGTAATCATCATCTTATACATTAGAAGATCTAATACATTCATTCTCTAGGTGAAAGTTTGTACTCTTTGATCAACATTTCTCCATCTCCTCCCCCACTTCCTCCCCCAAGCCCTTGGCAACCACCACTCAACCATCTATCTGGTTCTTTAAGCTTGACTTTTTAAGGTTCCACATATAAGTGACACCACAAAGAGTTTGCCTTTCTGTATCTTTCTATGCTTATTTCATTTAACGTGACTTTCTCTAGGTTCACCTAACGTTGCTACAAATGGCAGGACTAAATGCTTATTTCCTATAGATAACTCATTATATTAGTTAAGTGCAGAGTACTGCTAAAAATGGTTCCTAAAAATTTCCCTGACTATATATTTCCTTGAAATATTCTTTCCACTATAATATATATTATACATACACTCACACACATATATAAGCATAGTATATTTGCTTAACAAATTCATATTCTAGCATTAGAATATTAGTCTTGAAAAGTCCAACTTTTGCATGACTCATTATAAATTTTGAAGTAATGGAATCTTAGTCGCAAAGACTTTAGTATAATGTCATTCTTTTCCAGTCCCACTATAAAGTAAACCAAATCAGTAACAGTTCTATCTCAGATCCAGTGTTAGGAGAGATGAATGTTTGTTTAATGAACGTGTTTTGTTTCAACATATAATTCTAATACAATAGAACCATACAATCTATAAATTAAATCAAGTTTTGAAATGCTGTTTCTAAAAATAAATTATGCTTTTCAAGAGTTTAATAAACAGACAAAAAATTATCCCTAGTTATGAAACAGTTTACACAAACCTGAAGAACTAGTTTTTCTAAGCAGAGGTATACACCTGTATAAAACAGAAAGAAACCCTGCTATACATACCAGCGACTACAGCATCACTCTCAGCTCCATTGTCAGTCTCAACAGCACCGTAAGCTTTCAGCCGCTCTCTCACATTTTCATCATCTGCTTCATCCAGAACAGTCTTCTGCTCTTCATCCTTTTGATTAGGGTTTGCTCCATGTTGTAGTAGCATCTCAGCTGCCTAGAAGGTATTTTTCCAAAGTTATCTCTACAGATACCTAAACTCAATCATTTCTGCTTTCATTACAGGATAACACTATCAAATATTAAAAGTTATCAAAAAATTTCTCAAACTCTGACCAAGAAAATTTCGATTAAATTTGATATGACAATTGTAAACTGATTCACTGTTTGGCCTGATCTGTCTTCACAGGAGAGTCAAATACAGTGATATGAAAGACCCAGATATGCCACTTTCATTGCCTAAGAGCAGACTTAGACTGATGTCCAGAAGGATTTACTCTGTCTCTGTTACACAGCCTTTTGCCCTCCCCTAAGCTGCTAGAAGATAAGGTACAGAAGGGAGCAAGGATCATTTCAGGATTATATTATATTGTATTATACTATACTATACACTGTATTATAAACTGCCATTAGACAAAGCTGAATAAAGTTTTACTTGAACTATAATACTTCAGATATGTTACTTGTTTAGGAGTTTTTATAAGTTAGCTTGGGAACCTAATGTCCATTCTAATACTCTATGCAAATATGTTTCCTAAATAAATGACTTGTATTCACAGAATCTTAACAAGATAAAAAGAAACAGAAATCATCTACCCCCACCCCCTCTTTACAGAGGAGAAAACTGAGGTCAAAGATGAATGTTGTGACATTCTGGGGGCAAAACTTTCTGATATAAATAATGCTTTCCTGAATAACTCAGACTTGTGTATTAGAATTAAATTCGTAATTCATCAAAGGTAAAGACTGTCACTTATTATTGATAGTAAAAGTCAATTTAGTAAAAAACAGTCAATGATTCCATCTGCATAAGACAAGCAACTCGAATCACTGACAAACCTTTTGATCAGGAAAAGATGGTCAGTATTTTGTTAAAGATATGTTATGTTATGTTATGTTCTAGTAGCTTTTCTCTTTCCACTTGTGTTCAGGTATGGAGAAGCATAAAAATTCAGAAGCAAATGCACCAGTAGAAATTATGACAGTTCCTTATTTGTTCTATGTGTTCCTTATATGTTCTAGAATTAGCCCAGCATGAGGGAAAATATATTTGTTTTAAGGTCAAGCATACAAAACTCACTCCTGCTACTTACTAGCTATGTCCTTGGGCAAGTTACTTACCATTTGAATTTCATTTTTCTCACCCATGAGGCTTAAATGTGAACCCATGTATAAAGTATTTGGCACATGGTGGGGCTTAAGGGAAAACAGTCCCCTAATCAGCTGTGTGTAAGTCCCAGCAATGGTTCTGCCAGTCCTCCCTGCAGCATTTTGCCTAACTTTATGTAGTTTCCTTACACACATTTGTAGATCTGCCAAAGAATGGAGGAAGTTCCCCCTTTACATTGCTGGAGAGGTCTCTCTACGCAGATACATTCTGTCTGGTATCTTGCTGTCAGAATTTTAGCTGTTGGAGCCTTTGAAACTCCAACTTCTGTCTTCTCAGCTCTCTGAGATCATAAGGCTATTTGTTTTCCTCCTCCCGACACTACTGCCTGGAAACTCCCTCTAGCCCATAAGGTGGGGCAATGCACAAGGCTCATCTCATTTGCTTCTGTTTTCTGTTCTCTCCTGCATGTTGTCTAATATCTCAAAACTGTTATTTTGCATATTTTGCTCACTTTTCTAGCTTTTAAGGTGGGAGGGGATATCTTATCCCTGTTATCCTATCTTGTACAAAAGTGAGTGTCCATTTCCATTCATATTTTAGCTTAAAAAAAAACTTTTCCTCTCATTCTCCTTTTCCTTATCTTTTAATACTCCACAGTTTATAAGGTAGAATACAAAACCACCTTGGAAGATAACTTACAACAGAAACTAAGACTTTTTTAAAAATATGCAAGTTGAAAAAGAAAATAAGATGATGAACTCAACTTTGTATATAGTCATGCAAGAGAGAAAATCACAGGATATTATAGAATTGATACTTATTAGTTCTACAATTGGGCTTCCCAGGTGGCACAAGTGGTAAAGAATTTGTCTGCAATGTAGGAGACCTGGGACAGGAAGATCCCCTGGAGAAGGAAATGGCAACCCACTCTAGTACTCTTGTCTGGAGAATCCCATGGACAGAGGAGCAGGACAGGCTACAGTCCATAGGGTCACAAAGAGTCAGACACGACTGAAATGACTTAGCACACACACAGGTCCATAATACCATATATTTATATATCTTGCTCCCTAACTTATCTTTCTAGATTATCTATCAATATCCTACCTCAAAAAAAAAGGGGGGGGACAAAAGGGAGAAAGTGAATCAGAAATAAAAAGAACAAATGACAAACTGTTACATGGAGGGAAAGTTAATGAAGATATAAGGAAAGATGTTGGCCAGTATATGTGTCAAAGTAATCAAAATATCATTAAAAACACTATTTCCTTCATTTCAAATAGAATATTTCTCTTTAAAGTGAAGGCAATAGAGATACGGAAGGTTAATCCAAAAGCAAACTTTATCTGTATCACCACCTAGGTATCAAGAACATCAGTGATTCTCTAAAACAAGCAATAATAGAACACTGTGGCCCATGGGCCAAATCCTGTCTGCTGCCTGATTTTGTAAATGAAGTTGTAGTGGCACACAGTCAAAACCCGCTCATTTACAAACTGTCTAGGGTTGCTTTTATAACAGAATAGCAGGTGAGTGGTTGCAGCAGAGGCTGTGGGGCCCAGAAAACCTAAACTACTGATTATCTAGCCCTTTACAGGAAATAGTTACCAATCCTTGCTCTAGACCAGAGCTGTCCAACAGAGGTCTCTGTGATGATGGAAATGTTCTAATCCGCATTGTCTAATACAGCAGCCACTTGCCGCAAGTAGCTACTGAGTGCTTCAAATGTGGCTAATGCAACTGAAGAACTGAATTTTTACATTTAATTGATTTTAGGTAATTTAAATTTAAATAGTCATTATGTGGTTAGTGGCTATAGTACAGGACAGCGCAGCTCTAAATTAAACTCCTTATTTCAAGGGTAAAGTTATCTTTATCTTTTTCAAGCAGCAGAACTAGGCCTAGAATTCAAGTTCTCCAGTTCTGTGTCTTGTCTGCTAAACCAAGTTCCTTTCTGCTATTTCCTGTGGTTAATTTTCAGTTCTTGACATTTATCTTTACAGAAGACCCTCAACGTCTGAGTAATCATCTTCTCTACTCCTTGAAGTTACCAAATTGCTATGAGAGAAGCTAGAGTCTTCAAAACAGGAAAATTCTCACTTATGAAGAGAAAGTCACTCAGTCATGTCCGAATCTTTGCAACCCCATGGAATGTAGCCTGCCAGCTCCTCTGTCCATGGAATTCTCCAGGCCAGAATACTGGCCAGAAAAATACGCTACAAATTGATAACAAAGTCAAAATGTAAAGATGTAGGATTGCCTGAAAACAAAGTGAAAGTTACTCAGTCATGCCCGATTCTTTGTGACCCCACAGACTATACAGTCCACGGAATTCTCCAGGCCAGAATACCAGAGTGGGTAGCTGTTCCCTTCTCCAGGGGATCTTCCCAACCCAGGGATCGAAACCAGGTCTCCCGCATTGCAAGTGGATTCTTTACCAGCTGAGCTGCAAGGGAAGCCCAAGAACACTGGAGTGGGGGGCCTATACCTTTTCCAGGGGATCTTCCTGACCTAGGAATCGAACCAGGGTCTCCTGCATTACAGGTGGATTCCTTACCAACTGAGCTATCAGGGAAGCCCAGGATTTCCTGAAGTCATATATTAAAATAATATTGTAGAAATGCTTAAAGCACCTGTGAAGCAAAACTGATAAGGGATAAACTAAAAGGTAAAACTGTTAACCTAAAAAAAGAAAAATCAAGATTTTAATATGGTGGTGGTGGTTTAGTCATTAAGTCATGTCTGATTCTTGTGACTCCACGGACTGTAGCTTGCCAGGCTTCTCTGTCCGTAGGATTCTCCAGGCAAGAATGCTGGAGTGGGTTGCCATTTCCTTCTCCAGGGGATCTTCCCAACCCAGGAACTGAACCTGGGTCTCCTGAGCGTTGCAGGCAGATTCTCTACCGACTGAGCTACAATTAGAAAGAGTTAAATTTATTATATAAAAATTTAAAGTGTGATGTTGACTCTTTTGAAGATTTAGTGTAGATTATAATGAACTAGCAGTATTAAAAATACAAGACTTGTCTTTAAATTAGCTTATCTAAATTACTTTGGAACATGGTGTTTTTAGCTGGATACTGTAAAGCTAAAGCCAAGAAGAACTACATGGTCACTATATTCTTATTTAGAAATTACCAGACTTTCTGGAAAGAGCCAGATAGCAATTATTTTGTGTGTGTATGCCGTGGTTTCTCTATCACAACTACTCAGCTCTGCTGGTAGAGCACAAAAGCAGTCACAGACACCACGCAAACAAATGAGCACGACTGTGCTCCGGAGAAACTTCATCCACGTGCACGAAAATGCGAATTCCATGAAGTTTTCATGAAATACTCTGTCTTCCCCCACCTAGTCATTTAAGACTATAGAAGTTACTTTCAGCTATCAGCTGTTCCAAAACAGGCAAAGGGCCAGAACTGCCCTGGGAGCTGTTTGCCAGCCCTTGCTCGAGAAGAGAAATGTGTTTTACACAGTGATATGGATTAACAATTCTGAAAATGCTTTGCATTTATATGAGAGTTGGACAAATAAGTAAATAAACTGTGGATAAAAATAACCAGGTTTATCATTGACAGAAAAAGAAGTTATAAAGAAACAAGATGGATAAAAGCTAGAATAAACTCCGTGAAGCTGGATTAGAGTCTGAGAAGACAGGTTTAATTCATGTTTATTTTAATATATACAGATAGATTAATTCATAGATATAGAAATGAGTATACATGTATTAGTATACTCACATATTTTTCTGTCTTTACCCTCTGAAAGGGCCTAGAAGGAGTGACAAGCTGATAGCAATAAACATAGAACAGGATTTTAATATAAGTGTATTAATACAGGACCTAGGGCCAAAACTGTGGCACCTTTCAAAATTTTTGAAAAAAAGAACTTCCCTGAGACCATGATGCAGAAAGATGAGATAAAGGATGTCCATGTGCTGTCATACTATTTTGCTAGAAAAGCTAAGCCAAGAAAACATACTTTATTGTCTCTCTGCTGAACCAGAAATCAATCAGTATATATTTCAGTTAGAAACTAAATACAATACTACCTAGAGGAGTTAACATAGCAGGCCTAAGACTGCTCTCTAGAGAGGCCGCTTATGTGGTTGGCCTGTAGCTGGCATGTGAGAGCCGGGCTGGCAGTCAGTGTCCAGCGCTGATATAGACCTTTCCCTGATTGCTGTGACTCTCTGTGCTTAAACTGTCTACACACACAATGTGGGGTATGCTTCTGGGAGTCTGGAATCTTAGTAAGTGCTAGGTAGAGGGTGCCTACATGACCAGCCCTCAATATAAATCATGAGCGTTAAGTTTCTAATCAGCTTTCCCGGACAAAAACTCTGTACTTATGTCACTACACTTCACTGCTGAGGGAAAAGCAAACCGTATGTGGCCTCTCGTGAAGAAGAGTACATAGTATATCCTGCACACGGATATCTTCAGACTCCACCTTTTCCTCTGACAATCCAACTATGTATCCTTACTGTATTGCTGGAATAAATCTTACCCGTGAATACCATACGCTGAGCTCTGTAACACCTTCTAACAAATTTCCAGGCATAGGGGTGATGTTGGGGGCAGGGCCCTTATATTCTATATTGCATTTTTCAGGATAGTCTAAAATCTAATTTTCCCACTATGAATTTTTTGCCCTTATTTAAGTGCTTTCACTTTAAATGACCTTTTTCCTGTGCAAATAACCAGCAGGTTCATCACTTCAGTGACTCTTCCTGTTTGTTTTGTTCCACTGCACGATCACATAACCTCAAAATTTTGTCAATTCCTTTTTAACTTAAACATCTTTAAGATCAAAGAGCTTCTTTGATCAAAGGAAGCCTCCCTGGACACTAGCCTATCCATCTGGTATTATTCTTAATTATTAGTTTATACCTTTTATTTCTGCAAGTCACAAATTCAATATTTTTCTTTCACATGACTATATTCAGGCTGAAAACAGTGGAGATATATTTTCACAAAATTAAATAAAAACTACCAGATTATTAAAAAATACCTAGAGACAGATGAAGTGGTATTAGTGACAGATTCAAAATATTTTTTTACATGAATCTTGGTTTTATACTGTTGTTTTTGCTGGTAATTTCCTTAACAACTTTTAAAAGCGAAAAATTATTCCTGAAATCTACACTATCTACAGACAAATTTTCTCCTAAGGTTTGTAAAAAAAAAAGATAAGTTTAAAAATCTCTAGAATTTTAACATCTAGATTTGAAATTTAGTGTTACTCTAATAATTAATCTAGTAATTTTACCCTGTTATTTTCACCATAGTAGTTTATAAAAAAATGAGAAAAAAAAAATACAACAACCCCCAAAGAAACAAGCAACTTTAGCTTTTACCCATTTCTTTGAAACTTCAAACTCACTAAGAAATTTCTGAGTTTAATATTGTCTGGTTATCATATATATCATCACTATATATACTCTTTTATGTACAACAGCAAATCATTTAAGACAATTAAAATTAGAATGTATTACATTGATAGGCTGTGTTTACTCTTAGCCATTTCATTTTATTCTGATTTACATGAATTACACAATGAAGAGACAATGGAAACAGGATTCATTAGGAAATACATCGCTTTTCTAAACTATATGTAATATCATACACACTTGTGCCTCTAAGAAGTTTTAAAAATTCTTTGTCTTAAGGAATCACTTTAATTAGCAATTTAAAATACCTTCACTGTCTTCATTCACTTTTTAAAGAAAAAGAAATAGGAACCTAATATGATGCACTATACCTTTAAATGGTTGTTTGCAACAACATCATGTAAGGGTGGAATTCCATCTACATTTTCGCAATTAACATTAGCATTAGCTTTTAACAACTCTACATCACTCCATCCGTTACTAGCTGCCTTATGGAGTGGTGTCCAACCTAAAAAAGGAAAAAAGAGAAAACAAAAGAAGCTACTTACAAATCAATACTCAAGTAGTATCCTCATTATTAAGTTTATTAGCACTAATGGAATGAATATATATATTGATTCAAATGTATATACTAAGTACTGGACAGGAAATAATATTGAAAACAGGCTACTTTAATGTCCTCTGAGCCCACAGCTGCCCTTGGACATGGCCTTGTCCACCAGAAGGCCCAGGACCCAGCTCTTCCCACAGTGCACACAGACTAGACCCAGGACACCCAGGGCCCTGCAGCCAGAGACCCTGGAGCCCAGTTCTACCCGCCAATGGGTGGGGACCAGCCCCAGAAACCCCTGGGCCTAAGCCCTGTCCATCAGCAAGCCCGCTCTAGCCTTGGGAATAGACTCAGCCACTAGCAGGTGGACACCAGCCCCACTGTAATTGTGGACAATTACAGCTCCACAGCCTGCTGTGACAGAAGGCAGTCTACCAACAAGCAGGCCAGCACCAGCCCTAGGACCAGCTGGGCCCGAGTTCTGCTCAGTAGTAGGCCAGCATAAACTTTAGGTCCACTGAACCCCATAGCCACCTGTATCAAGAACTGGTCCCGCTCATCAGCAGTCCAACACGAGCTCTAGAACCTGGGGGCCCTGCATCCCATCCCCAAGACCTGGCTCTGCTCACCAGTGGGCTGGCAGTAGTCCCAAGAACTAGCTTCATCCACTGGAAGGCAGGAAACAGCCCTGGGATCTCCCATATCCAGACTCTGCCCATCAGTAAACAAGCACTAGTCCTGGGGTCTCCTGGGGTTCAACAGCCAACTGCCTTGTGACGTAGCTCCACCAACCAGGCCAGCAGCCTTCACACAAAGCAGGGCAGCCAACCCAACTGGGGACAAGCCAAGCCTACCAGACCACCCACAGCAGTCAGACTGACACAAAAGAAGGACGCATTTTGCTCACATAGTGGGGACCCCCAGAACATACAGCTCTGGTAATCAGAGGGAAGGGAGCTCCCAGAAGCATAAGACATTTCCTATAAGAGGCTACTTCTCCAAGGCTGGGAAATGTAGCAAACCTCTCAGATACACAGAAATAAACTAGCTAGTTAGGCAAAATGAGGCAACAGAGTTTAAAAGAAAGAAACAAGATAAAGCCCCAGGAGAAGAACTGAGTGAAGTGGAGATGGGAAATCTATCTAAGAACGAGTTCAAGGTAATGACTATAAGGATAGTCAAAGAACCTGGGAGAAGAATGGATAAACAGAGAAATTAGAAGTTTTTAACAAAGAGTTAGAAAACAAAGACCAACCAACCAGAGATGAAGAACACAATAACTGAAATGACAAATACACTAACAGGAATTAACAATACACTAAATGATATATAAGAACGCATCAGCAAGCTGGATAACACAGCAGTGGAATTCAAAAAGTAAGGACAGTTTAAGAGCTCTCTGGAACAATATCAAGTGTGCCAATATTTTCATTATAGGAGTCCCAGATGAAGAAAAGAGAGAAAGGGACTGAAAACATATTTGAAAACATGATAGCTGAAAGGCCCCCTAACCTGGGAAAAGAAAGAGACCTCCACGCCCAGGAAACAAGATCAAGACAGTCCCAAACAGGATCAACTTAAAGAGGACCACATTAAGACACAGCGTGATTTAAATGGAAAAATTAAAGACAGAGAATATAAAAAGCAGCAAGAGAAAAGCAACAAATAACATACTAGGGAACTTCCATAAGACTTTTGGCTAACTTTACAATAGAACTCTGCAGGTCAGAAAGCAGTGGTACCATATATTTAAAGTGATGAAAGGGGAAAATGTACAACCAAAAATATTGTACCCAGCAAGGTTTTTATCAAATATGATGAAGATATCAAAAGCTGTATAGACAAGGAAGAGCTAAAAGAACTCAGCACCACCAAACCAGCTTTATGAGAAATGTGAAAGGGACTCCTCTAAGGAAAAAAGAAAAGGCCACAACTAGAAACATGAATATTATTATGAAAGGAAAAAGTTAATTGGTAAAGACAAATATACAGTAAAGATAGTAAGTCAACTGGGTACAAAATTAATAGGAAGTTTAAAAGACAAAAGAAATAAAATCATCTATAACCATAATAAGTAGTTAAGGAACACACAAAACATGAAAAATATGATACTAAAAACAGATATTGAAAACGCCTTACACTACTGGAGAAGTGGAGAGTAAATATGCAGGGTTGTTAAAATGTGTTTGAAACTAAGAGATCAGAAGCAAGTTAAAATAATCATATAATATATATATGAATATAAATTTTGTTTTTATTCAGTTTTTTCTTTTGTTTTCTTGTTATTTTATGATTATCTTTAATGTTATGTTTAGTTTCCATTTTCTTTTTTGCATATCTATTATAGATTTTTCACTTAAACACACATTCAGGGTAACCATGAGTGAAAATCTATTATAGATTTTTCACTTAAACACACATTCAGGGTAACCATGAGTGAAAATCTATTATAGATTTTTCACTTAAACACACATTCAGGGTAACCATGAGTGAAAATCTATTATAGATTTTTCACTTAAACACACATTCAGGGTAACCATGAGTGAAAATCTATTATAGATTTTTCACTTAAACACACATTCAGGGTAACCATGAGTGAAAAATCTATAATAGATATGCAAAAAAGAAAATGGAAACTAAACATAACATTAAAGATAATCATAAAATAACAAGAAAACAAAAGAAAAAACTGAATAAAAAAAGAATTACAAAAACAACTCCCAAACCATGAACACAATGGAAATAAGAACATATATATCAACAATTACTTTAAAAGTAAATGGACTAAATGCTCCAATCAAGACAAAGAATGACTGAATGGATACAAGAACAAGACCCATATCTCCCGCATTGTAGACAGACACTACCGTCTGAGCCACCAGGGAAGTCCTATACTGCCTGCAAGAGACTCACTTCAGATCTAAAGACACACAGACTGAAAGGTAGGGAATGGAGAAAGGTATTCCATGCAAATGGAAACAAAAAGCAACCTGGAGTAGCAATATCTGTATCAGATAAAATACTTTAAAACTAAAAACTGTTATAAGAAACAAATAAGCACATCGCATAATGACCAAGGAATCAATCCAAGAAGAAGGTGTAACAATTTAAAATACATCTGTATCCAACACAGGATCACCTAAATATATAAAGCAAATATTAACAGACATAAAGGGAAAAACCAACAGTAACACAATAATAGTAGGGGATTTTGACACTCCACCTTCATCAATGGACAGATCATCCAGAAAGAAAACCAATAAGGAAAAACTCATAAATGACACATTATATCAGATGGACTTAAACTGATATATATAGAACATTCCATCCCAAAGAATGTGAAAAGAATTCACATTCTTTTCAAGTGCACATGGATCATTCTCCAGGAGAGGTCACATGCTAGGCAACTAAACAAGTATCAGTAAATATAAGAACATTGAAACCATATTGAGTATCTTTTTATTCATACTGAAATCACTATGAGACTAGAAATCAACTACAGGAATAAAACTGTATGGCGGCTAAACAATATACTACTCAACAACCAATGGATCACTGAAGAAATCAAAGAAAAAAACAACAAACATGTAGAGACAAATGAAAATGAGGACATAATGATCCAAAATCTATGGGATGCAGCAACAGCAAGTTCTAAACTTCTACAGAAGAAAAGTCTCAAATAAACAACCTAAACTTATCTCTAAAGGAACAGGAGAAAGAAGAACAAAAAATGGGAAAGGAGAAGGAAAGAAATCATAAAGTTCAGAGCAAAAATAAATAGAGGCTAAATAAATAGAAAAAAAAATCAGTGAAACTAAGAGCTGATTCTTTGAAAAGATAAAATTGAAAACACTGTGGCCAGATATACCATGGAAAAAAGAAAAGGCCCAAATGAAATAAAATATAAATAAAAATGTTATAATTAACAGCACAGAAGTGCAAAGGATCATAATAGATTACTACAAACAACTACAGGCCAATAAAAAGGACAACCTACAAGAAAAGGAAAAATTCCTGGAAATATACAATCTCTTAAGACCTAACCAGGAAGAAACACAAAACAGAAACAGATCAATTACCAGCAATTAAATTGAATCAGTAATTAAAACTCCCAACAAAGTCCAGATGGCTTCACAGATGAATTCTACCAAACATTTAGGGAAGAATTAATACCTGTCCTTCTCAAATTATTCCTTGCAGAGGAAGAAACAATTCCAAATTCATTGTACACGCCCAGCATCTCCTTAACACAAAAATCAGAAAAAGATATCATACACACAAAAGAAAATTACAGGTCAATATCACTGATGAACATAGGTGCAAAAATCAAATTTGCAAAACTTTTAGCAAATCGAATCCAACAATACATTAAAAGTATCATACACCATGATCAAGTGGGATTATCCTAGGAATGCAAGGAGTTTTCAATGTCTGCAAATCTATTAACGTGACATAGCACATTAACAAAATGAGGAATAAAAATCATATGACCACACAGATGCAGAAAAAGCTTGTGATAAAATTCAATATCCATTTATGATCAACTCTCCAAAAAGTGGGCATAGGGGGAACATATCTTAACAAAATAATAAAGGCCATATATGACAAACTACAGCTAACATCATACTCAACAGTGAAAAGCTAAAAGCATTTCCTCTAAGATTAGGAACAAGACAAGGATGCCCACTCTCATGTTTATTCAACCTGTTATTAGAAGGTCTAGCCACAGCAATGAGAGAAGAAAAAGAAATAAAAGGAATTCGAACTGCAAAGAAAGAAGTAAAGCTGGCACTCTTTGCAGATGACATGATACTATACATAGGAAGATCCTAAAGATACCACCGAAAAACTACTAGGGCTCATCAACAAATTCAATTAAGCTGCAGGATACAAGATTAATATACAGAAATCTGTTGCATTTCTATACACTAACAGCAAATGATCAGAAAGCAAAATTAAGGAACTTTCTCATCTTCAACTGCATCAAAAAGAATAAATACCCTGGAATAAACCTACCTAAGGAGGTAAAAAACCTATACTCAGGAAATTATAAAGTAGTGATGAAAAAACTGAAGATGATACAAACAGTTGAAAAGATAAGATATACTATATTAGAAAAACTAATAGTTAAAATGACCATATACCATGGTGATCTAAGATTCAATGTAAGTCCTATCAAAATACCAATGGGATTTTTCACAGGGATAGAATAATTTTAAAACTTGTATGATAGCACAAAAGATCTTACCTAGGCAAAACAAACTTGAGAAAAAAGAACAGACTGGAGGAATCACATTCCCTGACTTCAGATTAGACTACAAAGCTACAGTAATCAAGACAGTCTCATATGGGCAGAAAAAGAGACACGCAGATCAATGAAACTGAATAGACAGCCCAGAAATAAATCCACACACTTAGGTCAGTTAATCTGTGACATAGGAGGCAAGAATAAACAATGGAGGGAAGACGGTTTCTTCAATAGTGGTACCAGGAAAAACTGAACAGCTATATGTTTAAAAAAATGAAATCAGAATAGTCCTCACACTATATATAAACATAAGCTCAAAATGAACCAAAGAACCAAATGTATAACTGGAAGTCATAAGACGCATAGAAGAAAACACAGACAAAATGCTTTTTGAGTAAATTGTAGCAACATTGTTTTGGATCTGTCTCCTAAGACAAAGGAAACAAAATAAAAAAAAATAGAAAAATGGAATCTAGTTGAACTTAAAGCTTTTTCACAGCAAAGGAAATCATTAACGAAAAGAAAATCTACTGAATGGCAGAAAATATCTGCAAACAATATGACTGGTAAGGGGTTAATATCCAAAATAGATAAATAGCTTATACAACTCAACATCAAAAAACAAACAGGCCAATCAAAAAGTGGGCAAAAGACCTGCACAGACGTTTTTCCAAAGAAGATGTACAGATGGACAACAGGCACGTGAAAAGATGCTCAACACTGACAATCATCAAAACAATGCCAGTCAGAGCCACAGTGAGATATTATCCCACTCTGGTCGGAATGATTATCATCAAAAAGAACACAAACGGTGTTCACAAAAGGAATACCAACAAATAACAAATGTTGGTGAGGACACGTAAAAAAGAGAGCCCTTACACACTGTTGGTGGGCGTGTGAATTGGTGCAGCCACGGCAAAAAAACAGTCTGGAGGTTTCTTAAAAAACAGAACTCCACATGATTCAGCAATTCCACTGTTGGGTATGTATCTGAAGAAAACAAAAACACTAATTCAAAAGGATACATGCACCCCCATGTTCACAGCAACATTATTTACAATAAGCAAAGGAGTACTACTTGGCCATAAAAAGAATGAAATTTTGCCTTCTGCAAAAACATGGATGAAATAAGTCAGACAGAGAAAGATAAATACCCTTATGTTATCACTTATACGTAGAATCTAAAAAATAAAGGAAACAAGTAAATACAACAAAACAAAAAGAGATTCATGGATACAGACAATAAACTAGTGGTTACCAGGGGGAAGAGGGATAAAGAGAGAGGCAAGACAGGGTAAGGAATTAAAAGGTATAAACTGCTATATATAAAATAAATAAGCTCAAGGATATACTGTACAGTACAGGGAATACAGTCAATATTTTACAATAACTAAGTGGAATATAGTCTATCAATTTTGAATCACTATGTTATACACTTGAAACTAATATATTATAAATCAAGTATATCTCAATAAAAACATAATCTTCATTTTTTAAAACAAATTAATCTCATCAAAATATTTATTGATACAAGTGACAAAAGACTAACAGAACACAAGCTATCATGGGACCAAATAAGCACCAATCATGCCAAATGGTTTCAAGTCAGATATTAAATTAGAGTAAGATCATGGGAACATTTCACGCAAAGATAGGCTCGATAAAGAGGACAGAAATGGTCTGGACCTAACAGAAGCAGAAGAGATTAAGAAGAGGTGGCAAGAATACACAGAAGAACTGTACAAAAAAGATCTTCCTGACCAAGATAATCACGATGGTGTGATCACTCATCTAGAGCCAGACATCCTGGAATGCGAAGTCAAGTGGGCCTTAGAAAGCATCACTACAAACAAAGCTAGTGGAGGTGATGGAATTCCAGTTGAGCTATTTCAAATCCTGGAAGATGATGCTGTGAAAATGCTGCACTCAATATGCCAGCAAATTTGGAAAACTCAGCAGTGGCCACAGGACTGGAAAAGGTCAGTTTTCATTCTAATCCCAAAGAAAGGCAATGCCAAAGAATGCTCAAACTGCCGCACAACTGCACTCTTATCACATGCTAGTAAAATAATGCTCAAAATTCTCCAAGCCAGGCTTCAGCAATACGTGAACCGTGAACTTCCAGATGTTCAAGCTGGTTTTAGAAAAGGCAGGGGAACCAGAGAACAAGATGCCAGCATCCACTGGATCATGGAAAAAGCAAGAGAGTTCCAGAAAAACATCTATTTCTGCTTCATTGACTATGCCAAAGCCTTTGACTGTGTGGATCACAATAAACTGTGGAAAATCCTGAAAGAGATGGGAATACCAGACCACCTGACCTGCCTCTTGAGAAATCTGTATGCAGGCCAGGAAGCAACAGTTAGAACTGGACATGGAACAACAGACTGGTTCCAAATAGGAAAAGGAGTACGTCAAGGCTGTATACTGTCACCCTGCTTATTTAACTTATATGCAGAGTACATCATGAGAAATGCTGGACTGGAAGAAACACAAGCTGGAATCAAGATTGCTGGGAGAGATCTCAATAACCTCAGATATACAGATGACACCACCCTTATGGCAGAAAGTGAAGAGTAACTAAAAAGCCTCTTGATGAAAGTGAAAGAGAGTGAAAAAGTTGGCTTAAAGCTCAACATTCAGAAAACGAAGATCATGGCATCCAGTCCCATCACTTCATGGGAAATAGATGGGGAAACAGTAGAAACAGTGTCAGACTTTATCTTCTTGGGCTCCAAAATCACTGCAGATGTGACTGCAGCCAGGAAATTAAAAGACACTTACTCCTTGGAAGAAAAGTTATGACCAACCTAGATAGTATATTCAAAAGCAGAGACATTACTGTGCCGACTAAGGTCCATCTAGTCAAGGCTATGGTTTTTCCTGTGGTCATGTATGGATGTGAGAGTTGGACTGTGAAGAAGGCTGAGTGCCAAAGAATTGATGCTTTTGAACTGTGGTGTTGGAAAAGACTCTTGAGAGTCCCTTGGACTGCAAGGAGATCCAACCAGTCCATTTTGAAGGAGATCAGCCCTGGGATTTCTTTGGAAGGAATGATGCTGAAGCTGAAACTCCAGTACTTTGGACACCTCATGCGAAGAGTCAACTCGAAAAGACTTTGATGCTGGGAGGGATTCAGGGCAGGAGGAGAAAGGGACGACAGAGGATGAGATGGCTGGATGGCATCACAGACTCGATGGACGCGAGTCTGAGTGAACTCCGGGAGTTGGTGATGGACAGGGAGGCCTGGTGTGCTGCGATTCTTGGGGTCGCAAAGAGTCTGACACGACTGAACAACTGAACTGAACTGAACTGAACTGAAGATCATCTGACCTTCCTATTTATATCTTGTATTGTCACATTTCTCTTTAAAAAGACATGTGATCAATCAATCTGAGTTTTTTCCCTCTGGAATTTCTTACACAAGTTTTTTTTGTGTGTGTGCTTGAGAAAAATGTTAGAAGATCAATTTAAAAATGGAGCTTTAGGATAAAAACAAGACCTGGAAGAAAAAAAGCAATATTATCAAGAAATAAGAAAAGAAGGGACAGGGAAAGAGGAAAATTTGGCATTCTCTATAAAGTTAGGCAATGATATTAAAGCCTCCAAGGAAAATGCCTAAACAAAGCTTCTTTATTGAAAAATGAATGAAAATAAATGAATGCTCCCAAAGATATATTAAAAGCTGTTTCAATGGTTATTTTGGCAATTGGTGGGAACTAAGATAAACCATAAAATATTATAAAAAGAATATTCAAAGTGAGCTTCTATATAACAGTCAGGATCAAAATGGGGGAGGGTGGGTGAACTGTATATATCAGTGAGTTCAAATTATAAAGACATTTACAATTTAAAAATCCGAACCTGCATTATCTTTTAGATTCACGTCTGCTCCAGATTCTATTAGACCTTTCACTAGAGACAAATGTCCTCTTCTGGCAGCCAGATGAAGCCGGCTTTCCCCTGTGGCATTCCTCTTCTCGATCCCAGATGTTTTCCCTTCTGTAAATTTGCCAAGCAAAACTGAGTTTTCTGCCAAGTGCTGATTATTACGAAGGATCTTAGAAAACACAAAGCAACTTCCTAAAAACATCCTAAAAAGGATGCACTGCACAGAAAGTGGAAGCCGTTCCGTCATGTCCGACTGCTTGCAACCCATGGACTGCAGCCCGCCAGGCTCCTCTATCCATGGAATTCTCCAGGCCAGAATACTGGAGTGGGGTGCCATTCCCTTCTCCAGGGGATCTTCCCAACCGAGGCATCGAATCCAGGTCTCCTGCATTGCACGCAGATTCTCTACCATCTGAGCCACCAGGGAAGTCCCACAGAAAAACGTACCTCAATTAATATTATAATTGCTGTTGCTATTTTAAAACACACTTCGTAAAGAAATGGTAGAGCATCTGAGCACGTTAATTCTTTCTGATTGTTGTCCACTCTATCCTAAGCTTGACTGAAACAATAAGACTTGCTTCATTTCTATACTCATTTCACTCAATGATCCATAATCCGCTTTCTACATTTATTCTCATATCTCAACGAGTGTGTTTCTGATGACAAAAGATGTCAGAACCAAACTATGGCCTATTGAGCATTTCATTTTTCTTTCACAGAAAATTCAGTACAATATTATTATCTAAATATCTTAATTTCTTTTCCTTACATCACAAGTTAGAAATACTAAAAACAATGAAAATTTTCCCTAAACTATGCTAAAATGATGTACTAGAAGATATTTTTGTAACATTATATACAGAAAACAGAAGACACTATCTCTTCTTTTGAGTGGCCTGCAGCCTAGGGGAATGAGAGACATGTAAAAAATTACATGAAAATCTGATTAAGTGCTACGAGAGAAACATATTAGTTTCTTGTGGTTCTGGAGATCAGAAATCCAACACCAAGGCGTCAGCAGGGCTACAATTTCTCTGGAAGCTATAAGGAAGAATCCTTCCTTGCTTCCTCCAACTTAGCTTCTTTGGCTTTTGGCCACATTGTTCTTTTGTCTGGCTCTTCACATTATCTTCTCTTTCCTTGCATGTCTCAAGGCTGTCTCCATTTTTCTTTTATAAGGACACTTGTTAGATTTGGGTCCCATTTGAAAAATCCAATACAATTTCCTCATCTCAAGGTCCTTGACTATATCTGCAAAGATTCTTCTTCCAAATAAGGTAATATTCACTCTTTAAATGCAACAGTATCATAGATTCCAGGGATTAGGATGTGGACATAATGTTTTTGGGGGACCACTATTCAATCCACTATAGGAGGTATGTGTAAGAAGCGCTTTAGTTTCCATGAGAGGGAGACAATGGGGAAAAGTTCAGAAAGGATGCCTAGTATTCCTACCTCTTACTCTATCAACTTTTTCTCACTAATCAACTTAGCAGGGCTTAACATTTGACCTGAGGTAGTCCAGCCTATGTTTCACCACAGAACTAGCTCCAAGAACTCCCAAAGAATAGTCATTTATCCATATTGTCAAACATACACAGTTCATGTATCTGACAAAAAGAAACTAGTGGCTATGCTTCTTTAATTTCCCTCATGTTAAAAGGGCTCAGTGAAAGTTCTAAGGGATCTGACGCAGTCCAGATCTGCTGCCCCGACTCAGCCTCCTTGCTGTCTCTACTGTTGACCTTATCCCCTCTAACATAACAAACAGACAAAAATATGTCAATATACTGGAAGACTAAGAGACCCTCAAGTGGTGTATTATAGTAAAACCACCTAACAAATACAGCCGAAATAACCTTATAAATTAGCGAATGACTAAAAAAATAAAACAGTAAATATGAAAGTGTATATAATTCTTTGAAGGAGAGTGAGAGTGGTCATGCAAAAACCTTGTCCCTATATAGTACAGGAATACAAACCTTGGCTGCGGGTAGCTTTGGAGACATTTTTTCTTTTTCTGAAATTCTGAATTTTTTTGTGTGATTGGATATTAGTAGGTATATGAATTTCTGAATCTGGTTTTTCTTTTTTCTCTTTACAATTTCTTATACCGTTTTCATCTCCACTGACAAATTGCTCACCTGAAAAAAAAGAAAAACATTTTGAAGTATCAGTGTTGTATTTCTCTTTACTGGTTATAGGACTAAGAAAGAGTCTAGTCATATAATTGCTCCACGTTTCTGTTCCTTTCTAGACTGCTTTTTTATTTAAAGGAATGGAAGCCTTTAAAAATGTTTTCATACAACAAACGTAAATTAGTTTCCTGGATGCAATTTCAACAGTGAATCACTAAAATCAATGGAGTTAACATTTTCCTGCTATGAAAATGTTGTTAGGTTTCTTGACATCAAGTAGGTGCTATATTAAAAAGAAAGCTAAAAACTTATAGAAATACTTTTTTAACTTGTCAATATTAATTTAGCACCTTCTTTCAAAGAAAATACCATTCCTTAACTAATTAATAGTATCTCCAAATTGTGATCCACATGTCCTCATTCTGATCAGTTTGGGCAGAGGTTAAGTGAAATTCAGTTGGAAACTTATATGAAATAACTACATCTATAGGAAATGTGTACAAACTGAACACTACTGCTAATACCTGCTTTGTGAGAAATCTCCTTCTCTTCTCTTTGACTAAGTTGTGAGATGTTGGTCAATTCCTCATTGTCAGTAGAATGAAAACCTATATTTTGTATGGCTTTGCTCTCTTGTCTCCTTTTTTCAGCTTTAGTTGTTTCCATTACTTGAGAAGGAACACGTCTGGATGAAGGCCTATTTGAAGGACTTGTTTCTTGGCCCGTGTCAGTGTGATTCCTTTTAGTGTCTCCTTCCTTGTTCACCTTTTCCACAATATGTACATCTGTTTGATTCATTAAAGGAGTTAGTATGCTAGGGCTATAATCCTGAGGATTCTTGATTAGCTTCTCATGACTGGTCAACTCTGAAACTTCATGTGTCGAGAGTGTTCCTATACAAGCCAGAGGAGTATGTTCAGGACTACCACGTGAGTGATCAAAAGAAGTTCCACAAAAACATTGTTCATAATTTGAAACATGTTCAGAAACTATTATATTATCTGAATTAGAAAAGCTAACAGCTTCCTGTTGTGGAAGTATGGTTAGGCTGTCTGCTTTTAACTCATTTTCCTGTGGAAAATGGTCTTGAGAAGGTAAAAACTGTTGAAAATCCATTTCTTCTCTATTTGTTTTATTCTCTTTATAATTATCATGGTTTTTGCAACCTGAAGAACTTATCACCTTTTTAGATATTACAGTCTCCTCAGAGGCACAGAAATCACCATGATCATCATTATTAAAATTTTCCTTTATAAAGGATGGGGAAATTTTTTCCCACTCGAGGCTCTCATCTTTTTGACTTGAGTTACTGTTTTCATGAGATTTATAAGGGCTAATGTGCTCCTGGTCTTGGAGAATATGAGGCTGCTGATCTGTAGTAACAGGTGGTAACTTGGTTTTTTCATGTAGAGAAAGTCCTAAGAGAGAAACAGCTTCAGCTTGGTCAATGGATTCTACTTCCATACATTTTATTTCTTGACTGCCTGATAAATCCAGGCTTTGAGTATGTGTCTCTCTGGGAATTGAACAAGTTTCAACATCATTACGCAAACCATTTCTCAGGCCTGATGGAGCTCGGCTGAAAGGTTTACATGGCTTTTCTGGAAGGTCATCAAGCATCTGGAGAGCTTGTTGCTGATGAGTAACTGATCTGCTTACTCTTCTAGAAGAAGATACAGCCACTGTCTTTCTTGGACTGCCTTCTTGGCTCGTATCAGCCACTTGAGTCCTTCTATGCTGTGTATTTCTTCTTCCTGCATCTTTAGATACACTTGTGCTGGGATGCTCAGCACTGTGGAGGCTGTCCTTTCTGAATCCTGTGGAGTGTATCTGGTTAAGAATTGATTGTTTCTGCTTGCATTTACCAATTCTCATGTTTGAGGAATCTTTTCGATAATGTTCATATATATCTGTATTTATAAATAAACTCTTTCTGCTTCCTTTATTGATTTCTACATGTTCTGGCTTCTGTCTGTTGGAATTTTCGTCATAAACAAACCCACTGTGATTTTTAGAACTGAATTTTGGTTTCTATAGAAACAAAATACATAGTTAGCTTTAACTGTCAGCTGTAATTCTGCATTCAATTCATTCTGGATTGGAGAAAAAGAAAACTATTATTCCATTCAACCTTATAATTTGATCTAACCACAGGGCCTGCTAGGATATATACAACCTGATGTATATTTCAGAAAAAATAGACAAAAAGCAGAAAGACAAATGTAATAGATTTAAACTCCATATATGCACTAATTATTATTTTTTCCTGTACATTTTACATTGTACTTGCCAGTATTTTAGCACTATCAATCTTATTACTAAACATAATAAAAAATTTTAATCAAGCTAATCCATATAGGCTTTTAAAACAATCAGACAATTTCTTCATAAGGAATCTTTGCAACTATGCTTTAAAACCACTCTCCTCTCCCATTTGTTATAGAGATAGAATTAAGAGTTTCTTCCTCTGGTATCTGTGAGCATCACAGTATGCTTCCACATAGGGTAGTGGAAGAAGGGATTTAAAAACAAAAAGACAGATAATGCAACCAAGTAGGCGTGTACGGAAAGATTACTGTGGGCTGACAAGACTGAGACAGGAACAGGGCTTCCTCTCACACATCACAACAGAAGCATCAGATGGGAAATAACTGCCCACCACGTAAAGTTTAACGGGCTGGATTAGCACCTTTGACTCATTCTGTGCTCAGGCCAGAGGAAAGTCAACATGGCTGATAAACCTCATGGCTTTATAAAGGGGAGAAAGGAAGTAGAAATGGTTACCAATACATTAGTGTGCCCACATATACTACATTTACTCAACTGCTTCCCAAACTAACAGCCCAGAACCTTCTGAGTCTTATGTAATTATTCCAAAGTGTCTAAAAAGCAAAGGCGAAGTCACTGTTCCTGATGAATGCTTAACAGTCTTTCTTTCCCCTCCAATGATCAATAAAATAACCCACAGGTGTGCTTCATAAACACATCCACTGCTGAACAGAGAGCTACCTTGTGCCGGTGTGCATCCTCTCCATCTGAAGGGTCAAGGCTATTCTTCTGAGCTGTAAACAAAAAAAGAAAATCAAAGAAAACAGCCTCCAGAGGTCAGACTCTAGGCTTCTAAAACCACAAGGCCTTTGCCGTGAGCAAACCAAGCAGAAAAAATAAAATTACGAAAACACATTTTATTAAAATTGGCACATATAACATTACATAATTTATGATTTCCATATTTATTATAAACCAGATACTATCTTGAGAGAGCTGAAAACACTTCTGTAGGAAAAGCAAAATAGACCCAACAACATAATGCTGAAGATGGGCACTGAACTCGGTATTTTTATATTCCCCACAGTTATACTCAGATATGCAAGTATACAAGCTTTTATAAGGCAAAAGTTCTTTCATAATGAATTGCATCATTATCACTTCCTAATACATCTGCTTACTAAAGTTGAAAGATACATGATTAATATACAGAAATGCACTGCTTTTCTATGCACTAATAGGGAACTATCAGAAAGATAAAGTAAGAAAAAAAATTTTTTACATTTACAATCTCATCAAAAAGAATAAAATACCAAGGAATAATCTTAACCAACTTATACTTTGAAAACTATAAACATCAGTGAAGGAAACTGAAGATGATACATGGAAAAGAGAAGATATACTGTGTTCTTGGACTGAAAGAATACTATCAAAATTTCCATACTACCCAAAGTAATCCACAGATCTAATACAATCCCTATCAAAACGGTCACAGCATTTTTCACAGAACTACAAGTAATCCTGTAATTTATGCAAGACCACAAAAGACCCTGAACTGCCAAAGCAATCTAGAGAAAGATGAACAGAGCTGAAGGAATCATACTCCCTGACTTCGGACTACACAAAACTACAGTAATCAAAACAGCATGGTGATGGCACAAAAACAGACACAGATTGATGGGACAGACTAGAAAGTTCAGAAATAAACCAATGCGGTTATTTTCAACAAACTTGTGACAAAAGAGGCAAAATACAATGAATAAAAAGAAAGTCTCTTCAATAAATGGTACCTATGATAAGCAGTGAAACTGGACAGCTATGTGTAAAAGAATGAAATTAGAACATTTGCTCACACCACATACAAAAATAAACNAATGAATAAAAAGAAAGTCTCTTCAATAAATGGTACCTATGATAAGCAGTGAAACTGGACAGCTATGTGTAAAAGAATGAAATTAGAACATTTGCTCACACCACATACAAAAATAAACTCAAAATGGATTAAAGACATAATCTTAAGAACAGAAACCACAAAACTTCCAACAGAGAACATGGGCAGGATGTTCTTTGAAATAAATCATTGTAATATTTAATATTATTTTGTTATATTATTATATCTGTTTCCTAAGGAAACAAAGGAAATGAAATAAAGGATAAACAAATGGGACCTAATAAAACTGAAAAGCTTTGCATAGCAAAGGAAATCACTGACAAGACAAAAAGATGATCTACTGAATGGAAGAAAATATTTGCAAATGATATGACCAATAGAGGTTACTGTCCAAAATATATAAGCAATTCATACAATGCAATATAAAAAAAAACAACTAAAAAAATGGACAGAAGATGTGAATACACATTTTTCCAAAGAAGATATACAGATAGCTAACAGGCACATGAAAAAATGTTCAACACTAATAATCATCAGAGAAATACAAATCAAAACCGCAATGAGATGTTACCTCACACCTGTCAAAATATCTATCATCAAAAAGTCTATAAACAACAAAAGCTGTTAAGGGTTTGTAGAAAAGGGATCCCTTGTACACTGTTGGTGGGAATGTAAATTGCAGCCACTATGCACCGACTCAGTGGACATGAGTTTGAACTGGGAAACAGTGAAGGACAGAGAAGCCTGCCGTGCTGTAGTTTATGGGGTCGCAAAGAACTAGTTGGACATGACTTAATGACTGAACAGCAACAACAACAATGGAAAACAGTATGGAGATATGGAGACTTCTCCAAAGAAGAAAAGTAGAGCTAGATATGACTGGACTTCCTTGGTGGCACAGTGGATAAGAATCCACCTGCCAATGCAAGGGACACAGGTTCGATCCCTGGTCTGGGACGATTCCACATGCTGTGGAACAACTAAGCCCGAGGGCCACACTACTGCGTCCATGCTCTGGGGCCTGTGAGCTGCAACTACTGAGCCTGTGTACCGCAACGAGTGAAGCCCACAGCCAAGAGCCCACATGCTACAGCTGCTGAGCCAGCGTGCTGCAACTGCTGAAGCCCAAGCACCTAAAGCCAGTGCTCTGCAACCGGAGACGCCACCGCAACGAGAAGCTCGTGCACCACAAGGAAGAGTAGCCCCTGTCTCCACAGCTAGAGAAAGCCTGCACAGAAAGCAAATGAAGACCCACCGCAGCCAAAAATAAAGTTAATTAATTTAAAAAAAAGGAAACCAGGAAACCATGATATGATCCAGCAATTAAACTGCTGGATATATACCCACAGAAAATGAAAACATGAATTCAAAAAGATACTAGCACCCTCATGTTCATAGTAGCGTTATATATAATACCAAAGATACAGAAACAACCTAACTGTCCATAGCAGATGAATGGATAAAGAAGACGGAGTATATATTCATGCAATGGGATACTACTCAACCATAAAAAAGAATGAAATTCTGCCATTTGCAACAACCCAGAAGGCATTATTCTTGGTGAAATAAGAGAAGGACAAACACTCTATATTACCACTTATATGTTGAATGTAAAAAAATAAAACAAATCAATGTGTAAACAGAAACAGACTCACAGATACAGAAAACAAAGTAACAGTTACCAGTGGGGAAAGGGAAGAGAGAGGGGCAAAAAAAGGTTTGGGAATTAAGAGATACAAAATACTATGTATAAAATAAATAAGCACAGGGATATAGCCATTACTTTGCAATAAGTTTAAATGGAGTATACCATATAAAAATACCGAATCACTACATTGTATACCAGAAACTAACATAATATTGTAAACCAATTATACTTCAATAAAATATAAATGATTCTTATATAATCTTTTTGAAACTGAAGTTTAACTTAACTGCTCCTTTGCTGTTTAACTTAACAGTGTAATGATGAATGACAAGGCAAAAGTATAGCCGTAAGAAAATATTCTTAAGGAATGAAAGTAAACAATCCTGACCATATTCATTGAAAAAGATACAGCCAAACATAAGTTACAATTTATAACTCATGTTATTCAGTCAAAGGATTATGGGGAAAAAACCCAGAACTGTATAAAAGTTTTCTGTCTGCAATGCATATCCTGGGAAAAAGTACATTTAGTATTATCTTTCTTAGTTCCTTTAGAGTTCTTCCATTTGGTGCATTTGCAAATGAAGCCACAATGTCACTGGATGGATTTTCTCAAAATTTTTGAGGAAAATCAATTTAATTTCTATAATTCTAAGCTTGATTTCTATAACTCTCTACTAAGGATGACATGGTTGGATGACATCACTGATTCAAGGGACCTGAGTCTGAGCAAATTCCAGGAGACAGTGACAGGTTAGCCTGGCGTGCTGCAGTTCATGGGGTCACCAGGAGTTGCACACGACTGAGCGACTCAACAGCAACTGCGGACATGATGAACAGATGTAACAGAGCAGTATAAGTTTACCTGATGTAAGATGGTTTTGATGTTTAGGAACAAATCTCTCAAGGAGACGCATCATACGTGAGTCTTTGGCTTCATCTAAAGCACACTTTCCATTGTCATTTCTAAATAAAGGATCTGCTCCATTCAAAAGAAGTAACTCTGCCACCTAGAGGAAGATTGTTTTATGTAAGGAACCCAGACAAAAAAGTCTATTACTATTATCAACGTATGCTAGCATACAACTCTAAGCAACATCAAGTATTTCTTTCCAAATATTTGGAATCTACCAACCATAGAGAGTTTGGGTTTACCTGTAACATCATTGCCCAACAACAAAAATCAGTGTAACTGCTACTGAATCATAATTTGTTGATGTGCATATGACTTCTCTTACCAAAAAAAGAGAGAGGAAGCAAGAAAGAGGGAAGAAAGCAGGGAGAGAGGGAGGGTGGACAGAACGTCTGTGGTTTAACTGATGCCGAAATGGAGCTAGCATATATACCGGGAACTTGAACTACATTCTGCACTAGTAAACGTGATTTTAACAGGTTCCAGGAGACAGCGTGTCTTCTACGTATACTTTTGCTGCTGTTCCGCCTCCTCAGCGTCAGAGAGAAACCGGTAAACTCTTAATCTGTTACTATCCTCAAGTAGCCTCCTCTATGAAGCGCTCCCTGACCTCCTCACCCACTGACGCCCTAGAGAAAAATGACCTCTTCCTTCTCTTATGTACATATTTTATGCCCAATAGATGCTATATTATATCACGTCTTATACCTGTCTCTCTCCTACATTTCAAGTTTTTTGAGGGTGGGACTCTGTTTATCTTTTAAAATTAATATTTTTGGATAGGGAATTGATAAATATGGCTCAGAATACAGAAGGCTCAGAGAAACAGACAATGAAAACTAAGTTTCCCTTTCTACCCTTGTACTTCAGTCATCTAATTATTTCTCCTAAGTTAGCTCTAGTTATAGTTTCTCCTGAATTTTCCCAATAGGTCAAGTCCAACAGGTATATATGTGTATATCATAAATGTGTATTTATGTTGTTTCTTACACAAGTGGGCCTATAATATATACATTTTTCTGTGCTTTAGCTTCGTTCCTGCCTACCCTACCCTGCATCAGACTCTGAAAATTGTTTCAAATCAGCTAGATTGAACTTCCTCATTCTTTCTAGCAGCTGAGTAATAATTTACTTTTTAATATACCTATATGAATGTATTAATGCTACGATTTAGAAGACTCTTGAGAGTCCCTTGGACAGCAAGGATCTCAAACCAGTAAATCCTAAAGGAAATCAATCCTCAATATTCATTGGAAGGACTGATGCTAAAGCTGAAGCTCCAAAGCTTTGGCCACCTGATACGAAAAGCTGACTCACTGGAAAAGATCCTGATGCTGGGAAAGACTGGATGCAGGAGGAGAAGAGGATGACAGAGGACGAGATGGTTGGATGGCATCACAGACTCTCAATGGACGTGAGTTTGAGCAAAGTCTGGGAGATGGTGGAGGACAGGGGAGCCTGGCGTACTATAGTTCATGGGGTCAAAAGGAGTCAGACATGACCAAGCAACTGAAAAACAACAACCCTTCTAATAAATATTTAAGTTGCTTCCAAGTTTTCACAACAGATATATGTCTTAATCATCTTTATATTCCCAGTGTCTATTTCAGTATCTGGCACAGACTGTATGTTTAATTAATGCTGTTTCATAAAAGTCTAGAAGGATATGTGGAACAGGCCTTAAAGAACATCATACTAAAAGAAGCCTAGATTTCCACGTAAATGTCTGGAATGAGAGAAAGGGTCAGAATTTCTATAAATTTTAAGCATCTAAAAATTATATACATATATATTTACACCTATATATACTTAATATATATTTCCTTTTACATATATATATATATTTCCTTTTATAGAAAAAGCATTCTATGAGAGAAAAGTGCCCCATCTCACACAGGGATAATATAAGCCAAATCCTTTAAAAATTAAGATTCAGAAACTTGATGATTCTGCTTTTCAAATGACTTTATTATGGGAGTTTAAAGCTAGGTAAGAGGATTGAAAGTAATAGAAGGTATAATTAAATCTATAATTCATATGCCTGGATCTTCACATACTGTTCAGCAATACAAATGGAAAGCATATTGCTTTCTTTCAGGAGAAGTAATTCCATAAGTTTGTTTATCTCTGGAGGTTTTATGTCAAATAAGGAAGCCTGCAGTATGAGAGTATCTGAGGATCAAGGCACATGAAAAAGAAGGCAGGAGGAAGGGAAGAGAGCCTCACTTCTCTGGAAATCCGGAATGGTTGCCCTAAGGAGGGAATACATTCCCCTGGCAGCCTCTGGTTTATCCACCATCTAGTGGATGCTCTCTATCCATATACTCTGTGGACGCCAACTATCCACATTTACCAGTTTCCTCTGTAGCCTGCTATCAGGACTTCTGAAGCCTACTTATATTACACACTCTTTAACTTAAAAAACTCTCTCTTCTCATCAAATGGCAGTAAATAAGTTATTTCCATGGGGTTTTTAACCCTGTATTTTAAACCTGCATTTGATTCTATATTAGTTATCTGTTGCTACTTGACAAGTTACCCCAAAACTCAGTAGCTTAATAATAAATATTTATAATCTCATAGTTCTGTAGGTCAGGAATTTGGGAGAGGTGGAGGTGGCAGGAGGAGAAGGTGACGACCCAGGATGAGATGGCTGGATGGCGTCACGGGCTCGATGGACGTGGGTCTGAGTGAACTCCGGGAGATGGTGATGGACAGGGAGGCCTGGCGTGCTGCGATTCATGGGGTCGCAAAGAGTTGGACTGAGCGACTAAACTGAACTGAACTGAACTGGAGGTGGTTAGTTCTGCCTCAGGGCCTCTCAGGAGGTTGTAGTCAAGAGGCTGGCTGAAGATACAATCATCTAGAAGCCTGACAGCACCTGGAGGACCTGTTTCTAAGACGTTCACTCCCATGGCTGTGGGCAGGAAAAGGCTCAGTGCACTGCCAGTGCACCTCTCCATGGAGCTGCTTGAGCGGCTGCTTGATATGACATCGGGCTTCCTTCAGTTGCTGAACGAGTGACTGGCAGAACAAGCAAGAAGCCACGACAGCTTTCAACCGGGTCTCAGAAGTCATATACTATATTACTTCTGCCACATCCTATTTGTTAGAAGCAACTCACTGAAACTGCAGCCCACACTCCTGAGGAGAAGACCCAGTTTCCACCTTTCGGACAGAAGAGTGGTAAAGAATCTGTGGCTATTTTAAGGCCACCACGCATTCTTAACTGGAACAAGCAGAGCCATTTCAGTAAGGGGCTGGCCTCACAGTCTCCACTTATTTAGCTCATCGAACAGTAGACCCCTGAAGGAAATACTTCTGCGCAGAGCTTGCCCGTGGCCTTTCACCTTCCACACTGATGCTGACTCTAGCGCTCTTCCCCTTCCAGAGGCAGCTGACTCTGTGTTGCTGAGCCACTCTGACCCCATCTTGTCCGCTCTGCTTTAGTCCTTCCCCTCTCTTTTCTGCACGACTGCACTGCAGCCTGCTCATGAGGAATGTGCTCAAGCCAGATAAGTCCGCTAACAACTTTGCCTTCATCAGATGTGAAAGCTGAAAGAATGCCTTTTGCTGACGCAGATGGCTAATGGTCATGAGACCCCAGGAGGAGGAAAACTCCCCCGTTCAGTCAGTGTGGATTCTCACTTGGTGGTCAGATTCTAATTTTAGCTCTGGCCCCTTTAAACCCGCCTGGACTCCTTTCTGTGGTGTGGAGCACAGCTGTGCATGCCTCTGGATTGCTCTCTGCCCAGTCTTGCCAGTACACAAGTTATCCACAATAAACGTCATGATCGCGCTGTATGGAACTGCTTTGTTAACAAAGCTTTGTTTTACAGACTCAAAGTTCCTTCTCAGTTTGGAGGATATTATTTCAAATCTCTTCCTTCCAATAAATCCCTTGTGTAAGAAGCCAATAAGACAGAGAATAAAATCCTTTCAAGTACTTGAAAAGCGAATATTTTGACTATACCTTCCTAATGGGGTATAAACAAAACAAAAAGCACTTCATTAGTAGTTCCATTGTTATTACTGTTGTTAATAACAGAGATATCACTAATAGTAATATTGTAAATAAAATGTACAATAAAGAAAGAAGTTAATGTATTAAGAAACAAATGCTTAGCATAAAAGAAAAAGAGACACAAGTAAAAAATAAAGTTATTATGAATCTATAATATTAAGTTTGAAATGGAAAGTCAGTAAAAACTCATGATTTTTCTTTCTAAAAGTATAATTTCATGGAAAATGCCTAAAAACAATCACACCCAATAGCAATGAGCACACCTCGCACCAAAACTATGGTCTCTAAATAGATTTTCCATTAAAACAGCCATTTACAGAAAATACGGGAAGAAACCATAAACATCAGTCAAATCCAGAATTTTGGAAACCCCAACCGACAAATTACCCAGGCTCCAGAAGAGACAAAACAAAGGAAGAAACATTATAGATTAAAACATACTTAAGAGACATAAAAAACACATGTAGCACATAGACCCTGACAGATCCTCATTCAAACAAAACTTTTAATAAAAACCACTTTTAGATAATTTGGGAAAATTTGAATATGGACTGGGTATTATTAAATGGTATTACCAAATAAGTTTTATTAGGTAAGATGATTTTAAAAATGTGGGTGTGAGAAGAAAGTCCTTATCTGTTAGAGATGCAGGTACAAGTATTTATCGGTAAAATGGTATGATGTCTGGAATTAAAAAAAAAATACTCCCAACAATGACAAAACACTATCCATGGTCCCGTCTGCTATGTGGTATGACTTTTTATAGTGCAATAGAATAAACAATCAAACTTTATAAGATAGCTCATTCCAGACACAAATGGAATGGATAATCAACATGTCTGGGGATATCTTTTTAATATCTGTGAATCCCAATAACAGTCAATGAACCTCTAATTCAACATCTCAAATACTCACATATCACAAGCATGCTCCATCAAATTAAACCTTGCTGCTGCTGTTGCTGCTAAGTTGCGTCAGTCATGTCCAACTCTGTGAAACCCCATAGGCGGTAGCCCACCAGGCTCCTCTGTCCCTGGGATTCTCCAGGCAAGAACACTGGAGAAAAGCTTGCTAAAACTGCGATAACATATCAACTTGTCATGCCATTTCCTTCCCAAATTAAGCCTAAAAAAGGAGGATCAAGGTCAGTCTGACATGATGTGTTCTTAGTGATGTCTGCTTATGCTCAAAGATCATTATGCCTGCCTAAATGTATCCCACTGTATGTTTAATAATTTGTCCCGGATTTTTCTAAGCAACCACAGTGAGCTGATCATCTGAAATTCACAAATCCTACTTTTTCCACACTTGAAAGAATGTATTTATTTTTAAGTGTTGTTGTTGTTGTTTAGTTAGTAAGTCATGCCCAATTCTTTGCAACCTCATGGACTGCAGCATGCCAGGCTCCTCTGTCCTCCACCATCTTCTGAAGTTTGCTCAGATTCATGTCCACTGAGTTGGTGATGCGATCTAACCATCTCATCCTCTGCTGCCCCCTTCTTTTGCCTTCACTCCTTCCCAACATCAGGGTCTTTTCCGATTGGTCAGCTCTTCGAATCAGGTGCCAAAGTATTGGAGCTTCAGCATCAGTCCTTCCAATGAATAATCAGGTTGATTTCCTTTAGGATTGACTGGTTTGATCTCCTTGCAGTCCAAGGGACTCTCAAGAGTCTTCTCCAGCATCACAATTCAAAAGCATCAATTCTTTGACGCTCAGCCTTCTTTATGGTACTTGACTACTGGAAAAACCATAGCTTTGACTCTATAGACCTTTGTCAGCGAAGGGATCTTTCTGCTTTTTAATATGCTATCTAGGTCTGCCATAGCGTTCCTTCCAAGGAACAAGCATTTAACTTCATGGCTGTAGTCACAGTCCACAGTGATTTCGGAGCCTAAGAAAAAAAATCTGTCACTGAATCTTTTCCCCCCATCTATTTGCCATGAACTGATGGGACTGGATGCCATGATCTTATTTTTTTGAATGTTGAGTTTTAAGCCAGCTTTTTCACTCTCCTCTTTCACCCTCATTAAGAGGCTCTTTAGTTCCTCTTCACTTTCTGCCATTAGCGTGGTATCATCTGCATATCTGAAGTTGTTGACATTTCTCCCAGCAATCGTGATCTACCTTGTGATTTATCCAGCTAAGTATTTCACATGATGTACTCTGCAAAGAAGTTGAATAAACAGGGTGACAATATACAGCCCTGATGTATCCCCTTCCCAATTCTGAACCAGTCAGTTGTTCCATGTCTGGTTCTAACTGTTGCTTCTTGACCTGCATACAGGTTTCTCAGTAGACAGCAAGGTGCTCTGGTATTTCCACCTCTTTAAGAATTTTCCAGTTTGTTGTGATCCACACAGTCAAAGGCGTCAATGTAGTCCATGAAGCAGATGTTCTTCTGGAATTCCTTTGCTTTCCCCATGACCCAACGACTGTTGACAATTTGATCTCTGGTTCCTCTGCCTCTTTGAAAACACAGCTTATACACTCGGAGGTTCTCAGTTCACATACTACTGAAGCCTAGCTTGTAGGATTTTGAGTATAACCTTCCTAGCACATGAAATGAGCTCAACTCATCCCTTCTAAGAGATTCTTGGCTATAGCCTTTCCCAGCTCTACCTGTGGCAGGTATTTCTTCTGGAGAAACAGAACAGATCTTCCTTAGCCCTCTTTCCTACTCTAGAGGTTTTAAGCCCAGAAGCAACTTCCACCACTTTAAATGAACAATAAACTATTTTCAGGAAATGCCTCAGCCCGATGCAGTCCCTGGACCAGAAAAAAATGTCTAGGAAGCTCAGAGTACATATGATAAACCATTTGTGCCAGTCTTAATTAACAGTTTCATAATTGTGGGCTTCCCAGGTGGCACTAGTGGTAAAGAACCCAGCTGCCAACTTGGGTTTGATCCCTGGGTTGGGAAAATCCCTAGAGGAGGGCATGGCAACCCACTCCAGTTTTCTTGCCTAGAGAACCTATGGACAGAGGAGCCTGGTGGACTATAGTCCATAGGGTTGCAGAGTCAGACATGACTGAAGCAACTTAGCATTCACATACCATTACCCTAGTTACTACTAACCAACATATATGGAATTATAGAATTTTGATATTATAACCATTGGTACCTCTGTGCTGGTGTGTACTGGTTGGTCATTAAACCTGAGAGGTTCTCATGTCTTAGTCTGATTCTGAAAGTAACACGAGACTACAAAAAGCTGTGAGCCTGCTGTGACCCTATCATTGCACAACATACTAAGAAGGAAATGTTCTCCTAGAGCCTGTGAGGGCGTCCCTCGTGGCTCAAGCGGTAAAGAATCTGCCTGCAGTGAAGGAGACCTGGGTTTGATCCTTAGGTGGGGAAGATCCCCTGGAGGAGGAAATGGCAACCCACTCCAGTGTTCTTGCCTGGAGAATCCCATGGACAAAGGAGCCTGACGGACTATAGTCCACCGGGTCTCAAAGAGCTAGACACGGCTGAAGCGACTCAGCACATGCACACAGAGCCTATAAAGTACTACACAAAAAGAGTCCTAAGGAAGTTGAAAAAATACTATGTACAACCAAAATACACATCATGTAGTTGTTAAAAGTAACATATAAAACGGGATCTGCCATATTAGGCGCAACCAATCCATCACAGTAATATTTTACTATAAATTCTGAGTACTGGTTAGCAGAATGAACTGAAACTGAATCCCTATCTGTTTTTCTATTGCTTGGTCCCAGAGGTTTTTAATAGTTGCAGAGTGTAGTGTTTGCTCTGCAAACGAAAGAATTACAGTACCTGATAATGTCCATTAATCACAGCATCATGTAGGGGAGTGATCTGGTACATTCCGCTGATATTCACATCTGCTCCACCTTTTAACAGTTCACTTACTGTCTGATAAAACCCTCCTAAACTAGCTTCATGAAGTGCTGTCCAACCTATGACACAAAAAAGTAATGGTGTTTGTTATATTTGGCATCTTAATAATGTCTGTGTTTGCCCTTAAAATAAGAACTCTAATTCTAAGTTGTTGCTTTAAAAATATTTTGGCTATATGAAACAAGATAATCTCACCCTGAAGCAATCTGTATTATTTGCAGATTCAATTCAAATTTTTATTAAAACTCCTACCCTTAACACTGTCGGTATTAATATGGAAAAATATAAAAATAGTAAAAAATTTGAAAACACTCCTGCCCCCCTCAAATAAAAAGGCTGTAAGGAGGGGGGGTCATTATTAGCTCATAGAGAATGCTGGTTGCGGGTTACTTTTCTGCAGAGAAGAGGTACTTTCATTAAAGTAACCCAGCCAGCAGGACCTCACAGAAGTCAGTTTAAAAGTTGACTCTTGACCAACGTGGGTTTGAACTTTGCAGGTCTATCTTATACACAGACTTCTTTCCAACAGTAAATACTATGGTATCACACAAGCTGAGGTCATTGAAGGAGAAACCATGGATAGGGAGAGCTAACCATAATTTATACTCAGATTTTTGACCACAATGAGAGTCAGGACCCTAACTCCCACACTATTCTAGGGTCAACTGTATAATTTTTTCTCCCAGTTTGCCAAAAGTTAGTTACGATAATTCAACTAACATACTACAAAGTGCTCCAAGAATACCAGTCATCCAGATAAATCTTTTTTGTTAGTCAGACACAATTATGTAAGTCAAAGATATCTATTAAACTCCAAAATAACAAATCTTTTTATTATCTCCCCAAACGGCAAGGTGGGAGATCCTCAAGCAAAATCTTTTTTTTTTCTTTTTAAAAATGTAACTATCTTGGAGGAAATTTCCTCACAGCTTTCTGAGAGGACAGGTTTCCTATAAAGACAATACAAGTGAACCCACTGTTTAAACAAATGCAGCATCGTCATGATGTTAGTTGCGTGATCTAACGCAGCAGCTGTTAACACTCACAGAGACATGCAGTGTGCCGTCTTCTGTGTTACAGTCCTCAGCCATTTTGCTCCTCATTTTTCATGTTTCTGTGTGTCTCCTGCCTTGTTGTTGGCTTAGACTTCTTGCTAGTATCAATATCCTGGCCTGGGCCAATCTTTCTTTTCAGTTCTGACGTGTCATAAGCTTAGGAATCTGTGTAAAATAATCCTCAATTCATTGATCTGACACGGTTTTAGCAAAGAAGCTTTGTTAGATCTGCTTTGGGTATTCAGAGTTTATTTTCAGGCTACTTCATGGTTGTCACCATTGGTTTTGATAGGTAAAGAATTATTGAAGTAGGTTTTTTTTTTTTTAAATCAAAGACAAAGATATCACAAAATGTAAATGAGGACTTATGAAATGCAAGTGTTACCTATGAAAAGATAATTGGGTATATTGCACTTTGTGTACACTTAAGTCTTTATTGGATTGTATCAAAAAATAAATATATTTTAACCTTTCTAGTAGATATTATTTTTTTTGTTTCCACAGTATTTGGCACAAAGGAGGCATATAGTAAAAGCTCACTACATTGAACCAATATGTTATAAGGAGGCCATACACCTCGTCAGTAGTTCTTGAACTTTAATGAGAATAAAAATCACCTAGGGAGGGACTTCCCTGGTGGTGTAGTGGCTAAGACTCTGCACTCCCAACACAGGGGTTCTGGGTTTGAGCCTGGTCAGGGAACTGGATCCCACACATTGCAATAAAGACGCTGTGTGTGCGACTAAAGATCCCTCATGCCGCAATGAAGATCGAAGATCCCATGGGCCACAGCAAAAACCCTGTGCAGCCGAATAAATGAATGGATAGTTTAAAAACCATCTAGGGAAGCTCGATCTCTAGATTTTAACCTAAAGATTTTGACTGTGCTTTTCAGTGATTTTGTGTGTGTGCTTCAGTAAAGGTTACATTTCAAACAAATATTGTAGGTGACTGATAGAAAAATGGCTTATGGACAACCTTTTGCAAACACTGCCCTCTGCAATTCTGTGAGACGTGGTAGTCAGAACTAGTAAGGTCAGAGTAAGATGCCAACTGAGAAGAAAAAGTAGAAAACAAGGGAGTTCAAAAGTCTGGAAAATATGGACGGGTAAAGAATCCATGAAAGTCACAGAAGTACATGGGGCAGTGAAGAGAAGGTGTATGCTGCCAAGCAAAAGACAAGTAGGGAATAGCAACCAAGGATGCTAATGATGGCACAGGAAAGAATAAAAAAAAAAGGTTAATGAACAGACACCTGTTAAGATTGATGTTTGGGAAATCCATAAATTCCAGTTAGCGGCATGCAGAACTACTCCTGAACCTAAGAAGTACACAGAGACTTAACAGAAAGAACCATGGATTTCTCAAAATCAGAGGAGCAAGTGCTCTGGCTAGCAAGTAAGGATCCATGGTTTAGGGTTATAAGACCACGATAGATGTACTGGTTACGAGACTTAGAACAACAGTCTTTAAAGCTCTGATTGATTGTAGTATAAACCCAGGTCCTGCTAAAGTAAGTTCTAAGGGAGCACTTGTATCTCCTGCTCATCTGTGGATTGTGCTGCCGATCTCTGCGTATCAAAAGACTTTGTGCACTGTTTCACACACCAAGAAAGTCTAGAAACAACAGTAAAAGCAAGGACACAGAAAAGGTGCTGGCCCAGTGCTGCTCAGTGCTTTAAGGATGGAAGCGCCACTGAGGAATCATTCCTCTCCAAGAGAACACGCCAGGTTCTCCCCACAGGAAGCCTGTACCGGAGATCCAACCTGGCACAAAGACTGCTCTCTCTGAGCTTCCTGCTCCGCCCTCTGCAACTCATAGAGTCTGTTCTCTTCATTTCCCTGGCAACTGTTTCGCTGTCTCTCTACCATTAATTTTCCCAGCAGCTCAGTGTATCACCAGCTTCTTTCAGCTCTGAACCTCACTCCTCTTCCATCAAAAGCTGAGTCTCACAGTGACAGTGCTCACACCCCTCTGTGGCAGCTACTGCCCGTGGCCCCCCAGGTGGGCCCGGGCAGCCACAACCTTTGAAGGGGAAATGTCTCTCCCCTTATCTTACCACTTCCTGGAGAGGATGGTGAAGCATCACCTAAGAAGAAAAATTACTTGGAAGCTTTCTGTTTGAGGCTTGCTTTAAGCCTACTTTGCCATAATTTCATAGCAGTAATTCAGCTGAAACAAAAAACACTCTCAAGATAACTGTAGGTGGTAACCACAACCTACCGGCATAACTTGGCTGATTAACATTTCCACCTTTTTTGATATAATGATGAACAAGACCAGTATCATTGTGCACAGCAGCTTTATACAGTAAGTTCTCTCCAAAAATGTTTCTCCGGTTAATGTTAGCACGAGTTACTTTATTCATCTTCATTTTTTCTGAAATGAAGGCGTGAACAAAAGAAAACCAAAAACATGAATAATTCTTATTTGAAAATCAAGAGGAACATCGGTAACAGAATGATTTCAGTTAACATTCTAGAATAGAAATATATCATATTATGAAGGAGTATTTCATTCATTAACCCAACTATAACAGTATCTACATGCAAAAAGATGAGAGGCGAATGTCAGTAGTTTGAAATATTTGAGTAAACTATAGATCATGTAAGCATTTATGTTGGTTGAAACTCTAGGAAAGCTGCATATGTAAGAAGACTAATAGATTATTTTCTTAGAAGTTCTAACAAAAGGGACTGTTTAGATGTTATTACACCTAACAAAATGTTACAGTACCGAAATGTCTTATAAAACCATGAAGAGAAAATCTCAGAACTGTATCAGAAAGATACAAAAACTACCTCCAGGAAAACCAGAAAAAAGAATGTTACTAAATTTTCTTTCTTTGCTAAAAATAATTGTCATGAAATTAAATAAAGGACTATGATCTTTAGCTGTATAATAGTTTTGACTTCCTAAGCCAGGAAATACACAATTAAAATAGTTTTCCAGGTTCTGCATACCAAGTATCATTTTTCCACTGTGCCTCCTAAAATACTGAAACTCTTCATTTAGATAACCCAAATCCTGTCCACTTTTACAGATAATACTCATTTGGTTTTCCCAAATTTCAGAAAAGCTTTGATGATAGCTTTTCTAGTTTTCATGTAAATACCCTGCTCCATCCTAAAAGGTAACTGAGTACTGCAGCAGATTTTCTCAGTGGATCACAATTCAACTGCTTTGTTTTTATGTGATTCTCTCCATTCAGTCCCACTGTAAACTAAAACAAACCAACTGCTGAACAATTGAGCCTACCTTCCCCTATCCCAAACTACAAAGCATTCTGCCCCCAGCAGATAAACTATACGTAAAGACCAAGTCTTTATTCCATATCTGTCTTTGCCAGTTGTACTTGCTATTATAAATGTGCAATTTATTAAAAGCAAATTAAGAATATAAAAATTTTCAATGAAAACTAAGTTGTGAAAGACATTAGACATTCACTTCCAATCAGGACTAAATAACTGCTACAACTTACCGTCCCATTGTAAACAACTAGAAAACTAAATAAAATATACGGGGTGGGGGGAACCCTTCATCCAGAAACTAGAAAAACGGGTAGTTCAGATCTATGACTCCCTGAGTGAAGGCAAACAATGCAGTGAGACCCAAGGTCACTCCAGCTCCCTGTCTGGGGTTTTCCGAGGATAACACCAGCATATGAGGTGCTCCTGCTGGGCGGAGGAGACAGATCAGTGTCTGGGGAGGCTGGGGTAAAAAAATTTACAGGGCAGGGCACCAGAGATGAGGGTGTAGAGAAAAGGCACCAGAAATCTATAAAACAGGCTCTTTGAGTCATTATCTGAATACTAAACCATTAGGACTGGGCAAGTACCCAGGAACTATAAATTATTAATAACCACCATCGGAGATCATACAGGCTGGGGAACATTTACATTCCTGCCCATCTGGGGAGAGAGACTTTGTTGAACAATTGGTCATATCTTAGGGGCAGAGCTAAACTAGTCCTAGAGTAAGGCCTACACTAGACCTACCTAACCAGGATTTTTAAAATGTATTGAAAGGACCAAGATGATCTTTAACTTGTTGGCCAAAACAAAAATAAACACTCTTAAAATACAGAAAATAACACTCAATAATATTCTGCTGCATACAGATTTTCAATTGTTCTCTACTATAAAGACCTGTGCCTTTGTCAGAACTCAGGGTTTGATTCTGAACTCCCTTCTCTTCCACTGATCTACTAATACTTCCCTATCTTGATGACAGTACCATGCTGTTTTGATCACCACAGCCATAAAATAATAATAATAATTCTTGAAATAAGGTGGTGTTAGCTCTCAAAACTTTGTTCTTTATCAGAATTGTCTATTTAGATCCTTTGCATTCCATATGAATTTTAGAACCAGCTTTTGAATTTCTACCAAAAAAAATCCTACAGGGATTTTGATTAAGATTGTGTAGATTCCATAAATATATCTCAGCAGAAAAAAATCTTAACCATATCGAGTCTTCTGACTCAATGAACAAGGTATGTTTCCATTTCTCTCCATCAAATTTTGTTCTCTATGTGTAACATCTTCTAGGTTTCACCGTACCTTTTACCTCATTTGTTCAATTTTATCTGTATTTCACATTTTTTGAAATTTCAGCATAAATTTCACTTCCTAATTGTTTGGCTTTCAAATTTAACTTTCTAATTGTTTGTTGTTAGAATACAGAAGTGTAATTAATATTAGTATATTGATATTTTATGTTGCAACTTTGCTAAACTCACTTATAGTTGCTTTTATTGTAGTTTCCATCAGATTTTCTACAGATGATCATGTGACTTGTGACTAAAGATTGTTTTCTTTCAATGATCAAAAGTAGTAGTAAGAACAGACTTTCCTATCTCATTTCTGATCTTGGGGGAAAGCACTAAGTCTTTCACCATTAAGTATGGGAGATGTGTATCTTCTTGTAGATGTCCTTTATCAGGTTGACCCAGTTCCCCTCTATTATAAATTTGCTGAGTTTTTATCAGTAATGATATATTACGTGTTACCAAAATCTTTCCCTGCATCATCTACTGAGGTGATCATATGGTTTTTCTCTTTTGGCTTATTAATATAACAAATTACAGTGTCTGACTTTCAAATGTAAAGTCAACCCAACATTCCTGTGATAAATCTCACTTGGTTACAACGCACATATGCACATATGTTGCATATGATTTGCTAAAATTGTTTAGATTTTTGTACCTCTGCTTATGAAGGATACTGAACTGCAGTTTTCTGTTCTTGTAATGTCTTTGATTTTTTTATCAGTTTAATGGTGACCTCCTAAGATGAGCTGGAAACAGTTCCTCATCATCAGGTTTTTGGAAGAGTTTGTAAAGAACTCTTTCCTGGCTTCCCTGGTGGCTCAGAGGGTAAAGCAACTGCCTGCAATGCAGGAGACCCAGGTTTGAACCTTGGGTTGGGAAGACCCCCTGGAGAAGAAAATGGCAGCCCACTCCAGTATTCTTGCCTAGAGAATCCCATGGACAGAGGAGCCTGGTAGGCTACAGTCTACAGGGTCGCAAAGAGTCAGACACGACTGAGCAATTTCACTTCACTCATTTTGTGAAGAACTGGTATTATTTCTTCCTTAGCTGTTCAGCAGAATTCACTATTGAAGGTATAATGGACCGAAGTATATTCTCACAAAATTCATGTGTTGAAGCCCTAACATAATAGGGTTGGCATCCTTATAAAAAAGGAAGAAACACTAAAGCTCTCTGCACACACAAAAAAGTCACTGCAGGAAGGCACTGTCTGAAAGCCAGGAAGAGAGGTCTCGGCAGAAACAGAATTTTGTAGCACCTTAATTGTGGACTTTCAGCCTCTCGAACTATGAGAAAATAAGTTTCTGTTGTTTAAGTCACCCAGTTTGTAGTACTCAGTTATGTTACCCTTAGTCAACTAAAGCCTCTTGATGAAAGTGAAAGAGGAGAGTGAAAAAGTTGGCTTAAAGCTCAACATTCAGAAGACAAAGATCATGGCATCTGGTCCCATCACTTCATGGGAAATAGATGGGGGAACAGTGGCAACAGTGTCAGACTTTATAATTTTGGGCTCCAAAATCACTGCAGATGGTCACTGCAGCCATGAAATTAAGACACTCCTTGGAAGAAAAGTTATGACCAACCTAGACAGTATATTCAAAAGCAGAGACATTACTTTGCCAACAAAGGTCCGTCTGGTCAAGGCTATGGTTTTTCCAATGGTCATGTATGGATGCAAGAGTTGGACTGTGAAGAAGGCTGAGTGCCGAAGAATTGATGCTCTTGAACTGTGGTGTTGGAGAAGACTCTTGAGAGTCCCTTGGACTGCAAGAAGATCCAACCAGTCCATTCTGAAGGAGATCAGCCCTGGGATTTCTTTGGAAGGAATGATGCTAAAGCTGAAACTCCAGTACTTTGGCCACCTCATGCAAAGAGTTGACTCATTGGAAAAGACTCTGATGCTAGGAGGGATCGGGGGCAGGAGGAGAAGGGGACAACAGAGGATAAGATGGCTGGATGGCATGACCAACTCAATGGACGTGAGTCTGAGTGAACTCCGGGAGATGGTGATGGACAGAGAGGCCTGGCGTGCTGAGATTCTTGGGGTTGCAACTGAACTGAACTGAACAGGAGGTATCTTGGCCTAGAAGTTTTTTTTGGTTTGTTGTCGTTTGTTGATTTGCTTTTTGATGGGGAAGTTTTGAAATAAAGATGCAATTTACTTACTAGATTTGTTATTACTCAGGTTGCCCATTGCTTTATAATGCTTATGTCTGTCAAGGAATTTGTCCATTTCATCTAATGCATTGGCAAAAAGTTGTTCATAATATTCCCTTATTATCCTTTTGCATATCTGTAAACTAGGTCATGATGTCACCTCTCTTACTTCTGATGTTGGTAATCTGTGCTTCTCTTTTTTTTCCTGGTCAGTTTGAGAAAGGTTTATCCATTTTACTGATCTTCTCCAAGATTAGTTTTATTGATTTTCCTTATTATTTTTCTGTTTTCAATTTTATTGATTTTTGCTTTACCGTTGTTTTCTTCTTTACTATTTTCTTTCCTCTGTTTACTCTGGATTTCATTCACTTTTTCTAGTTCCTTAAGTTAGAAGCTGGTATCACTGATTTGAGAGGGTTCTTTATTTCTAACATAGGCATTTAGTACTACAATTCCCCCATCACTCTTTTCATGACATCTTCATGAAATTAGCTGACTATTATTGACTATTAGTATTAGTTGACTAAGGCTAACATAACTGAGTACTACAAACTGGGTGACTTAAACAACAGAAACTTATTTTCTCATAGTTCGAGAGGCTGAAAGTCCACAATTAAGGTGTTTCTGCTGAGACCTCTTCCTGGCTTTCAGACAGTGCCTTCCTGCAGTGACTTTTTTGTGTGTGCTATGTTGTATTTTCACTCTATTTTAGTTAAACATATTCTCAAATTTCCTTTAAATTTCTTTGACCCATGGGTTAAAGTGTGCTACTTACTTTCCAAATATCTCAAGATTTTATAGAGATCTTTCTGTTACTGATCTTCTGTTAATTCTATTTGCAATCATAAAAACACTTTATGATATTAATCCTTTTATACTTATTGATACTTCTCTTATGGTTCAGCATATAAACTATCTTGATAAATACTCTGAGTGCATTTGAAAAGAATGTGTTATCTTCTGACCTTGACTGGAAAGTTACACAGATGAACAGACTGAGCTATCTGACAGCGTTGTTTGAATCCCCTCTATCCTTACTGTCCACCTGGGTCACTATAATGAGTTAACGATCACTGAAAACTGGCATTAAAATCACTGACTATAACTGTGGATTTGTCTATTTCTTCTTGCACTTTTATCAGTTTCCGCTTCATGTATTTTGAAACTCTGTTATTAACAGAATAATTGTTTACTTTTGATAGATAACCAGGAGCAGAATTGCTGGATGATACTGTAGCTCTAACTTTCTGAGGACTCTCCATACTGTTTTCCATAGTAACTGTACCAGTTTACATTTCCCACCAACAGTGCACAGTGTTTCCTTTTCTCAACAACCTCCCTAACACTTATCATTTACTGTCTTTTTGATAACAGCCATTTTATCAGGGGTGAGATGATATCTCATTGTGGTTTTGACTTGCACTTCCCTGATGATTTGTGACATGGAGCACCTTTTCATGTGTCTGTGGCCATCTATATGTCTTCTTTGGAATAACGTCTATTCAGATCCTCTGTGAAAACACTAACTAGAAAAGATGTATGCACCCTTATGTTCATTGCAGCATTTTTAAAGAGATAGAAGCAACCTGTCCATTAATAGACAAATGGATAAAGATGTGACTTATGTATATGATGGAATACTGCTGCTGTTTGCTGCTCAATCATGTCCTACTCTTTGCGACCCCATGGATTGCAACATACCAGGCTTCCCTGTCCTTCTCTATCTCCCACAGTTTGCTCAAACTCATGTCCATTGAGTCAATGATGCCATCCAACCATCTCACCCTCTGTCACCTCCTTCTCCTGCCCTCAGTCTTCCCCAGGCTCAGGGTCTTTTCCAATGAGACGGTTCTTCGCATCAGGTGGCCAAAGTATTAGAGCTCCAGCTTTAGCATCAGTCCCGCTGATGAATATTCAGGGTTGATTTCCTTTAGGACTGACTGGTTTGATCTCCTTGCAGTCCAAGGGACTCTCAAGAGTCTTCTCCAACACCACAGTTCAAAAGCATCAATTCTTCAGCGCTCAGTTTTCTTTATGATCCAACTCTCATCCACATATGACTCCTGGAAAAACCGTAGCTTTGACCATACGGACCTTTGTCGGCAAAGTGATGTCTCTGTTTTTTATGATCACATGGATCACAGTCTTGTGTATCTCAATGAAATATAGGGCCACCCAAGATGGAAAGGTCATGGGGGAAAGTTCTGACAAAACATGGTCCATTGGAGAAGGGAATGACAAACCACTTCAGCATTCTTGCCTTAAGAACCCCATGAACAGTATGAAAAGGCAAAAATGGAGTATTACTCAGCCATAAAAAGAGTGAAATCTTCCCATATGCAACAACATGGGTGGACATAAAGGGTATTAAGTGAAATAAGTCAGACAGAGAAAGACAAACACTGCACAATTTCCCTTATATATGGACTCTAAAAAACAAAACAAATGAACAAACCTAACAAAACTGACACAGAGTCACAGATTCAGAAAACCAACAGGTGGTTGCCAGTGCGGAGGGAGTGAGGGGACGAGAGAAACAGGTAAGGGATCCTAAGAGGCACAAAACTCTAGTTGCAAAATAAATGAGGCCCAGGTATAAGTTTACAGTGTGAGAATATAGTAACATGTAATATCTTTGTATGGTAAAAGATGGTATCTAGACTTATCATAATGATCAATTTAAAATGTATAGAAACACTGAATCACTATGAAGCCAATGCAAAGTTGAGGTCATTACACTTCAAAAATAAACAAGCAAATAAACAAATTCATTAGAAAAGAGACCACGTTTGTGGTTATTGGGAGTAAGGGGAGGGGGTTGGGGGAACTGCATCAAGGAAGTCAAAAGGTACAAACTCCCTGTTATAAATAAGTACTAGGGATATAATGTACAATATGATAAATATAATTAACTGCTCTATATTATGTGTGAAAGTGGTTAAGAGTAAATCCTAAGACTTCTCAACACAAGGAAAAAAATTTTTTTCTATTTCTTTAATTTTGTATCTATATAAGATGATGGATGTCCACTAAACTTACTGTGGTAATCATTTCATGATATATATAATGTCAAATCATTATGTTGTACACCTTAAATTTATACCAAGCTGTATGTCAATTATATCTCAACAAAACTGGAAGAAGAAAAGAGAAAAAAATTATTTAGAATTATTAGGTACTCTTGGGGAAGAGATCTCCCTGTAGCTCAAACGGTAAAGACTCTACCTGTGATGCAGGAGATCAGGGTTTGATCCCTGGGTCAGGAAGATCCCCTGGAAAAGGGAATGGAAACCCACTCCAGTATTCTTGCCTGGAAAATCCCATGGACAGAGGATCCAGGTTGATTACAGATCGTGGGGTCACAAAGAGTTGGACACAACTGAGTGACTCACACACACACTTGGGGAAGTAACCCTTGCATCATTATGAAATAACTTTATCCCTGCTAAGATTCTTTGTTCCAAAATCTACTCTGTCTGGTACTAATGATGTATTATATAATGTATTATAGTTCACAATATACTCTGCTCTATATAACAGAACAGTATATATAGTATATATACTATATATAGTGACTCCAGCTGTCTTCTAATTTGTGTGGTAAGATAAATAATGGTCCTCCATTACTTATAGTGACTTCAGCCGTCTTCTAATTTGTGTAGTGAGATAAATAATGGTCCTCCAAAGATGTTCATATCTTTTTTTTTGACAGTTGCAATATTTTATTTTATATAAACATGTATCTATTCTTTTTCAAATTCTTTTCCCATTTAGGTTGGTAGATTATGTTTAGCAAAGTTCCCTGTGCTACACAGTAGGTCCTTGTTGGTTATCCATTTTAAATACAGGAATGTGTGCAGTTCCATCCCAAACTCCCTAACTACCCCATGCCCCCACTCTTTCCCCTGGTAACCTTAAGTTTGTCCTCTAAGTCTGCGAGTCTGTTTCTGTTTTGTAAATGAGTTCATTTTTATCATTTCTTTTTTAGATTCCATGTATGAGATATCATACAATATTTCTCTGATTTACTTCACTCAGGATGACAACTTCTAGGTCTAGCCATGTTGCTGCAAATGGCATTATTTCATTTGTTTTAATGGTTAAGTAACATTCCATTGTATATATGTACCACATCGTCCTTATCCATTCCTTTGTTCATGAGTATTAAGTTGTTTCCATGTCTTAGCTATTGTAAACAGTGCTGCAATGAACACTGGGGTGCATGAGTCCTTTCAGACCATGTTTTTCTACCAAAATGTGTCCAGGAGTAGGACTGCAGGATCATATGGTAGCTCTGTTTTTAGTTTTGAAAGCAACCTCCATACTGTTCTCCATAGTTCAGTTCAGTTTGGTCGCTCAGTCGTGTCCAACTCTTTGCAACCTCATGGACTGCAGAACGCCAGGCTTCCCTGTCCATCACCAACTCCTGGAACTTGCTCAAACTCATGTCTATTGAGTCGGTGATGCCATTCAACCATCTGATCCTCTGTCATCCTCTTCTCCTCCCGCCTTCAATCTTTCCCAGCATCAAGGTGTTTCCCAGTGAGTCAGTTCTTCGCATCAGGTGGCCAAAGTATTGGAGTTTCAGCTTCAGCCTTCCAATGAATACTCAGGACTGATTTCCTTTACAATTGACTGGTTGGATCTCCTTGCAGTCCAAGGGACTCTCAAGAGTCTTCTCCAATACCACAGTTCAAAAGCATCAATTCTTCGGCGCTCAGCCTTCTTCACAGTCCAACTCTCACATCCATAACATGACCACTGGAAAAACCATAGCTTTGACTAGACGAACCTTCATCAGCAAAGTAATGTCTCTGCTTTTTAATATGCTGTCTAGGTTAGTCATAGCTTTTCTTCCAAGGAGCGAGCATCTTTAAATTCCACGGTTACAGTGATTTTGGAGGCCCCCAAAATAAAGTCTGTCACTATTTCAACTGTTTCCCCACCCATTTGCCATGAAGTGATGGGACTGGATGCCATGATCTTAGTTTTCTGAATGTTGTGTTTTAAGTCAACTTTTTCACTCTTCTCTTTCACTTTCATCAAGAGGCTCTTTAGTTCTTCTTCGCTTTCTGCCATAGTGGCTATACCAATTTGCATTCCCACCAATAGTGTTGGGGGGTTCCCTTCTCTCCACACTCCCTCTAGCATTTATTGTTTGTAAATTTTTTGAAGATAGCCATTTTGACTGGTGTGAAATGATATCTCACTGTAGTTTTGATTTGCATTTCTCTTAATAATTAATGATGTTTAACATTTTTTCGTGTGCCTCTTGGCCATCTGTATGCCTTCTTTGGAGAAATGTCTATTTAGCTCTTCAGCCCATTTTTTGATTGGTTTGTTTGTTTTGATGATATTATGCCACATGAGCTATTTGTAAATTCTGGAGACTAATCCCTTGTTGGTCACATCATTTGCAAGTATTTCCTCCCAATCTGTTGTTTTGTTTACAGCTTCCTTCATATCTTAATCCCCCAAACCCTGAGAATGTTCTCCTATAGATAGCAAAAGAGACTTTGCAGATGTGATTAAGGATCAAGGGAAGAGAATCTTACCATGGATTATCTGGGGATCTACACGATCACAACAATTCTTTAAAGATTAAAGGGTTGGTGGGAGTGTAAATTGGTGTGGCCACTGTGCAAAAGAGTATGGAGGTTTCTCAAAAAAATAAAAATAGAACTACCACATGACCCAGTAACTCCAATCCTGGGTATACATATGAAAAAAACAATATTTAAAAAGATACATGTACCCTAATGGTCATAGGAGCATTATTTATAATTGCCAAGATAGGGGAGCCACCTAAGTGTCCATCGACAGATGAATGGATAAAGGACATGTGTATGCACATACAACGGAATACTACTCAGCCACTGCTGTTTAGTTGCTCAGTTGTATGAGACTCTTCGCCACCCCATGGAGTGTAGCCCACCAGGATTCTCTGTCCATGGGATTTCCCAGGCAAGAATACTGAAGTAGGTTACCATTTCCTTCTCCAGGAGATCTTCTGGACCCAGGGATCAAACCCACTTCTCCTACATTGCAGGTGGATTCTTTACCACTGAGCCACTGGGAACTCAGCCATTAAAAGGAACTAAATTTTACCATTTGCAGGAATATGGATGGACTTGGAGGCCATTATCAGTTCAGTTCAGTCGCTCAGTCGTGTCCGACTCTTTGCGACCCCATGAATCGCAGCACGCCAGGCCTCCCTGTCCATCACCTTCTCCCAGAGTTCACCCAGACTCACGTCCATCGTGTCCGTGATGCCATCCAGCCATCTCATCCTGGGTCATCCCCTTCTCCTCCTGCCCCCAATCCCTCCCAGCATCAGAGTCTTTTCCAATGAATCAACTATTCGCATCAGGTGTCCAAAGTACTGGAGCTTCAGCTTCAGCATCATTCCTTCCAAAGAAATCCCAGGATTGATCTCCTTCAGAATGGACTGGTTGGATCTCCTTGCAGTCCAAGGGACTCTCAAGAGCCTTCTCCAACACCANAGTCTGTTGTTCCATGTCCAGTTCTAACTGTTGCTTCCTGACCTGCATATAGATTTCTCAAGAGGCCATTATGCTAAGAGTGAAATAAGTCAGAAAGAGAAAGATAAATACTGCATGGTATCCTTCATATGTGAAATCTAAAAAATACAACAAACTAATGACTGTAACAAAAAGACTCACAGATACAGAGAACAAATTAGTTATCAGTGGGGTGGGGAGGGGATATAGGAGTGGGGGAGTGGGAAGTACAAACTATTGGGTGTATGACAGGTTACAAGGATATGCTGTGCAATATGGGGAATATAGCCAGTATTTTGTAATAACTGCAAACGGAGTATAACTTTTAAATTTTGTATTAAAAATAAACACAGAGGAAAGCAAAAAGATTAAAAGAGGGGAAGACAAAGTGACAAGAGAAGCAGATTGGACAGATGTAGCCAGCAGCAACAGCAGCAGCAGCCAGCAGCAAAGGAATGCCATAGCCTCCAGCAGCTGGAAGGGAAAGGAACACACTTTTCGCTGACCATAGAGAAGAAAGCAGCCCTGCTGAGACCTTGGTTTTAACTCCCAGCACTCATTTGGACTTCTGACTTCAGGACTGTAAGAGAATGAATTTGTGTTAAGTCACTAACTTTGTTGTAAATTGTTATCACCATAGGAAACTAATACAACTGATGCTAGCAAACTATATTTTCCCTCTATTCTTTTCATTTTAACTTATTTATGTAATTATATTTTAAATATGTTTCTGAAAGTAAGCATATAGTTTAGTCTTGCTTTTTTACCCAATATAACTCTGCTTTTTAACTGAGAGTGTCTTAATCATTTATATTCAGTGTGTTTGTTAACGTATGGTTGGGTTTGAGAGAATCATCTTATTATTTTTTTCACTTTTTCTCATCTGTTCTTTATTTTCTTTTCCCTCTTCTATCTCCTTTTGGATTAAAAATGAATATTTTTGTTAATCCATTATATCATCTGTGTTGACTTAATTGTGATTATTTATTTGTTAAAATGTTTTTTACAGGGTTTATAGTGTATCTTCAACTTATCATGAGTGAGTGAGTAAATGAAAGTCACTTAGTCGTGTTCAATTCTCTGTGACCCCATGGACTGTAGCCCACCAGGCTCTCCTCTGTCCATGGGATTCTCCAGGCAAGAATACTGGAGTGGGTTACCATTCCCTTCTTCATCAACTTATCACAGTCTACCTCCAAATGATATCTTCTTACATATATTTTACAGTGGTATACTTCCATTTCTCCCCTACAAGTCTTTTTATGTTATTATTGCCAGGCATTTTACTTTTATGTACATTTAAAATCTCATAATCAATTGTTATTTTTGTTTAAATAGTCAACTATTCTTTAAAATTGATTAATAAGAAAAAACCTGTATTTTTATCCATCAGTTTAGTCGCTCAGTCATGTCCGACTCTTTGCAGCCCCACGGACTGCAGCATGCCAGGCCTCCCTGTCCATCACCAACTCCTGGAGCTTGCTCAAACTCATGTCCATTGAGTCAGTGATGCCATCCAACCATCTCATCCTCTGTCCTCCCCTTCTCCTCCCACCTTCAATCTTTCCCAGCATCACAGTCTTTTCCAATGAGTCAGTTCTTTGCATCAGATGGCCAAAGTATTGGAGTTTCAGCTTCAACATCAGTCCTTCCAATGAATACTCAGGACTGATTTCCTTTAGGATGGACTGGTTGGATCTCCTTGCAGTCCAAGGGACTCTCAAGAGTCTTCTCCAACACCACAGTTCAAAAGCATCAATTCTTAGGTGCTCAGCTTTCTTTACAGCCCAATTCTCACATCCATACATGACTACTGGGAAAAACATTGCCTTGACTAGACAGACCTTTGTCAGAAAAGTATTGTCTCTGCTTTTTAATATGCTGTCTAGGTTGGTCAAAGCTTTTCTTCCAAGAAGCAAGCGTCTTAATTTTATGGCTGCAGTCACCATCTGCAGTGATTTTGGAGCCCAAAAAAAGAAACTCTGTCACTGTTTCCATTGTTTCCCCATCCATCTGCCATGAAGTGATGGGACCAGGTACCATGATCTTCCTTTTCTGAATGTTGAGCTTTAATCCAGTCTTTTCACTCTCCTGTTTCACTTTCATCACGAGGCTCTTTAGTACCTCTTTGCTTTCTGCCATAAGGGTGGTGTCATCTGCATATCTGAGGTTATTGATATTTCTCCCTGCAATCTTGATTTCAGCTTGTGCCTCATTCCACATGATGTACTCTGCACAGAAGTTAAATAAGCAGCATGACAATATACAGCCTTGATGTACTCCTTTCCCAATTTTGAAAGAGTCTGTTGTTTCAGCTCTAACTACTGCCTCTTGACCTGCACACAGGTTTCTCAGGAGACAGGTAAGGTGGTCTGGTATCCCCGTCTCTTTAAGAATTTTCCACAGTTTGATGGAATAATTTTTATACATATAGTTAACAAGTCCAATGATCTTCAAGGTGTAAATGTAGATTTCCATTGAGTGTCATCTTTCTACTGCCTGAAGAATGTCCTGTAAAATTTCCTATAATACGGGTCTGCTGATGATAAGTCCTTTCAGCTTTTGTGTGTCTAAAACTATTTCACCTTCATTTCTGAAAGATATTATGTTGGGTATGGAATTCTAGGTTCTAGTTATAGAATTCTAGGTATAGAATTTTTTTTAGTCCTTTAAAACTGCTGCTTGCATTGTTTCCAATAAGAAATTTGAGTCACTCTTATTACATGAAAAAAAAATGGATTTTTTCCCTTATCCACATATTTATAGTCTTCTGACTTCATAAATGACTGAATATTATTTAATTGGTTACATTGTAGTTTGTTAACTATTCAATTTAGGTTGTTTCTAAGTCATTCTATTATAGTAAACAATGCCGTGATGAACATCCTTATAAAATATACCTACATATTTGAGTAAACATAACCATAGAATAAATCCCTGTAAGTAGAATTGCTGATTCAAAATAACTGTTATTTAAAATTCTGATGAATATAAGTAAACCACCCTGTAAAAAGACTGAACATACACTATTATCAAAAACATATTTTGCTACATTCCTGTCACTGAGAATTCTCAAATGTTTACTGGCATTCTCTCAGGTGAAAATTACACCTTAATTTGCATTTCGTTAAATGTGAATGAGATGTTAATCTTTTCAAGTATTTATGTATTTTTTTCTGTGAATTCCTTGNTTCTTGTTCATATCCCTTACCTATGTTCTTTATAGTTAACTGTTTGTAAGAGGTTTTTGCCTACAATTATAATTAACTCCTTGTCATTGTTATTAATATTTCTTCTGTGTTTGATGACTGATTTTCTTTAGGATATTTTTCCATACAATTTTTTAAAAATGAATGTAGTCAATTTTATCATTCTTTTCCCTCTTGGCTTCTGGGTTTGAGTTGTTCTATACAAAGGTTTTTCCAAAATTGGAAAAAGATTCACTTGTCTTTTCTTCTAGGGCATTTTTTTTAACTTTTTGGCCAAACAGGAATTAAATTTGGTATAAGGAATGATACAGAGATCCAGTTTTGTGTTTTTCACCACTTATTGCTTAGTTCTCTCAGCCACCAATTTTAGATGCCATATTTATCACTGACCTGACCCCATATTCCCATTGTATCTGGCTTCTACATCTAAACACTTTATTCTGCTTCACTGATTTTTCTGTCAATTCTTGTGCCAGTATCAAATTATTTTAATTTTTACTGCTTTTCTAATTGCTTTCATATTATGTAGAGCTGGTTTGTTCCTCTCTATTCTTCCTTTGCCTTTTTTTCAGAATTTTCTTGGCTAGTTTTTATATTTACTTTTCCAATTGAAATTTTACATTATTCTCAAGCTAGCCTCCAGTCCTATAAAGCAAAAAAAAAAAAAGAACAATTAACAAATACACGAAATCTGTTTCTGACTGCACTGCCATGCATTTACAGAATAATTTAGGGAGAATTTTCTTACAATACTGAATCTTTATTGTCAAGAATATGGTTCTTCTTTCCATTTATTCATCTTTTTTATATTCTTCAGCATAATTTTTACACTGTCTTCATGAAGGCATGTCACAATGGCAACCCACTCCAGTACTCTCGCCTGGAAAATCCCATGGATGGAGGAGCCTGGTGGGCTGCAGTCCATGGGGCGCTAAGGGTCGGACATGACTGAGCAACTTCACTTTCACTTTTCACTTTCATACATTGGAGAAGGAAATGGCAACCCACTCCAGTGTTCTTGCCTGGAGAATCCCAGGGACGGGGAAGCCTGGTGGGCTACCATCTATGGGGTCGCACAGAGTTGGACACGACCGAAGTGACTTAGCAGCAGCAGCACATATAAGTAGGTATTTTCTCACTTTTGTAACTATTGTAAATGGGTTCTTCTTTTATATTTTGAAAATGTGTAATATATATGAAAGATATTTGTCATCTTTTGTTTTATTACAAAAGATTACATTTTTTTAAAGCTTTTTGGCTAGAAATAATTCCAGATTTATAAAACAGTTGTAAAACAAAGGCTCCACCCATTGTTAACATTTTGCCACCACTTAAATCATTCTATCTCTCTCTTTATACATGCACACAGACATATATACACACAGAAATAATAATTTGTATATACCATGCTCCCTTACTCACTAATATTTAAGGATATATTCTCTAAAAACAAGGACACTACCTTACATAATGATCAAATTAAGAAAATTCAACACTGATAAAATATTCTTTAATCTACAACCCATATCTCAATTCTACCAACTGTCTTACCATCTATTTTTTGTAACCAATCTTTCTAGGTTCTTATTTTTCTGACAGTTTTAAGTTCATTCTTTGAGGTTTTACATATAGGAACAAAGAAATAACATCTACAAACATAATACGTTTGCCTTCTTTCCTCTATTTATTCTTCTGGGTTTAATTTCCCAAAGCCTATGTTGGCTAGACACACCACAAAGAGGTCATACATCTGAATCCAAAAAGGATTCTGAAATTACTATCTTAAAAGTACAAGTGTAGACAATACATGCCCCTATGAGGCAGAAGTTATGGACACTGACTGAGCCACCAGGGAAGCTTATGAGGCAGAAGTTAAGGATCAAGTCCTAGTTATACTGCTGATGAGCTGCACAGTGCTGGGGAAAATCCTTTCTGAACTTCCTCATCAGTAAAATGAGAAAGCTGAGACATTATCATCTCTAAATCCTTTTTAGTACCAGAATTCTGTTTCTGTAAGTTAATTATTAAAGAAATAAAGAAAACAGGCCTCACCTGCAGGTTTTCTGTTTTTCTTGATCTGTTCTCCATTCTTGAGCCTCGATGAAGGAAGAGTCTTCCCTTTACCTTTAATCTTTAAAGCAGGATTCTGCATTCTTGGAAATCAAACATGTTTTTAAAATTACTATCGGGTTCTCTACAAACATTCACAGAGAATCATACCAAATTTTTAACTAATATTTTTTAAAACTCAAAGGTATTTTACTAGGCTGTTGTCATGCATGATGGCAGTTTTATACAAGGAGATTGTTCCTGAGAAAGCTGCAGATAACTCAGTGACATACACGCCAGTTATTATGGTTTCTAGGCTTATCTTTTTGTCATCTATGGTATCTCTCCTTTAGGGACAGTCAGTCACAAGTGTGAGTATTTTGAGTCTCTTGTCCTTCACTCCCCATCTAGGCATGCCACTATGTACTCTATTTCCAACGTCTAGGGGGAAAGAGGCAGGCTCTCTGCAAGAAAGAAAGGACTTGCCATGTAGTATGGCACTGATCAAAAACTTTAAAAAACTGAGATAAGAACAGACATATATATCCATGAAACATGATAGAGAACTCCAAAATAAACCTACTCATATATGGTCAATTAATCTAAGGAGCCAAGAATATACCATGGGGAAAGGACAGTCTCTTCAATAAATGGTATTAGGAAAACTGGACAGTCATATGTAAAAGAAAAAAACTGGACAACAATCTTAAACCACATACAAAAATCAACTCAAAATGGAGTAAAGACTTAAACACAAGACATGAAACCATAAAACTCCTAGGAAGAAATTTAAGTAAGCACCTTGACATCAGTCATGGAAATGATTTTTTGGATTTCACACCAAAAGCAAAAATAAACAAGTGAAACTACATCAAACTTAAAGGTTTCTGTATAGACAATGAAACTATCAACAAAATGAAAATAAAACCTATCAAAGGAAGAAAATATTTGCAAATCATATATCTGAAAAGGAGTCAGTATCCAAAACATATAAAGAACTCATACAACTCAACAACAAAACAGAAAATAAATCCAATTAAAAGATGTGAGAGTAGCTAAAGAGACATTTCCAAAGAAAGCATCCAAATGGCCCACCATCCAAATGGCCCACCATCCAAATGGTACATGAAAAGGTGCCCAGTATCACTAGTCATCAGGGAAATGTAGATTAAAACCACAATAAGATATCACCCCATACCAGTCAGAATGGTCACTATCAAACAGTCTACAAATAATAAATGCTGGAGAGGGTGCAGAGGAAAGGGAGCCTTCATGCACTGTTGCTGGGAATATAAGTTAGTGCAACCACCATAGAAAACAGCATAGCGATTCCTCAAAAAATTAAAAATAGGACTACCATATGATCCAGCAATTCCACTACTGGGTATCTATCCAAAGGAAACAAAATCACTATCTCAAAATAATATCTGCAGTCCCATTTTCACTACAGCTTTATTTATAACAGTCAAGACATGGAAGTAGCCTAAGTATCCATTGATGGATGAATGGATAAAGAAAATGTCACACACACACACACAATGGAAAAGTATTTAACCATAGAAAAGAAGAAAATCCTGCCACCTGTGACAACACAAATGGGCCTTGAGGGCATTATGCTAAAAGAAGTAAGCCAGACAGAGAAAGACAAACAATGTATGACCTCACTTATATGTGGAATCTAAAAAAACAAACAAACTAACAGATACAGAGAACAGACTGGTTCCGTAGGTTAGAGACAGGGTGGGTAAGTGAAATGAGTAAAGGTGGTCAAAAGGTAGTAATGTATAGCATGGTGGCTATAGTGAATAATACCATATTACATGTTTGAAAAGCTGCTAAGAGAGTAAACCTTAAAAGTTCTCAACCCCCCAAAAAAATAATTTGTAACTATGTATGGGGATAGATTTTAAACAAAGATAGAAAATTAGCATTAAGCTAAAATACAATTTCCCATTACTTTAGCCTAAAAAGAGAAAGTAAAGGTGTTTTCTGGTTTTTTTTTAATTGCAAAATAAGTGTAACAACACTGAAAAATAATGTTCTTTACTTAGACATAACTGTAAAAAAGCAGAGACATTACTTTGCCAACAAAGGTTCATCTAGTCAAAGCTATGGTTTTTCCAGTAGTCATGTATGGATGTGAGAGTTAGACTATAAAGAAAGCTGAGCACCTAAGAATTGATGCTTTTGAACTGTGGTGTTGGAGAAGACTCTTGAGAGTCTCTTGGACTGCAAGGAGATCCAACCAGTCCATCCTAAAGGAGATCAGTCCTGAGTGTTCATTGGAAGGACTGATGTTGAAGCTGAAACTCCAATTCTTTTGCCACCTGATGCAAAGAGCTGACTCACTGGAAAACACCCTGATGCTGGGAAAGACTGAAGGCAAGAGAAGAAGGGGACAAGAGAGGATGAGATGACTGGACAGCATCACTGACTCAATGGACACTGAATTTGCGTAAACTCCAGGAGTTGGTGATGGACAGGGAGGCCTGGCATGCTGCAGTCCATGGGGTCACAAAGATTCAGACATGACTAAGTGACTGAACTGAACTGAGCTGAACTGTAAACCTACTCTAATGTCCCAAGCATAAGTCTATAGCATACCTGAAATTCTCAGTTGAAGAGCTATTATTTGTTTGATCCTCACAGCCAAGTATTTTGGGTAAAATTTTCTCTGGCATCTTATACATGTCATCTGTGGGCTTTACCTCTCTGACTACTTTTAGTCTGGATGATCTCCTTAACACATGTGGAGGGTCCTGGTCAGAGTTATTTTCCAGATATGAGTTCCTCTTATTATTTATTGGATCACAAGAGGTGACATTTTGATGAACCAAAATTTGCAGTTCAAATGGATTTGGGTCTTCTAGACTCTGTAATAAGATGTAAATACATATACAAATGATTACAACAATTCAAAAAAATAAAATAAAATTAGAAGAAATTAAGTTTTATTTTGTCCTTTGATTACACAAAAATGCCTAAGATGAAAATATAAAAATCCATGACATACGTGAACAGAATGAAAATTTCATATTAATATAATAAATGACAATATAGATTTAAAAGCTTAACACAAAAATATATTACTTGTATTACATGAGTAATATTCATCCTTAAAACTCAAAGGTAGGGAATTCCCTGGCAGTCCAATGGTTAAAACTGCCTTCCAGTTCAGGGGGTGTGTGTTTGATCCCTGGTTGGGGAGCTAAGATTTCACATGTCTCAAGATCAAAAAAAAAACAAAACATAAAACAGAAACAATACTGTAGCAAATTCAATAGACTTTTAAAAAATGATCCACATCAAAAAAACAAAAATCTCACACACACACAAAAAAAACTCAAGGTCAAACCTAAGATCACTCTGGGTGCTTCCATTTTATAGGAATTGAGTAGTACAAAATGATGATTGGCACATAAAAACAGCAGAAATATCATGCCAGGCCAGATCAATGTTCTATACAGTCTAGAATTTTGCTATTTGACAGCAACGTTAAGTGGTATTTGTGGGACAAGATAGTATTAGTATATAACTTCCATTACACTGATTTAAAAGGTTAGCCAGTATATCATGAACGGCTCTAATGTCCCCTTAATAATCCATTATGGATTTAACTTTCATGGGGATACATGTTTTTATACATTCATGTAAACCTTTCTTGAGCTTATTTATATATCCAGCATGTGAAGCTTCACAAGGTAACGAATTTCCTATTTTCATTACAGCTAAGTAAAAGAGTATTTGATTTGATCTGTTCTAAATCAGTCTCCTTTCTACTTTTATGTAGACTTTTTTTTTTAAGAGTGCCTAAATTAAAGCTTAAAGCTTACTCTATCAATATCAGTCATAATTTCCGATGACAGATGATGAGATAGCTGGATGGCATCACCGACTCAATGGACGTGAGTTTGCGTGAACTCCGGGAGTTGGTGATGGACCGGGAGGCCTGGCGTGCTGCAATTCATGGGGTCGCAAAGAGTCGGACATGACTGAGCGACTGAACTGAACTGAAGTTAAAGCTTACTCTATCAATATCAGTCATAATTTCCTACACTTTACTAATATCACCTCTTTTTAGATGAGAATCTTGGAATGTTTAATTTAATCCTCATGTCCTATCCCCCTGATTAGTTTCTCTTTTTCAGATTTTTAAAAATATCATTAAAAAATGGCTGTATTGAAATTTTTTGATCAGAATTTCATGCAGTATTATTCTAGGTATGTATGTTATGTGAATAACATGAGCTTAGCATCACGTTATTTAAACCTTTCAAGAAATGTTCAAGAGAGCATTTTGGTAAGAGCCAGAAGGAAAAAAGAAAAAAATCCAAATGACCTAGTGAATTGGTTAAATATATGTATTATTTTATACATATAATATATATATGCCCACACAGTGGAATACCACTCAACAAATAATAAGATTTAAGTAGTGCTACCTGGAGACGGAAATGGCAACCCACTCCAGTATTCTTGCCTGGAAAATCCCTTGGACAGAGGAGCCTGGAGGGCCACACAGTCCATAGGGTCGCAAAGAGACTGACACGACTTAGTGGCTAAACAACAAGAAGTAGTACTACGTTCATTCACATAGAAAGATAACCAAGATGTATTATTAAAATTTAAAAATAAGTTACAAAGCATTATGTGTAATAATCCCATTTATATAAAACAAACTTACAGAGACTGTGCATAGAAAAAATGGAAACATACAGTAAATGGTTAACAATTATTTCTGGTAAGTGGAATTGTCAGAGACCCCCTCTTACTGTAATGTTTGATTTTTTTATATATAATGAGGTTGTATTACTATTATAATCAGGAAACAACTGCCAACATGAAAAGTTGGTAAGTTGGTTCAGTGATAGGCACTGGAGGGTCTCCCAGCACAAAAGTCCAGGAACTCTAAACCAAATTGTGTCACCGGACAGTATCCTCAGCCACGAAAAGCAAAGCTGTACTGAAGCCAGGCAGACCAGCTACATTTCCCTCTCCTGGGAGACCAACCGCATTTATGCCCAACTAGAAACTAACACAGGGTATCTTATCTCTACTTTGCACTCACGCAAACACAGTGATTTTCTGAGCTAACAGGGAAAAAGTCTGAGAAAGAATTTTTTCTTTCATCTATATAAGCAATGTGATAATGATATATCTTCTCAGGTTTTCAGAGGAGAAACTTGACTATTTTAACTTTCAACTCCTTGAAAACTCTGCCCTGGGAACTTTCAAAAGGATCACTATATGCTTCAAAGTCAAAAAGTATCTTCTGAGCGTTGTTGTTTAGGTAAAAGGTTTGAATTTAAAATAAAGTGCATGGGTAATGAAGACTTGTCACTATAAAAGGTAAAACTGTCAGCTCATACTTACACTTATTTGCTGCTCTGGAAGATGCTTGTCCTGCAGCTCAGCTAACTTGGAATCTTGTTCAAATGGTGGAGTAGAACAAAGAGTCTCAAAATCCACCTCTGCTATCTGTGTACAGTCTTCATCAGTCTGAGACATACTGAGCTCCATTCCTGAGCATTCATCTCCAGCACTGAGACTGATGCCTCCCTCTTTCCTGTGACAGATGGGTTCCACCTTGGCTTCTGACAATGTGTTTAAGGCTGTTGATACCTCAACTGGCAACGCATCATTCTTTGGGTCTTCTAAAAAATCTCTGTGACATGTCAAAGGTACTGATATGGAGCTCAAAGAATTGCTCAATGGGTTTGCCAGCTCTCTAGGTTCAGAATCATTCATTATTCTAAACAGTCTTTCCTCCTGGCTGATTTCTGGTGATGTGAGTATCCTTTCTAAGGCAGACACAAAAGTTTCAAGAGAGCTTTCTTCATCTTTGTTTTCTTCCGAAGTCATGGTCAATGCGCCTTCCTCACTAGGCTCCTTCTCTGGCTCTATTAATGACTTCTCCTTTACAGCAAATGTATCAAATTCTTTAATAGAAGTATTTGAGAGAAGGCTTATTTCAGGAGAGTCTCTGTCTCTCCTAAGTTCCTATATATTCCAAATAGAAGTTACATTATTAGTACATATACCAAAAAGTGTTTAAAATGAAAATGTTATAGTTTTCTAGTTCACCATGTTGCTAAGTTCCACTAAAGAGCTTTATCAACTTTCCTCCCTTCCATAAATATAAATATTCTTTATTAGTTTCTTACACCAAATTACTAATGACAGTGAACCCATGGTTAAACATTTAATAGTGGATCAAGGGTAAAACTGGCTGGACCATAATTACAGATGACAAATTATCTACTCATTTAAGTTTAAATTATCTGGGCTAAGGGAAGAGGCAGAGATAACATGGATAGTTAAACTAACAAATAACCTAAAAACTTCACTGCACTTAATGGATGAAAAATTCTCTCTTGCTAAAAATCCCTATTGAATTTTATTAAAACTATTAACCAGGAACAAAATTGGTGTAGTTTCACCTTCTTTTTGTTCCCCACCTCTGTATGAATATGTAAATGTGAAGTAAAAAGGCCAAAGGACAGGAGGTCAGTGGGGAGAAAAGGAGAAATGAAAACACAGATCTATGTAAATATTATAAGCTCTGCTATAAATCAGTGGTTCTGACCTATGGTTATTTTAGACAAAAAGCACAAAACTACAAAACTATTTTGAGAACAGATTTGTTCTCAAAGTATTTCCAGTGATCAAAATATTATTAGACTTCTTTTGAAAGTGCTTTTAAAATCATTTATAAGCCATTCAAGAAAATCAGTTTCAATAGCTTAAAGGCACTAGGCTATTTTTCAACATTTCAGATTGTTGATTTGCATAACCTTAAATAACAGAATGGGTTTCAGTAACTCTTGCCTGTTTCTAAAAATCAAGTACACCTTCACTGACACACCACTGCACTGTAATCTGTAAGTCCTCCAATACTCTGATTTGATTTGAATAAGAGAAGTGAAGAACATTTTATTCCCCCTCTCCTCCTTTTCCACCTGCCACCATTTATATTCTCTGTACATAGCATGCAGAGCTTAAGAAGATATACTTGTTAGCAACTCAACCTATAAGTTGCTCCAAAAGATAAAAGAAATGTAGAAGGAACTGAAGAACTGGACCCTAACCATTATTTAAACATGTTCAAGCTTTCCTTCCTATCTGAAATCCTTATATCTACTAAAGTCAAGGCCCTAAATCAAATAAAACTTACATATATATTGAATCAAACCCTGCCCTAAAGGAACTTAACTCCTAAATTAAAATTGAAGGCATTAACACATGACATTAAATAAACTATAGACAACATCAAAAACTGCACTAACTCAAATTACTCAAATTAATAGTGTAAACCATAGGCCTAGTGTTACAAGAATAAGTTTTCTGGAGCAGAAAAAAAGAGGAGCCAGTGAGGAGTTTTCAAGATAGCCTAAAACTGGTTAAATAGGTTTCTTTACCCCAAGACTTTTCAGAACGTGCGTTATCGATCTCTGAGGAGACTTTGGCATACAGTGCTCTCTAAACTTCTTTGCTCAAAAAATCCTTTTTCTCAAATACGTGAATGTCATAGGAGGCAAGTGATAGGTAAATACTGGCACAGTAAATAATGAATGCTAGATAAAGAGGGAGCAGTTACTCTGGTCAAGATCACTCAAGTCATCTGAGACAGATCCAACGAGATGGTACTTGAACCAGAAATTAGTGACTTGTCAAGGGATAAAAGCAGCACCAACTAGCACCAAACACCATGAGCTATCGCTGCTCACGGCCCTCACTGTAGGTCTATGAGGTGAGTCTCACTTTCCACATATCACACACGTAAACGACATACTTCCCTTGCAGTGCAGCCCATGTAGTTCCAAACGTTATGCTTTCTCTTGCTTTCTGGCTCCTGACTTGAGCAAAGGCATAGAGGTGGGAATGCTAAGGCATACCTGAGACGAAGTAAGGTACAGCTAGGACAGGGTTGGCCTGGGGAGGTCCTTGGCTGTTGGAGTCTGCTATGGATGGAGCCAGTCTTATTGTCCCCTGACTTCCCATAGCACCAAGCAGAAAGCAAAGCCAAAACAAGCACTCAGTACATGTTTATCAATTAGCAACTGGAAGATGAGAAAGCAGTATCGAATAGGAAATATCAGAAGAAAGAGGGTAATAGATGTAAGAAAAGTGTCCTCATGCTTTCTGTCTGTCTTTGGCAGCCCAGATTGAACGGGGGAATGCAGGGGAAAAAATTATTTGCAATTCACAAAAAACCTTAGGAACAGTAAAAGCCTGCTTTATTCCAAAGAAGGATTTATAAGAGTTTATAAGGAAAGTACTGGAAAGTTATTCCCCTTTAAAAAAAAACACTGAAATGGGTTGTTAGACACATTCTTTTCAGGGTAACAGACAAAGCAACAGAATGCACTTTTGCTGTATTACCTCCGCAATTAATCTGATATTACATTCTCCTCCTCCGGATAATGAATGATAGACTCAGAATGCCAGAAAAGAAGCACAGATCAAGAAAATTCTATTTAATTAGAGACAAGAATAAATACTGAAATGGATTTCCACTACAGATGTAAGAAAAGTGTCCTCATGCTTTCTGCCTGAGGCAGCCCAGATTGAATGGGGAATGTAGGGGATACAAATTTTTGCAATTCACAAAAAACCTTGTGAATGGTAAAAGCCTGTTTTATTCCAAAGAAGGATTTATATGAGTTTTCATGAAAAATATTGGAAAATGATTCCCCTTAAAAAACAACAACAACACTGAAATGGGTTGTTACACAATTCTATTGAAATGGTCTAGTCATATTTCTGCTTAGGGGAAAACTTAAATGGGCTTGATACTTATTAATATAATTTAAAAAAATCTAAACCCAAGATCTGAATAGCTAATTTCCATTATACAGACAAACCTTTTCTGGGTGTGTTAACACTTCAGGATTTTCAGCCTCAGGTCCTAGAAGATAACATTATATGTTTTCACTCCAGTTTTCTTAAAGCAATAAAACATACTGTCTCACTCAGAATTTCTTAATCACATAACTTGAAATGATTTCCTCAGACATGCATGAGATATAACCAATATTTTATAAATGTTATACCAATTTATTACAAGTATCATGTTAGCAATAAAGTTGTGAAATTCTTCCATTCCTTAAGAAATATTTCACATGAAGCAAGGTAAAATGATAATTAAACCTCTCTGGCTTCCCTGGTGGCTCAGTGATAAAGACTGCCTGCCCACGCATGAGATACGGGTTTGATCCCTGGTTCGGGAAGATCCCATGTGCAGTGAAGCAACTAAGCCCCCGTGCCACAACTACCGAGCCCATATGCTACAGCTACTGAAGCCTGCAAGCCCCAGAGGCCATGTTCCTCAAGAAAAGAGAAGCCACTGCAATGAGAAGCCCAGGCATGGCAACAAGTAGCCCCCAAGCAACCATGAAAAGCCCACGTACAGCACCAAAGACCTAGGGCAGCCAGAAACAAAGAAAATTACTAAAAACAACAAAAAAACAAAAACCTCTCTACTCTGGCTGAGTCCTTCTAAGTATCTACAACTACGTGAGGAAAAATCATATCTGCTTTCTCAGTGTCATCATCTTCTCCATTATGTGTAATAGAATTTAAATGAATTAATGTGGTTGAGTTAAGCATAAAAGGAATATTCATGTAAGGGCCAAAGGAATCAGGAAATGTCCTAAATGTACATGTATTAAAAATCTTTACTTCTTAAAGTCATTAAAATTTTTTACACATTTTGCTATAGTTTTTATATATAGAGAGACAGAGAGACTACGCACTGCTAACATTTTTTGAGTACATGAACTCATGGTTTTTTTCACAAACTTATTTCCATAAACCAAAATCATTGTTCGTTTCTTTCCTCAACTAATTTGCCACAGGTTGGACAGTGGGAGCACAACTGATCTAGCTCTTTATGCTTTTAGCACTGCCCCCAGTCACCCCTGAAAACGTTTTTGTTTTCCACCAATGGTAAGATGGTTCAGATCCATCCTATCTTCAAGCTCCAGATCAGCTATCCTTTTAGGATCCCTGGTTTACTTGACATTTGTACACCCATAGCATCCATACCGGACAAGGCAGTGGCACCCCACTCCAGTACTCTTGCCTGGAAAATCCATGGACAGAGGAGTCTGGTAGGATGCAGTCCATGGGGTCACTAAGAGTCGGGCATGACTGAGCGACTTCACTTTCACTTTTCACTTTCATGCACTGAAGAAGGAAATGGCAACCCACTCCAGTGTTCTTGCCTGGAGAATCTCAGGGGCAGGGAAGTCTGGCGGGCTGCCGTCTGTGAGGTCACACAGAGTCAGACACGACTGAAGCGACTTAGCAGCAGTAGAAGCAGCAGCATCCATATGCCCGGCACTCAGCAGGCTCAATACATATTTGTTAAAATAATGAATAAATAATATTACAGACCAAAATCCAGGCACTAGGGGTACCTAGTTGAGAGTTGGTGCTGGACTTAAGTGGTAATTCTATTGTTATAGTGGCAACAAAACAGGAGAGGGCAGAACTTATAAAACTTAACTTTTCAATTTCAACTGTCATGTCCTTGTACCTTTTCTTATAATACAAGGTTTCAATGACCACTAAGAATATTTACTACACTGTCATACAACATACTTAGGAGACACTCCAAAGAGAAAGACAGCCATCCTCGAATACAGCTGAAACCAAGCAAATGGCCTGCTATGAACAGAGAAAACAAACACTGCTTTTAAATTTGAGCCCCAGAGTTGCAAGTAAAAGAGCAGACACATGGAAGAGCAAGTACTGACTGCACCTGAGCTGCTTTTACATGACCAGCTTCAAGCAGCACGATCCAAGGTCAACAGCAACACTGATTTCATACGTAAAAGTGTATGGCAGCAATTACAGTAGACCCACCTAGTTGTAAATAAATCCATACCTAACTAAGGCTTCTATTTTTTGGCAAAGACAAATTCATTTTATATGACTCTACCCATAAAAGCGTACCTAGACTACTTCGGTGGTTCAGTGAAAGTTCAGGCTGGGGAAATGATACGGTGAACACTGGATGACTTTTTCTAAACCTCAGGAAAAAAAAAATGAATCAATTAATAAATAAATACAAAATTTTAAGTAAAAAATCTCTACTATTTCTCATTCAGAAAAATTTAAATTTCTTTTTAATTTAAAGGAATTTCAAATAGGCTTTGTCTTTGCTCCATCATTCTAGTTAAACTTTTACAATTACTACCAATTTATTAACATGTAAATTTCAAATGGCTTCAAAACTGGAGAGAGCCAGAATATTAAGGGATGAACTTCAGTAGTGTAAACAAGCTAAAGTACACTTAGATCTGAAAGTAACTTTGGAGATGATTGTCTACCAAATACAGGCGTGGGGTGAGAGAGAAAAATTTGTCCTAATTCATGCAGCATGGCTATTTAAATCCTCAAATACACTTAAAGTTTGTCATTATAGTTTAAGATGTAAGTGAAAATCAGTAATGAGAAAATTCTCAGACATTATTCACCTTACTAGTATTTCACAGCAAGGGAAAAAGGGTAGGAAATGCTAAAGGGAAGAGATTACAAGCAAAATAAAGGTCATGCTTAATCTACAATTTTGATCATCTACCCTGGGATAATTAAAAGTTGATTGAAGAAAAGCAATCAGTAAACTATTTTTTTCTCAATCTAATTTACTATACAAATGCAATCAAGATATCTTCCTTTAAAAAAAAAACAATTGCTTGTTCCAATTGTTTTAAGACAGTTTTCATGTACCAGGCATAGCTACTGGAATCCTAAGCAAGAATAATAAATTGAACATTCTCTCCTGCCTAAAAAATAGAAGCAATCAATATAAGCTATCTTGAAAATGAAACTGCTCATACAGAATTAATTTCCATGAGGCAAACAGAAAAAATGCCGATTTTTTTCCTAAAATATGAGTACAAGCTGATCTAAAATAAAACAAAATCATAGTCTGAATCAACAACAGGATTTTTTTTTCCTTAATTATAAAAGAGAATTTTGAAATTAGAGCAAACTTTCACCTAAGTTATTAAAAAACTTATTTATATTAGACATAGTTATTTATATTGGATAAGACTGCAAACAACACACACGTCCAATAAGAGAAAAATGATTATATAAATTATAGTATAATAAGTTACACAGTGAAATAATATGAGGTCATTAATGGATGTTTTTAAAAAATATTAAAGATATGAAATAGTAATTATGATAAACTACTACTTAAAAACTTTAAAACAAGAGGAATTCCCTGATGGCCCAGTGATCAGGAATCCAGACTTCTACTGCATGGGGCAGGGGCTTGATATCTGGTTTGAGAACTAAGACTCCACAAGCTGCATGGTGAGGCCAAAGAAAGAAAGAAAGAAACAGGAAACAAAACTATCTGCAGACGAATCTCAACTTGGTTGAAAATACAAACAAAACAAAAATATATAGAAAGCCTAAAATAAAATGTTCCAAAATGTTAACAATGGTTCTCTCCAAGCAGTGAGATTATAGATGTTGTGTCAGTCTTTTCTTTTTCCAANTAATATTTATTAAAATTATTTTATTTTCCAAAATGAAAAAAAGTTAGTGAGAAGGTTTCACATTTTAAAAAATCTCTTTAATATTCAGCTTAATGGAAGACAGCTGCCATCTGAACTGCTATAACACATTCAATCTTTTGCCATATATTTTTTAACTTGAAGTATATTACAAAAGTCTGGCCTCACACAGACATGCAGTTGGAAAAGGAAGGAGTACTTTAGTAGCCTTTTAGGATAATTGTGCATATTTTTTTCTAGATAACATACCAAGACTCCTGAAGCAATCATTTCCTTAAAGGTTACTGGAAATGTGAAAATTGAAACAAAACCAATCAACTTTTGTATTGGTCTGTCTTGCACTTTGAACAGATCTTTCACTTGTCTGTGGGTGCTGTTGTAATATGCATTGGTCTTTCAGAAAATACTCATGTGTTAAGTTATGCAGATATCTTCCCTATATTGATATATTTTATTATAAAAATTTCAAAAAGGTCACCTTCATAAATAAATTCCACCAATCTTACCAGAAAGTTCAAGAAAATATCTGCCATTTACTTGCATAAATAACCAGTCTGTCATTCTTTCAAGTTAAAAAAAGTAAACCATGTTTTTGGTTTGTTTTTTTTTTAACAAATCTTATAACTCAAACAAGTGCTCTTAACTATCACACTTCAACAGAAGTATAAAAAGATAGACATTCAAGGTAGAAATCTAATAAAACTAACAACTTTTCTGCTTCATCAAATGCACTTAGTGAAACTGGCCTTTTTTTTTCTTTCTTTCTTTCTTAACTGCAAGTACACGGCCGGGAAAAGCACAGGACTACTAGTACTGTTTGGTGCCCCTGCCCTGATTCCTGCCAGGGCTCCATCATTTTACCCACCATGTGCTTTAGCACTGTAAGTGCAAATGTCAATACCATGACATAAGCAGATAATGTGCTGGCATTATTATGAAAATAGTTTTGACCTCACAGACCCTCTGGGAAGTCTCAGGGACTCCCGGGGGTCCACAGGCCATGCTTGGTTTTTTCAAAAATATTTAAAGGACAAGGTCTCTTTAAATGTAACAGTTCCATGAAGTCTAATTTCAATAAGCTCTAAAAATTCTTCCTTCATGCTACGCTACAAATTTACTTTTTAAATAATCTTAAGTCAGAGAATCAACTTAACCTGATTCAATTTTGCTCATGAAATAAAACTTATCTAGAATGTTCATAATGTAACATATTTATGCTGCTACAGAGGAGAAGGCAATGGCACCCCACTCCAGTACGCTTGCCTGGAAAATCCCATGGATGGAGGAGCCTGGAAGGCTGCAGTCCATGGGGTTGCTGAGGGTCGGACACAGCTGAGCGACTTCACTTTCACTTTTCACTTTCATGCATTGGAGAAGGAAATGGCAACCCACTCCAGTGTTCTTGCCTAGAAAATCCCAGGGACAGGGGAGCCTGGTGGGCTGCCGTCTCTGGGGTCGCAAAGAATCGGACACGACCGAAGCGACTTAGCAGTAGCAGCAGCAGCTTGCTGCTACAGGGACAATCATTCAAGAACATACAAGAACCCTAAAATTCTTAAGAAAAAGACTTATTTTAAAATGATTTTTTAAAATCTACAATAATCCAAAAATCATTATACTTACTCTAACAAAGCTCCATTTTGTTCCATTTCATTCTGAGGTTGCTACAAAGAAAAAATGTTTATTTTCAACTGAGGAATGCTAAGCTAATGCAACAACTAAAAAACTTAACATTTAATATAATTCTTATGTCAATATTTGTTAGATTCTTTTTTATTGTGGTAAAATATACATAAGATTTACCATTTTGACTATTTAAAAAGGTACAGTCCTTTGACATTATGTACAGCCCCACTGATGCATAATCATCATCTCCATTTCAAGAACTTTTTGATCTTCCCTAACTGGAACTCCCGGAGAAGGCAATGGCACCCCACCCCAGTATTCTTGCTTGGAAAATCCCATGGATGGAGGAGCCTGGTGGGCTGCAGTCCCTGGGATCGCGAAGTCGGACACGACTGAGCAACCTCACTTTCATTTTTCACTCTCATGCATTGGAGAAGGAAATGGCAACCCACTCCGGTGTTCTTGCCTGGATAATCCCAGGGACAGAAGAGCCTGGTAGGCTGCCATCTCTGGGGTCGCACAGAGTCGGACACGACTGAAGCGACTTAGCAGCAGCAGCAGCAACTGGAACTCCATATCTAAATAATTTTCCATTTACCCTTCTCCCAACCCCTGGCATCCATGCTTCTACTTTCTGTCTTTATGAATGTGACTAAGTGCCTCATATGAAAGGAATCATGTAATACTTGGCCTCTTGTGACTGGCTCATAGTAAGTAATACTATTAGTCTTCAAGGTTTATCCATGTTGTAGCAAGTATCAGTATTTTGTTCCTTTCTCGGGCCAAATAATATTCCATTGTTCATATGTACCATATTTTATTTATCTACTCATCTATCAATGGACAGTTGGGTTGCTTCCATGTTTTGGCTACTGTGAACAATACTTCTATGAGTGTGGGTGGACAAATATATTTTCATGTCCCTGCTTTCACTTATTTTAGGTATATACCCAGAAGAGGAGTTTTAAGTCACATGGTAATTCCATGTTTAATTTTTTGAGGAACCACTATACCATATTTCACAGCTGCTGCACCATTCTACATTTCCCACCAGCAAGGGGCAAGAATTCCAATTTTTCCACATTCTCATCAATACTTGTTATTTTATTTTGCTAATAGCCATCCTAATGCATGAGAGATGGAATCTCATCATGGTTTCGATGTGCATTTCCCTAATGGTTAAAGATATTTAATGTCTTCTCATGTGTTTATAAGCCATTTGTACATCTCTCTCTCTCTCTTTTTAAGCTGCACTACACAGTTTGTGGAACCTTAGTTCCCGGACCAAGGGTAGAATCCAAGCCCAGCAATGAAAGCCCCAAGTTGTAACCACTGGATCACCAGGGAATTCCCTTTATCTTCTTTACTGAAATGTCTATTTATGTCCGTTGCCCATTTTTTTAGTCAGGTAGTTAGCTGCTGCTATGAGTTGCCATATATTCTGTGCATCAATCTCTAATCAGATTTATGATTTACATATATCAACATGTTCTGCCTTTCTTCAAGTTACTTTTTCACTCTGTTCACAGTGCCATTTGATGCAGATAGGTTTTAATTTTCGTGAAGTCCAGCTTACCTATTTTTTATTTGGTTGCTTATGCTTTCATATGCATGAAATTACTGCCAAAGAGAATGTCATGATACTTTCTCCCTGTGTTTTCTTCTAAGAGTTTTATGGGTTTGGCCCTTTTGTTTAGTTTTTGTCTTAATTTCTTTTTTATAAAAGAATTTGTGGAACTTAGGTAAAGAGAAAGGGAGTGTTCCTTCTTTTTAATTCCTAGTTTTCTCCTTAGTTCATTAATCCATACTAGTTCTGATGAGACATTCTTGTCAGGTTCTGAGTTCTATATTTCTCCTGAGGGCCAAAAATCATACAGTTTCGGTATCACAGTGTTAAATGCTGAATGGATTCTACTCAATCCTCAGGTCATGCCCCAAAAGCTGTCCCTTTCAAAAAAGCTAAAATGCTCTGATAAAACGCTTCCATTTTACGATTTCACAGCACACTGGCTTTCATCGCTTTAAAAGAAATCCTTACCTTAAATATCTTATTAGAATCAAAGAAAATCTTTAGAAAAAGATCTCTCTTTGGGGAGCCATCTACATTTGTTTCTATGATCAATAATAAAGCTTTCTGAAAATAAAACCACTAGCCTGAACTTCCAAACTATTTTTGATCACTGACAGTCATAACAACAAGAAAACACAAAGTAATGTGAGAACTTCAATGTTCTCCAGTTAGTCAGAGTGAAGGTTGCTCAGTCGTGTCTGACTCTGTGACCCCATGGACCATACAGTCCATGGAATTCTCCAGGCCAGAAGACTGGGGTGAGTGGCCTTTCCCTTCTCCAGGGGATCTTCCCAACCCAGGGATCAAACCAGGGTCTCCTGCATTGCAGGCGGATTCTTTACCAGCTGAGCTACCAGGGAAACGCTCTCCAACTCACTGTTCACTGTTCAGTTATTTATTGATAGTGCATCTTTACACTGCTCAAGGTTATTACATTGGTTCCACACATACATACTTCCTAAGCAGACTTTACAAAAAGCTCAGAGACCCACAGTGAAGAAGGAATTTTAAGAAGTAAACTTAGAAAATCCCAAGGAATAATTAAACAGTTCAGTTCAGTCACTCAGTCATGTCCAGCTGTTTGTGGCCCCATGGCCTGCAGCATGCCAGGCTTCCCTGTCCATCACCAAATCCCAGAGCTTGCTCAAACTCATGTCCATTGAGTCAGTGACGACATCTAACCATCTCATCCTCTGTCGTCCCCTTCTCCTCCTGCCTTCAATCTTTCCCAGCACCAGGATCTAATTAAACAGGGTAATTAAACCTCGGCTTCCTAGGTGGCTCACTGGTAAAGAAACCACCTACCAATGCAGGAGACATGGGTTTGGTCCCTGGTTTGGGAAGATTCCCTGGAGGAGGAAATGGCAACTCATTCCAGTGTTCTTGCCTAAAGAATCCCACGAACAGAGGAGCCTGGTGCTACAGACTCTTTGCGACCCTATGGATTACAGCCCTCCAGGCTCCTCTGTCCACGGGATTCTCCAGGCAACACTACTGGAGTGGGTTGCCATGCCCTCCTCCAAGGGATCTTCCTGACCCAGGGATCAGACCCACATCTCATGTCTCCTGCACAGGCAGGTTCTTTACCACTGGTGCCACCTGGGAAGCTCTAAACTCCACTGAGTAGTATGTAAATACAACTTAAACACAAAGTAATTTAAACACCGAATGACAATTGTCTCTACTCTGGCTGAGTTAGGAGCCAAGGCCCTGGTTTCATCCTATTTCTTTCCAAAATAATCGTAAGCAATTGCAACTCTGGGCAGAGACAGCAATTCGAGGACCCTAAGAATTAAAGAAGGTCCGGACGGGTTAGAGTCAGGTAAAAGATACCAAAAACATTAATAATCAGCACAGTAGAGTCAAGGAGTTCCCTAAGTTTTGCTCACTCACCCTGAATTTGACTGGTCCAGCTATTCATACCTCAAGAGAGGTAGCTAGTAAGAGAGAATGCTACCTTCTCCTGGGGCTTAAAAAGACCCTGCAGACTGCAACCTACTATATACAGAATAGATAAACAACGAAGTCTTACTATATAGCACAGGGAACTATATTCAATATCCTGTGATAAACCATGAATATGACAAAGAAAATATATATATATGTATATATGTATAACTGAATCACTTTGTTGTACAGCAGAAATTAACCACATTGTAAATCAACTACATGTCAATAAAATTTCTTAAAAGCCCTTACAGTACATATCAATATACACATAATCTCTGTAACCCCTGGCTTTACCAGCAATGATCCTTCTTCCGTTACACAACTGTCAAACAAGCCTGTGGCTGTTCATTTCTCTTTAAAGGCTCTCTCTAATGTTCGTTTTAACTGATTTCACCTTTACATATGGATATGGGTGGCAAGTGGAAACTGCAAAATGGAAAGGAAAGTGAAATTCAACCTGGTTCAGAACTCTTAGACAGCATTTCAGGGAGCAGAAGATGGAAGAGGCAGCCTGACGGTAATAATCACAGGATTAACCATTATTCCCTGTCAAATAAGCATCTTCCAGATGATTAAAAGCTAATATATTAACAGTAAGAACCATGGTGCCTGCCGTATTAGTCAGGCTTCTCCAGAGACACAGAACTAATAGGACATGTATATACAGAGTGAGAGATGTGTCCTGACTGGCTCATGTAATTATGGAAACTGGCAAGTCCAGATCTGCAGTGCGGACTGTCAGGCTCCAGACCCAAGAAAGCTGACAGGAGAGAGAAAGTCCAGAGGCTCTCTGCTGGAGAACTCTCTCTTGCTCAGGGAGGCTGGTCTTTTTCTTCTATACAGGCCTTCAACTGGATGGATGAAGCCCACCTTCATCCATAATCTGCCCATTCGATTACAGAGGGCAATCTGATTTACCCAAATCCACTGACTTAAATGTTAATCTCATTCAAAAACATCCTCAAAGAAACTCCCAGAATGTCTGACTATTTGGGTACCCAATGGCCCAGTCAACATGTAAAATTAACTATCATACCTTCTAATTTTGATAGTAATGTCTCTAATTATCTTTCCAGACATACTACTAAGCTCTCTAAACAAAATTTTAAAAATTTCTATGTAAAATTTAAAAACTGCTTGCCATATAGCACCTATAAAGAACAAGAAAAGGTACTGCAAGACCCAAAAATGATGAGTATGAGATATTTTAAAACACTTCTTATGTTTTTAAAAATTAGCATGGTACTTGTCAAACCAAAGATTCTCATTATCATCTTCATAGTTTGCCCTTACTTAAAATGTTCCACTGTTTCTTTTTTAAAAAATTTTTATTGGAATATAGCTGCTTTACTATATGTTTACTATAACTTTAATGCTGTGTTAGTCTCTGCTGTACAGTAAAGTGAATCACTTACATGTATACACATATCCCCTCTTTTTTAGATTTGCTTTCCTCTTAGGTCACCACAGATCACTCAATAGAGTTCCCTGAGCTAGACAGTAGGTTCTCATTAGTTACCTATTTTATACATAGTGGTGTATATATGTCATTCCCAATCTCATCATTTCTAAAATTGTTTTGAAGTTAAAATGTCAGTATTATATCTGAGTTTTAACAAAAATTTTGTTTAGAAATCTGTTTAGTAACTGAATTATTTAGAATTTACTTAACATCTGATTTTGAAGCAATACATATTCAAGTTGTGAAATAATACATTATTTTTTTATTTAAATTAACTTTGGCAACTTATTTAAAGAGACCAGTGCCTTTCCTGGTCTATTTATTTGATAAAATCAGTATCTCTCACATAGTTAAATTTCTAAAGGTTTATTTTCAAAGAATAAAATTAAAAACTGTGAAAGCAGCAGTATCTGTCAATTAAAAAACATTAATTAAAATTTGCTACAGATGTTTAACACTTTGATAACATGGCCTAATTTACTGTTAAAAAAAAATGGGGGAGAGGCAAGGGAAAGTTAAAGGAGGTATCTATTTTATTACCAATGAAATTCTATGAAGGCAAAAAAAGAAGGACAAATACCAAATACTTCATTTAACCTTCTTATCTTAAGAAGCACATGGCCGGCAGATAGCTGATTTACAATCTGGTGAAAGAATCTTTGAAAGATAGTCAGTCCTCTAAGGCAATTGTTTCAATCTAGCTGATAATTAGAAATTTCTTGGGAGGCTTTTGAAAAAGGGAGAGTCCTAGGTCCTACTCAAATATGAGTCTGAGAGTCTATATTTTTAAATAGATTTGATTACCAAAAAGGTTTGGTAATCAAGCTTTCAAAATTACCATTCTGAGGTACAATCTAGAGCCAAGTACAATATTTACATAATAAACGTTTCTGAGATAAAGAGAAAAAATGTAATTTTTATTTCCCATTTCACAGTTCCTAAAGCTAAAGGGGAAAAATTTTTTTCTTCTTAATTCAGAAGTTATAAAACTGATATTTAAACGAACTCTTAGAAACTAAACACAGGCATCTCCAGCTTTTAAACAAATATTTGTTGTATTTTTCTCTTTTGACTAGTTATACAAGTTATACACCTTCCTAGGTACAATATCAAAGAAACTTTTACAATCACTCTTTGAAACTGCTGTCGATTTCTGTTATTAAAATACGTGTATTCTCTCTTCCATTCCTTAAACTCTGTAGTTATCTCTGGTTAGCTAACTTATTTGTGCCAAGGTGCTAGATGAATCATCCCTTACTTTTCCCCATGGTGACTTCATTAAAAAGAAACAAGTGAAAATTTGTGTTTATAAGTGTATGTCTGCACACATGAACTCTTTCTCTCTCTCTCTCTCTCTCTCTCTCTCACACACACACACACACACACACAGGACAATAGAGGGGTCTTTCAGTGGCCTGTATCTCAAATTATACCACACAGATTAGTATCTTATTCACAAATTTAAGGTGACCTCTGGCTGAATGGCATCACCAACTCAATGGACGTGAGTCTGAGTGAACTCTGGGAGTTGGTGATGGACAGGGAGGCCTAGGGTGCTGCAATTCATGAGGTTGCAAAGAGTCGGACACGACTGAGCAACTGGACTGAACTGAACTGAACTAACATACAATGGAGATGAAAACTGTTAATTATTGTATCTTATTTTAGCCTATTTTAACCTTCTCAATCCCACATTTCTATCAGAAAGAGAAATAAATAAAGGAAAAAGAGCCTAAAACATTTGACTTTTACATAAGAAACAGTGTGACTGGCTAAGAAATGGGAAAAAACTGAGTAAGAAAGAAAGAAAAGCCAAACAATAGCAAAAAGAATTAATCATGAGTAATTTGCCCTTATTTCATATAGCATTACTAATTTTTAAAAAGCATGCATTTAATCAGCATGCTACATACCTGTAAGACTGTATCCTCAATAAGAATAAGCATCGTTTGATTTATACTCATCTGCTCCTGTGGGTCCTCTCTGAATTTGAATCTAACCTGAATCTCTGGAGAAGATGCGCCTTAAATGAAATACAATCACAGGTCATTTGCAATAGTGTTATTGCTCTGCTTTAACAATGACCCAAGGCAACTCACTCACACTCACACACACACACACACACACACACACACACACACACAAAACTGTAAATGGTTAATATTAAAATATGCCTAACTTTGGTACTCTTCAAAAATGCAAATTAAAATAAACAGATACATTTTACTTACCAGTTTGGCAAAGATTGCATATGTCCTGTATTGGATCTAGAGAGAAAAAGTCATCTTTTATAGGATGCAATATATGTCAAAATCTGACATGTGTTCATCCTTTAAAATCAAATTAATTTTAACTGCTTATTCTAAGGAAATAATCAGAAAGGTAGGCAAACACACTGAGAAACATCAAACATTATCAAATCATTATGTAAAGGTACATTCATATAATGGAATAAAGGCAGCAATTCAACAGGCTGAGGTAGATCAATATAACAAAGAAAAAATATATGTAGGACATACTAATTATTAAAAATCATATTTATACTGGCACACAAATGTCTAGGAAAAAACACAAATCTAAACACTGGCAATTGTTATGCACTAAATTAACAGAGAAAAGTAAGGGATGGGATCTTTCACTTTCTACATTATATAAATATTATACTTTAAAAATGCTATACTTTTAATAATTAGCAAAATAATTAAGGTCTATCCACCATTTGGAAAAGGGAAGGGAAGAAAAGGGAAGGGAAGCAAAGGGAAAAAACTTTGTTGGAATACTGAAACAGAAATCTAACTTCTTCCTAGTGGCATTTTATATATCGTTAAGAATACATTTTGGAGACCAATATTACACAAAATCCCTTCCAATTACATGTAGGGAAAACTGTTCCAAGATCAAACTGTAATTTACCATTGGGGTATCAGGTGAGATGATGTACAGCGAGGACTTTGTGAACTACAGTTGACCTTGAATAACAGGGGGTTTGAACTACCTTAAACACGGTCCACTTAAACAAGGATATTTTTAATGGACATACATTCGGCCCTCCACATCCGTGAGTTTGGCATCTACAGATTCCACCAACCCTACATGAAATCGTGTACTGTGTTTACAACTCACAGCTGGTGGAATCTGTGAATGTGCAGTACACAGATGTGGAGGGCCAACTACGAGACTTGGGGATTTGGGTGTATACAGGGGCTCCTGCAAACAGTCCCCCATGGATACCTAGGCTCAAGTGCATGCACACAAGAGTTCCATGACGGTTAGGACATTTTCCTTCCATCCTACACCTATTTCCAGATATTCTCCAATAAAAAAATGGCTCACAAGAAGAATCATAAAAGGAAATAACCCACTATTTGAACGGCTTTCTGCAAAAGTGATCTTTCTGAACTGCAACAATCAGTGATAGATTTTTCTGGAAGTGCAAATATTGATCTAGAAGTGGACTCAGGAGGTTTGGAGAATTTGTAAGTGAAAGGCTCTTTTTAAAGAATATATACCAAGGATACTTGTACCTCAATTTTAGTCTGACAGAATCAGACTGATTATTAAAAAGTATTATTCACTTTGCAAATAGGAAAGTTCGAGGGCTGAGTGGGAGATCTCTGAGGGGAGAACTGCTATCCCAGCGCTACTTCCACATTATCAGTAGCCCTCTTTAGAAGTCAGACACATCTTCTAGAAGTTACAAACCCCATTGCTATCCTTATAACAACAGATCTTAAGATCTGTTACAGATGCCTGTAAGGAATTTATTCTGTGTAAAGTTAAAGAATAAGACTAAATATAAAAGAAGTTAATAGAATAATAATACTTGGAAAATTAAAGGGACTACTTAGTGAAAAGAATTATTTCTCACCTTTACTGGGATGGAGACTGACCTCAGATCGAAGAGACGTGTCTTGTTTAAAAAGCAACCTTTCAGAAACAAAAAAGATGGTATAGATGTTATGATGTTTCTTAAACAAAGACTAACAATTCAACAGGCATTTAAGTTTTTTCCAGTTTTACTGAGATGTAACTGACATATAATATTGTATAAGTTTAAGTTATATAATGTGATGATACATAGCATGCATTGCAAAATGAATAAGTGAATAAACTTTTAACATAGTTCAATGTAAACTACTCATAAAAATTATAACTAAATTTGCTAGAATTCCTAGTTATACCACTATTAATATTCTATATCAATGCATTTTTTTAGAAATATAGTCTTTAAATTAAAACTTATCCAAGATGATTCATGCACCAATGGGTACCTTATTTTTGACAAAGGAGGCAGGAGTATACATTGGGGCAAAGACAGCATCTTCAATAAGTGGTGCTGGGAAAACTGGCGGCTACATGTGAAACAGTGAAATCAGACCACTTCCTAAAGCCACGTGCTCAGTCACTCAGTCGTGTCTGACTCTGCAACCCCCTGGACTGTAGCCCGCCAGGCTCCTCTGTCCATTGGGATTCTCCAGGCAAGAACACTGCAGTGGGTTGCCATTTCTTCCTCCAGGGGATCTTCCCAACCCAGGGATCGAACCCAGGTCTTCCACACTGCAGCGGATTCTTTACCATCTGAGCCACCATGCAAGCCCTCCTAATGCCACACAAAGATAAACTCAAAATGAATTAAAGACCTAAATGTAAGACCAGAAACTATAAAACTCTTAGAGGAAAATATAGGCAGAACACTTTATGACATAAATCAAAGCAAGATTCTCTATGACCCACCTCCTAGAGTAATGGAAATAAAAGCAAAAATAAGTAAGTGGCACCAAATGAAACTTAAAAGCTTTTGCATAGCAAAGGAAACTACAAACAAGGTGAAAAGACAACCCTCAGAATAAGAGAAAATAACAGCAAAGGAAACAACTGACAAAGAATTAATTTCCAAAATATACAAGCAGCTCATACAACTCAATACCAGAAAAACTGAAAACCCAATCAAAAACCGGGAAAAAGACCTAAACAGACATTTCTCCAAAGAAGACATACAGATGGCTAACAAACACATGAAAGAGGCCCAACATTGCTCATTATTAAAGAAATGTGAATCAAAACTACAACGAGACACCATTTCACACCAGTCAGAATGGCCATCATCAAAAATTCTACACACAATAAATGCTGGAGAGGGTGTGGAGCAAAGGGAACCATCTTGCCAGTCGGAATATAAACTGATACAGCCACTATGGAAGATAGTATGGCGATTCCTTAAAAAAACTAGGAATAAAACCATTATATGACCCAGCAATCCCACTCCTAGGCATATACCCTGAGGAAGCCAAAACTGAAAAAGACACATGTATCCCATCGTCCACTGCAGCACTATTTACAACAGCTAGAACATGGAAGCAACCTAGATGCCCATCAGCAGATGAATGGATAAAGAAGCTGTGGTACACATACACAATGGAATATTACTCAGCCATAAAAAGGAGTGAATTTGAGTCAGTTTCTAATGAGGCTATTATACACAGTGAAATAAATCAGAAAGAGGAATATAAATATCATATACTAATGCATATATATATGGAATCTAGAAAGATGGTACTGATTCATTTATTTGCAGGGCAGCAATGGAGAAACAGACACAGAGAACAGATGGACATGGGGGATGTGAGGAGGGAGAGAGTGAGATGTATGGAGAAAGTAACGCGGAAACTTACATTACCATATGTAAAATAGACAGCCAACAAGAATTTGCTGTTTGACTTGGGGAACTCAAACAGGGGCTCTGTGACAGTCTAGACAGGTGGGATGGGAAGGGAGACGGGAGGAAGCTTTGGGAGAGAGGGGACATGGGTGTACCTATGGCTGATTCTTGTTGATGTTTGACAGAAAACAACAAAATTCTGTAAAGCAATTATCCTTCAATTAAAAAATAAATTTAAAAAATTTATCCAAGATGAAAATTAAGACTTATTCATGTGCTCTATTCTTTTTAAATAAATACTCTGCTATTTTTGGATGTTTGGGAGTAAGGGACAAACATCAATATAGGTTTTGAACAGAAGTGAAATGAGGAGATGATGTGAAGGAACCAGTGCGGGTGGGTTTTTTCATTCACCTTTCTCTACATCACAGAGAATTTAAGATCCCAGGGCTAAATTCAAGCGTATATTTTCAGAACATAAATTACATAAATTTAAGTTTTGGATTCACATCTTACTATGTTCTAGGCAGCACCAAGGTAAAGAGAAAAGATTGTCCTTGTTCTCAAGAAGCTCCAGATCTGGTGAGGGATAAAAACAGCAAAGATATATCCTGGCAAGTATGCTACTAAGCAGAGCATTCTATGTATGCTACTATATATCATTCTAAGTATGCTACTAAGAATTTCTCCTGTTTAAAAAATCTTTAAAGAATGAAAAAAAAAAATGGGCAAAGGATTTGAATAGACACTTCTCCAAAGAGGATATACAAATCAGTTCAGTTCAGTCACTCAGTCATGTACGACTCTTTGCAACCCCCTGAACTGAGGCATACCAGGCTTCCCTGTCCATCACCAACTCCCAGAGCTTGCTCAAACTCATGTCCTTCGAGTCAGTGATACCATCCAACCATCTCGTCCTCTGTCGTCCCCTTCTCCTCCTGCCTTCAATCTTTCCCAGCATCATTGGAAAAGGGTCTTTTCCAATGAGTCAGCCCTTTGCAACAGGTGGCCAGAGTATTGGAGCTGCAGCTTCAGCATCAGTCCTTCCAACGAGCATTCAGGACTGATTTCCTTTAGGACTGACTTGTTTGATCTCCTCGCAGTCCAGAGGACTCGAGAGTCTTCTCAAAAACACAGTTTAAAAGTATCAATTCTTCAGCACTCAGCTTTCTTTATGATCCAACTCTCACATCCACACATGACTAATGGAAAAACCATAACTTTGACTAGACGGAACTTTGTTGGCAAAGTAATGTGTCTGCTTTTTAATATGCTGCCTAAGTCTGTCATAGTTTTTCTTCCAAGGAGCAAGCGTCTTTTAATTTCATGGCTGCAATCACCATCTGCAGTGATTTTGGAGCCCAAGAAAAGAAAGTCTATCACTGTTTCCATTGTTTCCCCATCTATTTGCCATGAAGTGATGGGACTGGATGCCATGATCTTAGTTTTCTGAATGTTGAGTTCTAAGCCAGCTTTTTCACTTTCCTCTTTCACTTTTATCAAGAGGCTCTTTAGTTCCTCTTTGCTTTCTGCCATAATGGTGGTGTCATCTGCATATCTGAGGTTACTGATATTTCTTTTGGCAACATGAAGAATGCTCAACAATACTAAGCATTAGGGAAACCATAATGAGATACCACTTCACACCAACCAAAAACAAATAAACGAACAAAAAACAAAAATAACAAGTGTGGCAAGTATATGGAGAAACTGGAACTCTTGTACATTGCTAGTGGGAATGTAAATTGGTACAGCCACTGTGGAAAACAGTATGGTGCATCCTCAAAAAATTAGATTTACAATTTGATCTAGTAATTCCATTTCTACGTATGTACACAAAACAACTGAAAGCAGAGACCTGAATTTGTATATTTATGTTCACAGAAACACTATTCACAACAGCTAAAAGGTGGACACTGACAAGTGTCCAGTGACAGATAAGTAGATAAACAACGTGGAACCTACATACAGTGCAATATTTTTCAGCCTTAAAAAGGAAGGAAATACTAATACATGCTACATCATGGACAGACCTTAAAGATATAATATTAAGTGGAAAAAGTCAGACATAAAAGAACAAAAATGGTATAATTCCACTTACATGAGGTACAGAGAGTAATCAGATTCATAGAAACAGAAAGTAGAACGGTGGCTGCCAAGGGCTGAAGGCAGGGAAGAATGGGGAGTTATTATACACAGAGTATCAATTTGAGATGAAAAAATTCTAGAGGTAACTAGTAGTGATGGCTGCACAACAACGTGAATGTATTTAATGTCACTGAATTATACACTTGAAAATGGCTAAAATGCTATTCTACATTATATATATATATATATCTCACCACAATTTTTTAAAGAAATGTTTTAAAATCTTCCCAGAATCCAAGAATGTAACAATGTACTAAGGCATAAATATATGATTTGGAATGAGGTGGTTTTTTTTTACACATTTTACCTTTTTATGGAAAATTACAAATAACAACAAATAAAAGACAATAATACACTCGCCATCCGAGTGTAATAATTATCAGTGCCCAGCCATTACTGCTTCCTCTATAACCCTTGCCATCCTCTGCACCCAGTGTGGGTCTCTTACTAGATTATTTTTAAAGCAAATCCTGAACATCTTATTCCATTTCATCTGGAAATATTTCAGTATTCAACTCTAAAAGATAAGGACTCTTTTAATATAACCATAATAATCACACCTTTAAAAACAGCCAAAACTACATACTAAAAAAAACCAATAATTACTTAATATTAATAAACGTTATATAGCCTATAGTAAGCAACCTCTTCAATGGCTCTCAGTATTTATACCCTTGTAATTGGTATTTATCCTTGAGTATGGACTGGATCCAGCAACTCTTCTCATAAACAAAACACAGCAAATAGGCTGGGATGTGACCTCACTGGCTTCCGTCCTACCCTCTCATTCTGGTGCTGCTTCCCTCTTGTGGAAGCCAGCCTGCCATGCTGCGATGCCCTTTGCAAAAGCCTACACAGCAGGAAGCTAACGGGAGGCCCCGGTCAACAGAGAGGAGCCAAGGACTGAAGCCAACAGCCAGAGAAGGAGCTGAATCTCACAACCACCGTTCAGGAAGTGGCTCCTTCTCATGAAACTGTGAGATGAATGCAGCCTTCTGAGTCCTTGAGCTTGATCATCAGCTAAGCCACTCCTCGACTCCTGAACCACAGAAACTATACAATATGTTTACTGCTTTAAGAAGTTAATACGTTTTGGAGTAAGCTGTTACACAGCAATGTAAACTAACAGACAGACTACAGTCAGATTTCCCTGTCTCTTTTTACAATGGTTTTGTTCATATCAGGATCCAAACAAGATACACACATTGCATTCGGTGGTATGTCTCTTAAGTCTCTTTTAAAATCTGTAAGTTATACCTTTCCCTGCCCCTTACAATTTATTTGTTGAAGAAACTGGGTTGTTTTTCCCATATAGTTTCCCACATTTGGGATTTGAAGACTGCATGTCATTTCACGTGTTCCTCTGCCCTGTATATTTCCTGTAAACCAGTTATTAGATCGAGAAGTTTGATCTGATTCAACTGAGGAGGCAATATGTGTACTTTCTACAGGAGATAACAAAGAATGTGTTGAGAAAGGCAGTCGTGAGCATACCATCTTTCACCCCTGCTAGGCCTCGGGTCTGGAACATTTTCCCACTAAAAGACAGAGTCCTCCCAGCCTGTACTGGACTTACCACCTTATATGGGAATACACTTCCCTGTTTCGCCTCAGCGTGTACGCCTCTCTTCTGTTGAAAAGTGTGTGTCATACAGTACTTGGCCAACCCCACTGCTCTGTGTGTCCTCTGCAGGGAGAGGATGGAGTCCTTCGACCGGTGGCACCAGAGGGGAGTGTGCAGGCCAACGACTGTGCCTCAGCTGCAGAGTGGCTGCTGGCCAAGAGGACTGACGCCCACTACTGCAGCTAATCTTGCTCCATCTCTTCTCTCAGAGCCAACAGCTTTCAGAATAGTACTCGGCACCATTCTGTTTTAATCACTGGAGGAGTCATTATTTTGACATAGATCCTGACCCAAAATGTTGCTTTCTTTAGCTATTTTAGTCCAATTATTCACTGTCTCATTGTATCCTGCTTTATATTTTTCCCTTCTGCAATTGTATCCTTTATAACAGTTATTTCTTATCTAGACAATTCATGAGGACAGTGCTAGTCTATCTTAAAGGACAAAATGAACACTCATTTTGCAGGGTATTTTATTCAATTAGCTTTTAAATGCACTTATAATGTTCAGAGAATATGATTTGACCTGAACATATACCTAAATCTATGTAATAATGAAATATCTTAGAAAGTGGTTCCGTTTAAATTTATTGAACAGGATTAGTTCGAGATGTATTCTTTAAATGTTGTTGAGCAGTAAATATTTACCAGAGGCTGAGACAGAAATTAAGGACTGATAAAGGGTTCTCAGGGCACATATAAGAAAAATGAATCCTTGCTGTTGCTCAGTCACTCAGTCGTGTCCAACTCTTTGCAACCTCATGGAGCAGCACACCAGGCTTCTCTGTCCTTCACCATCTCCCAGAGCTTGCTCAAATCCATGTCCATTGAAGCAGTGACCCCCTCCAACCACCTCATCCTCTGTCAAGAACAGAGGACAGAGGACGAGATAGAGAATGAATCCTGCCTCTTAGTAAACAAAAAACAAGCAAACAAAATCTTTTTAGTCAGCGATTTAAATTTTTACAGATTAGTAGCAACACCTACCAAGCCATAAAAGAAACTGGATGCATTTTCCAGTTTCATAAGGTTAGGACCAAGTCCAGGCTCTCAGAGTACTTTTCAGACACAGTTATGGCATCCTCATTCTTTGAAGGCCTTGCTTTATGTAATTCCACTGGTCGTCAAATCCTTTCTCAGATTTTAGCAAAAGCACCTTAACAGCTGCAACATTTAAGGATTATTTAACTATGTGAAACTGTACGTTTTGCCTGTTCTCAGGTCTTCTAAGACCTATTCTTCTCTTGTTGGTCAAAGTTGGAAGCTTGGGCATGAAAAACAGAATAAATTGCATACAAGTAAGCAAAGAAGATGCAGGGGGAAAAAAAGCAATGGCATTCAGCTCCAGCAATGCTTAGACTTTACTGTATTTCCATACCAATAAAAAGAACACTGATTTTTAAACGTGAGCTACGAGGTCTGAAAGAATGATGTTCATATGGCACTGCAGAGAATCATTTCAAAATGAATTAGAAGGGGAAAAAAAGATTGGTTAGCCATGACACAGTGAGCCATCTATAGCCTAGTTCTCCAGTGATTACAACTAAAAACTCTAGTAGGATATTTTTTAAAAGCTACCTGAGTAATCTGAAAAGTAAACAATAGCAGGTAAACTGGGGAGTGAAACTAAAATAACAACCTTGTAGAGTGAGTCTCATGGTTTGCTTGGGTTTTTTGGTTCAGTTTTTTGCTGTTATTTTGCTTTGTTTCCAGCTTTGACCCTAAGCCTAAACCTAGAACTGCGCAGTGGGCACAGATAGCAAAACCTTCAGGAGAAATCCTTCCTAGCTTTATCGAGAAAAGTAGAGAAAGGGCCCCCTGAGCACCAGAAGGTGTGAGTTTTGCCGTTTTCTCTTTTTAGCTTTAGAGCTATACTGCTACCAACTATGGTAGCTTGGACACTTAAAACTCAAGAGAAAACCTGTTTCTCTCCTCCTAGAGGAACCATAATCCCAAGAGTATGAAAAGAATCTCTTTTTTATTTTCTTCTCTCTTGTTTTTTTTAACACTTTGCCCTGAAGATGGCCCCAGCTGCAGGAAACTACAATGAAAGGCTGACGCTGAAAGAAATCCGTCTTTCTGGTCATATAAACCCACTGGTGGGGATAGAGGGAGGAGAGGGTGTCCTGGAGAAAAGAAAGCAGGGAGGGGGGCCATCTAATTCTGTATGTGATGCAACATAAGTCTGAGGCATTCTTAAAGGAAAGATCCAAAGAGATAGAGGAAAACAATACAATGGGAAGGACTAGAGATCTCTTCAAGAAAACTGGAGATATCAAGGGAACATTTCATACAAAAATGGGCACAATAATGTACAAAAATGGTAAGAACCTAACAGAAGTAGCAGAGATTAAGAAGAGGTGGCAAGAATACACAGAACGATAAAAGAAAGGTCTTAAAGATCTGGGTAATCATGAAGGTGCGGTCATTCACCTAGAGCTAGACACTCTGGCATGTGTAGTCAAGTAGGCCTCAGGAAGTTATTATGAACAAAGGTAGTGGAATGACGGAATTCCAGCTGAGTTATTTAAAATCCTAAAAGATGACGCTGTTAAAAGTACTGTACTCAATATGCCAGCAAATTTGGAAAACTCAGCAGTGGCCAAAGGACTGGAAAGGGTCAGTTTTCATTCCTATCCCAAAGATGGGCAATGCCAAAGAATGTTCAAACTACCAAACAACTGCGCTCATTTCACATGCTAGCAAGATAATTCTCAAAAGCCTTCAAGGTAGGCTTCAACAATACATGAACCAAGAACTTCCAGATGTACAATCTGGGTTTAGAAAAGGCAGAGGAACCAGAGATCAAATCGTCATCATTCACTGGATCACAGAGAAAGCAAGGGAAGTCAAGAAAAATATCTACTTCTGCTTCATTGACTATGCTAAGGCTTTGACTCTGCGGATCTCAATAAACTGTGGAAAGTCCATAAAGAGATGGAAGTACCAGACCACCATACCTTACTTTTCTCAAGAGAATCTCAATGAGGATCAAGCAGCAAAAGTTAAAGTTTACATGGAACAGTGGGCTGGTTCAAAATTGGGAAAGGAGTACAACAAGGCTGTATATTGCCACCCTGCTTATTTATCTATATGCAGAGTACATCATAAGAAATGCCAGGCTGGATGAAGCACAAGCTGGAATCAAGATGGCCAGGAGAAATATCAACAGCCCCAGATAGGCAAAAGATACCACTCTAATGGCAGAAAGCGAAGAGGGGCTAAACAGCCTCTTGAAAAGGGTGAAAAAGGAGCATGAAAAAGCTGGCTTGAAACTCAACATTAAGAAAATAAAGATCATGGCATCCAGTCCCATCATTTTATGGCAAATAGAAGGGGAAAAGTGGAAGCAGTGACAAATTTTATTTTCTTGGGCTCTAAAATCATTGCAGATGGTGACTGCAACCATGAAATTAAAAGATACTTGCTCCTGGAAGGAAAGCTATGACACACCTAAACAGTATATTAAAAAGCAGAAACATCACTTTGCCAACAAAAGTCCATATATTCAAAGCTATGATTTTTCCAATAGTCATGCACAGATGTGAGAATTGGACCCTAAAGAAGGCTGAATGCTGAAGAATAATGCTTTTGAATTGTGGTGCTGGAGAAGATTTCCTTAGACGGCAAGGAGATCAAACCAGTCAGTCCTAAAGGAAATCAACTCTGAATATCCATCAGAAGGACTGATGCTGGAAACTGAAGCTCCAACACTTTGGCCACCTGATGCGAGAGCCGACTCACTGGAAAAGACCCTGAAGCTGGGAAAGATTGAGGGCAGGAGAAGGGGACAGAAGAGGATGAGATGGCTAGATGGCATCACTGACTTAATGGACATGAATCTGAGCAAACTCTGGAAGATAGTTTGGAGCCTGGTGTGCTACAGTCCATAGGGCTTCAAAGAATCAAGACATGACTTAGCGACTGAACAAGTCTTAGGCTCAACTCTGAGCTGTCCACATGCAGAACAGATTCAAAAAAGCATAATAAAGGCTTAGAGAATTGAACTATGATATTAACTACTTCCCAAATTCCAGATTAACCCCTGAATGGTACATGAGTCAGACAGACTCAAACAGCATAACAAAGGCTTTGAAAATTGAACTGATGTAACCACCACCCACAGAAGGCAAAACAGAATGGGCAGTCAGATCTAATCAGACTGACTGTCTCTTACAACAAACAAAAATCAACACCCTCTAGCAGATTTTAACAGGAACAAGAGTACAAAATATAACATTCAAAATATACAGGATATTATGCAGAATTACTCAACATGTAAAGAAAAGGAAAATCTGACTAATTCTTGAAAGAAAAGTGACTTTACTTTCTAAAGTTTGATATTAAGTTGACTGTGTTCCTTCCCTTACCATCTCATTGTTCCCCTTCCCTTCCCTAAAGCAATAGTGCACAACTTAGATTATTTTTACTTAAAAAATTTGAACGAAAAACTTCATGCCATGGATTTTTTTCTTTTGCAAGACACCTGTTTATCACTTTTTTCAAATGTAAATGTTCCCCTATGCTTTTGAAATAAATTTCCTTTTGTAATTAAAAAAAGAAAAGAAAAAATAACAGATTTGAATGTCCCAGCCTGTCCAGTCCAGATGCTGGAATTATAAGACAAAGATTTTTAAACAGCTATTTAATTAATTCTCTAAGAGATAAAGGTAAACATTTATCCAATGGATGACAATGAAGTTCTCAGCATAGAAATAAAAACTATAAAAGAGAATCCAGTGGAAACTTTAGGAGATATAATTGCTGACAAAGGTCCGTCTAATCAAAGCTATGGTATTCCCAGCAGTCATGTATGAAAGTGAGAGTTGGATGATAAAGAAAGCTGAGTACCAAAGAATTGATGCTTTTGAACTGTAGTGTTGAGGAAGACTCCTGACAGTCCCTTGGACTGCAAGGAGATCCAACCAGTCAATCCTAAATATTCATTGGAAGGACCAATGCTGAAGCTGAAGTTCCAATACTTTGGCCACCTGATGCAAAGAACTGACTCATTGGGAAAGACCCTGATACTGAGAAAGACTGAAGCAGGAGGAGAAGGGGTCGAGAGAAGATGAGATGGTTGGATGGCATCACCAACTCAATGGACATGAGCTTGAGCAGGCTCCGGGAGTTGGTGATGGACAGGGAAGCCCAGCTTGCTGTGGTCCATGGGGTCGCAGAGTCAGACACAACTGAGCGACTGAACTGAACTGATTCTATAATACCTAAAATTAAAAGTTCACTGGATGGTCTCAACAACAGAATGGATATAACATAGGAAAGGCTAAGTGCATCTGAACACAAAGCAGTAGAAATTATATAGTCTGAAGAACTGAGAGAGAAAAAAAATGAAAAAAGTTAATACAGCCTCAAGGATCTGGGAAACTATCAGAAGGTCTAGCATTCGCATCATTTAAATCCCAAAAAGAGAGAAGAAAAAGACTGGTACATAAAAAAATATATGAAGAAATCATGACAGACAACTTCCCAAGTTAGGTGAAAGATATAAGTTTATAGATTCAAGAAACTCAGTGAACCCCAAACAGGTGGAACACAGAGAAAATCATTACCAGACATGACATAATCAAACTGCTAAAAAACCAAAGATGGAAGGAATGGAAGCAGACAGATTTTAAAAGATGATATATTACACAGATGTAAAGTGTGATTTAAATGGGGAAGGAGGTGCTTGACTACAAGGGACAGGGAGCACAAAGGAGGATTTGGGTTTTTTTTAAGTAACAGAACTGTTCTGGATCTTGAGTGTAGTTATTATGACGTCATGTACTAGTCAAAATGGTCCCCACATACCATTAAGAGCAAATGTTACTGTCTGTATATATAAAAGAACCAGAAATCTGAATACCATCCTATACTGCTGCCCAGCTCTCATCCTCCATATCACGTCAATCACCATTTCCTACCAAATTTACCTTCTAAAGATTTCTCAGATTTCTCCTTTTCCCTGTTCCCACTGTTTCTGCCTAGCCGAGTTCTCATCATCCCAGTCTGTTACTACTTTGATCCCCAAAGCTAACCTGCATAGCCACGCTTTACAAAAGGTAACCCATGCTCTGACAGTATCAACTTTAACCCAGACACTTGTGAGAAATGCAGAATCTCAAACCCCACTCCAGAACTCCTGAAATTGGAATCCACCTTTTAACAGGATTCTGAAGTGACTTAAAGAAATAAAAGACTTTTCATTGGAATTTACAAAGCCCCAATCCAGGCATGCATGAGTGAATGAAAATCTGATTATGCTACTCCTCCACTTAAGATCTTACAGACTCATACAAGCTATAAGAAGCCTTACATGACCTTATCCTACCTTTCTCTCCAGCTTCATCTTTCACCACACCTAACACAACATTTAACACGTCAGTAATACTTAACTGTTTGCACGTTCCAGCACGCGTAACACATTGCTAGGTCCCACCACGACACCTTTACCCAGGCAGTTCCCTTGGCCTGAAAACCTCTTCATCTGACTTAACTCCTATCCACCTTCACGCCTCTACTCAGAAGCCAACCCTGTATAGCAGACGGGAATCCACCTGTCAACGCAGGAAACTCAGGTTGGATCCCTGGTCTAAGAAGATTTCACACGCCAAGGGGCAGCTAGCCCCCTGCCACAACTACGGAGCCGGCGCCAGTGTGCCAACAGCCTTCTCACCAAGAGAAGCCACCACGATGAGGAAGGCCGTGCACCCCTACAAAGAGCAGCTCCCCAATGACTGCAACTGGAGAAAGCATACGTGCAGCAACTCAAGGGAACCAAACATAAATAAATAAGTTGCAGAAGTCAACCCCCCTCTGAGCTCCTAAACCAGCCTGCACCTACCTCCAGCCCTGAACTTCCCACACAATATCGAAACGATCTGTTTATGGCCTTCCTGGCCTGTAGGTTTCTCAAAGGCAGTGGCCTTTCTCTTGTATCTTCTCCCCGTGTCCAGCACAGAGAACTAGCTATGTTTTGATCAAAGAACTACCATCTTCTCTTGATTCTTATAAAGCTATCCTTCTCCACTTTGGCAGTAACCAGTTCCCCCATCACACAATCGTTTCTGGAAAATATAGGAACTGCCCCTTACACCTGAGTTAGGAGTCGCTTGAAGCGTAACGCATGAAGGGTGTAGACCCAATACTTTTGTACCTGTGCAAAATAGCCCCAGGCTAAGAAAACAGGCTTTTTTAAAATGCCATAATGGTGGCTCAGAGGTTAAGACGTCTACCTCCAATGCAGGAGACCTGGGTTCGATCCCTGGGTCGGGAAGATCCCCTGGAGAAGGAAATGGTAACCCACTCCAGTATTCTTGCCTGGAGAATCCCATGGACAGAGGTGCCTGGTAGGCTACAGTCCAGCGGGTCGCAAAGAGTCGGGTACGACTGAGCGACTTCACTTTCTTTTCTTCCAATGCCACTTAACTCTAAAGCTCATTCGGTCCTAGGTGAGGGGGTATGGGGAGGGTTTTGGGGTCTCTATCTACAAACTTCTTAGCTCAGGCCTGGGCGCCCCACAGGCCCTACTCCCGCCTGCACGCAGCCTGGCTGGGCACACCTCCCCCTCAAATCTCCGAGGGCCACCCGCCGCCAGGGCCCCAGCCCAAGGGCGGTCACCTTCTCCAGGGCAGCGCCTCTTCCTCGGGGTCGCTCTCCGTCACGGACCCCTCTACCACCGTTTCATCGCTGTCCCAGGCGGCCTGGGAGCCTTCCTCCCTCTCCGCGTCGCACTCGGAGTCTTTCTCCACCTCCTCCATTTCCGCAAAACAAACAAACAAAAAAAAGTTTTTTAATTAAAAGAAGTAAAAATCACAAAACAAAGACTGCTCTGAGGGCCAGGAGAAATTATGAATTAATAAGAACATTCTTGGCGGGAGACCGGCCTGTTCTGCGAGTGCAGCGCCTCAGGCCGCGAGTGCGTCGTGAGGGGAGCGGGCCAGCGCCGCGGAGTGATCGCACGCGGCCGGCAGGGGGAGCCTCACGCGGCCGGCAGCGGGGGCGCGCGCCGCCTACAGGGGGAGCCGCGCGCCGCATGTCGGCCCCGCCCGGCCCCGCCCGGCCCCGCCCCCGCCTCGCCCCGGTGGTCGCGGAAGGAGCCGAGCGAGCGCCAGAGGGCCAGGGTTTCTCGAGGAGCCAGGGCGTGGCTTGCTACCGCACCCGCTTCCCGCACCTTTGCTTTGGGGCCCAGAGGTCAAGGGACTAGAGCTGCGGCCTCGGGGATCAGACCGGAAGCGTTGCCGCAGACAGACCGCGGGCCGAGCGCGCCTGACGCTGCCGGCAGAGGGGGAGAGCTGGGTCAGGTCCCCGTGCAGCGCCATCTCCGGGCTTGTGAGACGCGGACCTCGGAAGGAACTGTCGCCTCTGACAGACATTTCTGAAACCAGAATGTGATCTTAGCCCCGAAGAGTGCTTTTGAGTCCACCAATTGCTGTCTTTTTCACACCCCCTTCCTCCCAAAGTCACCTTAAGTAGGCAAAAACAAAAATATTAATCAGAAGTTTTAAAATCATCAGCTGATTTATTAATAACTGATGTATCTTGTATTTCTTTTTTCCCCCCTCATCAACTCTTTGGTTACCCTGGAATACAGATTGGGTAGGAAAGGTTAAATGCTTTATTTTTTCCCTTTATTAATTTTTATAATAATATGGGTGCCTGAGTGAGTGAGTCAGTGATAATCGCTCAGCCCCGTCTGACTCTGCGACCCTGTGGACTGACTGGAGCCCACCAGGCTCCTCTGTCCATGGAATTCTTAAGTCAAGAATACTAGAGTGGGTTGCCATTTCCTTCTCCAAATATGGGTGCCTAGCAACATCCAAAAATTACCAATTATTATTTTTAAATGAAGTGACTAGATTTTTATAATTTGATTTCAGCCTGTTAAAAAGTTTTAAATTCAAACTCACTTAAAACAAAGCCAAGTGAGCTCCACCTGCCAAATGAGAGGACGACTCCAATATGACAGGTTGCTTCTGCATAGCAAGTCTTTAGTACCCACCCTGGAATCTTCAGAGCCTAAGCACAAATTGGGTCTTGAAAGGTTTATCATGTAAATACCAGGCTCCTCCGTCCATGGGATGTTCCAGGAAAGAGTACTGGAGTTGGTTGCCATTGCCTTCTCCACCTACACAGTATTCAGTTCAGTTCAGTTCAGTCGCTCAGTCGAGTCCGACTCTTTGCGACCCCATGAATCACAGCAGGCCAGGCCTCCCTGTCCATCACCTTCTCCTGGAGTTCACTCAGACTCACATCCATCGAGTCCGTGATGCCATCCAGCCATCTCATCCTCAGCCGTCCCCTTCTCCTCCTGCCCCCAATCCCTCCCAGCATCAGAGTCTTTTCCAATGAGTCAAGTCTTTGCCATGAGGTGGCCAAAGTACTGGAGCTTCAGCTTCAGCATCATTCCTTCCAAAGAAATCCCAGGGCTGATCTCCTTCAGAATGGACTGGTTGGATCTCCTTGCAGTCCAAGGGACTCTCAAGAGTCTTCTCCAACACCACAGTATAGAGATTCCTTAAAAAGCTAAAGCTAGTAATCAGGCTTGTAGGCATATATCTGGAAAAGACAAAAACTCTAATTCAAAAATATACATTGACCCCAATGTTAAAAGCAGCACTATTTACAGTAGCCAAGACATGGAAGCAACCCAGATGTGCACGGATAGATGAATGGATAAGAAAGACACACACACACACACACACACACAGGAAAATTAGTCATAAAGAATGAAATATTGTCATTTGCGGCAACATGGATGGGCATAAAAAAAACACTAAGTGAAGTAAAGCAGAGAAAGATAAATATTATATGATATCACTTACATGTGGGGAAATAATACAAATTAATTTATTTAGAAAGCAGAAACAGACTCACAGACATACAAACAAACTTATGGTTACCAGAGGGGAAAGTGGGAGATGGGGAGGGATAAGTTAAGAGTATGAGATTAACAGATACTGATATATAAAAAACAACAAAGATTTATTATATAGCACAAGGAACTGTATTCAGTATCTTACAAAAACCTGTAATGGAAAAGAATCTAAGAAAAGATCTCAATTACTTTGCTGTACACCTGAAATACAATATTGTAATTCAACTGATCAACTGTACTTCAATAAAAATAAAATTACCTACAGTTAATACACACACAAAAAAAAACTTACTTGAATATTCCTCACCTCGACCCCATGAGCCAGGCAGAATAGTAATAAATACGCAAAGAACTAGACCTCTTTGTGTTTTTAACAACTCTTCACCTACATCCTCCATTGTTCAGTTCAGTTCGGTTCAGTCGTTCAGTGGTGTCTGACTCTTTGCAACCCCATGAATCGCAGCATGCCAGTCCTCCCTGTTCATCACCAACTCCCAGACTTCAGCCAAACTCCTGTGCATTGAGTCAGTGATGCCATCCAGCCATCTCATCCTCTGTTGTCCCCTTCTCCTCCTGCCCCCAATCCCTCCCAGCATCAGAGACTTTACCAATGAATCAACTCTTCACATCAGGTGGCCAAAGTATTCGAGTTTCAGCCTCAGCATCAGTCCTTCCAATGAACACTCAGGACTCATCTCCTTTAGAATGGACTGGTTGGATCTCCTTGCAGTCCAAGGGACTCTCAAGAGTCTTCTCCAACACCACAGTTCAAACGCATCAATTCTTTGGCGCTCAGCTTTCTTCACAGTCCAACTCTCACATCCATACATGGCCACTGAAAAAACCATAGTCTTGACTAGACGGACCTTTGTTGACAAAGTACTGTCTCTGCTTTTCAATATGCTGTCTAGGTTGGTCATAACTTTCCTACTAAGGAGTAAGCGTCTTTTAATTTCATGGCTGCAGTCACCATCTGCAGTGATTTTGGAGCCCCTCAAAATAAAGTCTGACACTGTTTCCACTGTTTCCCCATCTATTTCACATTAAGATATGGGACCAAATACCGTGATCTTTGTTTTCTGAATGTTGAGCTTTAAGCCAGCTTTTTCACTCTCCTCTTTCACTTTCATCAAGAGGCTCTTTAGTTCCTCTTCACTTTCTGCCATAAGGGTGGTGTCATCTGCATATCGGAGGTTATTGATGTTTCTCCCGGCAATCTTGATTCCAGCTGTGCTTCTTCCAGCCCAGCGTTTCTCATGATGTACTCTGCATAGAAGTTAAATAAGCAGGGTGACAATATACAGCCTTGACATACTCCTTTTCCAGTCTGTTGTTCCATGTCCGGTTCTAACTGTTGCTTCCTGACCTGCATGCAGGTTTCTCAAGAGGCAGGTCAGGTGGTCTGGTATTCCCATCTCTTTCAGAATTTTCCACAGTTTACTGTGATCCACACAGTCAGAGGCTTTGGCATAGTCAATAAAGCAGAAATAGAAGTTTTTCTGGAAATCTCTTGCTTTTTCAATCATCCAGAGGATGTTGGCATTTGATCTCTGGTTCCTCTGCCTTTTCTAAAACCAGCTTGAACATCTGGAAGTTCATGGTTCGCATATTGCTGAAGCCTGGCTTGGAGAATTTTGAGCAGTACTTTATTAGCATGTGAGATGAGTGCAATTGTATGGTAGTTTGAGCATTCTTTGGCATTGCCTTTCTTTGGGATTAGAATGAAAACTGACCTTTTCCAGTCTTGTGGCCACTGCTGAGTTTTCCAAATTTGCTGGCATCTTGAGTGCAGCATTTTCACAGCATCATCTTCCAGGATTTGAAATAGCTCAACTGGAATTCCATCACCTCCACTAGCTTTGTTCATAGTGATGCTTCCTAAGGCCCACTTGACTTCACATTCCAGGAAGTCTGGCTCCAGGTGAGTGATCACACCATTGTGATTATCTGGGTCGTGAAGCTCTTTTTTGTACAGTTCTTCTGTGTATTCTTGCCACCTCTTCTTAATCTCTTCTGCTTCTGCTAGGTCCATACCATTTCTGTCCTTTATCGAGCCCATCTTTGCATGAAGTGTTCCCTTGGTATCTCTAATTTTCTTGAAGAGATCTCTAGTCTTTCCCATTCTGTTGTTTTCCTCTATTTCTTTGCACTGATCGATGAGGAAGGCTTTCTTATCTCTCCTTGCTCTTCTTTGGAACTCTGCATTCAGATGCTTATATCTTTCCTTTTCTCCTTGCTTTACACTTTTCTTCTTTTCACAGCTATTTGTAAGGCCTCCCCAGACAGCCATTTTGCTTTTTTGCATTTCTTTTCCATGGGGATGGTCTTGCTCCCTGTCTCCTGTACAATGTCATGAACCTCTGTCCATAGTTCATCAGGCACTCTATCAGATCTAGTCCCTTAAATCTATTTCTCACTTCCACTGTATAATCATAAAGGAATTGATTTAGGTCATACCTGAATGGTCTAGTGGTTTTCCCTACTTTCTTCAATTTAAGTCTGAATTTGGCAATAAGGAGTTCATGATCTGAGCCACAGTCAGCTCCCGGTCTTGTTTTTGTTGACTGTATAGAGCTTCTCCATCTTCTTATATTCTCTGCAGAGAATATAATCAATCTGATTTCGGTGTTGACCATCTGGTGATGTCCGTGTGTAGACTCTTCTCTTGTGTTGTTGGAAGAGGGTGTTTGCTATGACCAGTGTGTTCTCTTGGCAAAACTCTATTAGCCTTTGCCCTGCTTCATTCTGTACTCCAAGGCCAAATTTGCCTGTTACTCCACGTGTTTCTTCACTTCCTACTTTTGCATTCCAGTCCCCTATAATGAAAGGACATCTTTTTTGGGTGTTAGTTCTAAAAGGAGTTGTAGGTCTTCATAGAACCGTTCAACTTCGGCTTCTTCAGTGTTACTGGTTGGGGCATAGGCTTGGATCACCATGATATTGAATGGTTTGCCTTGGAAACAAACAGAAATCATTCTGTCATTTTTGAGATTACATCCAAGTATTGCATTTCAGACTCTTTTGTTGACCATGATGGCTACTCCATTTCTTCTAAGGGATTCCTGCCTGCAGTAGTAGATATAATGGTCATCTGAAGTTAAATTCACCCATTCCAGTCCATTTTAGCTTGCTGATTCCTAGAATGTCAACATTCACTCTTGCCATCTCCTGTTTAACCACTTCCAATTTGCCTTGATTCATGGACCTGACATTCCAGGTTCCTATGCAATATTGCTCTTTACAGCATCAGACCTTGCTTCTATCACCAGTCACATCCACGGCTAGGTATTGTTTTTGCTTTGGCTCCGTCCCTTCACTCTTTCTGGAGTTATTTCTCCACTGATCTCCAGTAGCATATTGGGCACCTATCAACCTGGGGAGTTCTCTTTCAATATCCTATCATTTTGCTTTTTCATACTGTTCATGGGGTTCTCAAGGCAAGAATACTGAAGTGGTTTGCCACTCCCTTCTCCAGTGGACCACATTCTGTCAGACCTCTCCACCATGACCCGTCCGTCTTGGGTGGCCCCACACAGCATGGCTTAGTTTCATTGAGTTAGACAAGGCTGTGGTCCATGTGATCAGATTGGCTACTTTTCTGTGATTATGGTTTCAGAGTGTTTCCCCTCTGATGCTCTCCCATAACACCCACTGTCTTACTTGGGTTTCTCTTACCTTGGTCATGGGGTATCTCTTCACGGCTGCTCCAGCAAAACACAGCCGCTGCTCCTTACCTTGGACGAGCGGTATCTCCTCACCACTGCCCCTCCTGACCTTGGATGTGGAGTTACCCCTCTCGGCCCTCCTGTGCCTGAGCAGCCACCGCTCCTTGGACATGGGGTAGCTCCTCTCAGCCGCCTCACCTGACCTCAGGCATGGGCTCCTCTCGGCCATCGCCCTGACCTCTAAGGTGAATTAAAAGTAGAGTGCCAGCTTGGCCACCTCAGATTTCCATTAGGCACTGAAAATTTCACATTTCAGGACCTAAATTTGTTTTGAATATCCAATAGCATATATGAAAGTGAAAGTGAAGTCACTCAGTCGTATCCGACTCTTTGCAACCCCATGGACTGTAGCCCACCAGGCTCCTCCATCCATGGAATTTTCCAGGCAAGTCGCCATTTCCTTCTCCAGGGGATCTTCCTTATGCAGGGATCAAACTCTGGTCTCCTGCATTGCAGGCAGATGCTTTACTGTCTGGGCCACCAGCCTCTGACTAATAGCATATATGCTACGCCACAAATGTTCATGAGGATCAATGTCCTGGAGGAGGATTGGGAATTAGGGCCCTTCCTTTACTGCCCTCTCGTCTTAATGGATGAGGCAGACAATAAACAAGTACATGAATAAATCAGATAACTCAAAGAGTGATCTGTGCCTGAAAGAGGGTGCTGATTAGACACCGTGATCAGAGACCACCTCTCTGAGGAGGTGACATTTGACCTAAGACCTACAACATGACACAAGTGCAAAGACTCTGAGACATCCCAGGAGGCTTCTGCGCCTGGAGCTGGGGAGTCAGGGGAGAGCAATGTGGAACAATGCTCAGGGACTAAGCAGGAAGTGGAGTATGTACAATCTGTAATGTAATGAGAATTGCTTGGAAGTATGGATTTTGAAAAATAAGTCTCAGGATTTATAGCTACACAATATAAGTGGCTTTTATAATGAAAATTCTTTCCTGCCTATAGCTTCATATCATCTCCATTCTATCCAGGGTACTTTATTTTTTTTAACCTTTTATTTTGTATTGAGGTATAGCTGATTAACAATGTTGTGATAGTTTCAGGTGAACAGTGAAGAGACCCAACCATATATTTACATGTATCCATTCTCCACCAAAACTCCTCCCCCATCCAGACTGCCACATAATATTGATCAGAGTTCCGTAAGTTATACAGTAGGTCTCATAAGTCATCCATTTTAAATACGGCAGGGTGCACATGTCCATCCCAAACTCCCTAACTATCCTGGTTACTTTGGATCCCAGAACTATAAGATTTGAGACTTTTATAGAAGGTTTTATTAATAATAAATAGAATACAACTTGAATATCTAAGAGAGTAAACCCACATTTCACTTTATTACTTTATTTACCACCTCCCACAATAAAGATAGACAAAGTATTTCACTGACTATTTCATGGTAAGTATTTTAAAATACACTTTCCTAAAATAACATTCATTTTCTCAATGATTTGGATTTAAAAAAAAAGAATGTTGTTGTTCATCAACCCAAACAATTCATATGGTGTTTAGCACAAATCAGAACTGTTTTGTGAATGGAAAATTGAATGAGAATATTATGCAATCAGAAAAATTTGGATACGTGAGACCCTTTCTCAAAAACTGCAAAATGTGGGAAAACAAAGAGACAAGATTGCGCAGGATTAGATGTTGGTTCAGTACCTAAATTTGTTCTGCAGTCACACTATAGTTGATTCACTGCAGAACTTTGCCAAGCACAACTCCTACAGGCTATGTCCTTCTTTGTACAGAATTTGATACAGAAGTTCAATTTTACTTTAAAATAGCATACATAGAATAGATATGAAAATACTTCAGACAGTTAAAAGTACTATGAAATTTAACATGTGCATGTTAAGTAAATCAATCCTTTCTGACTCTTTGCCACCATACAGACTATAGCCTGCCATGCTCCTCTGTCCATGGGATGTTCTAGGCAAGAATACTGGAGTGAGTTGCCATTTCTTTCCCCAGGAGATCTTCCCAACCCAGGGATCAAACCTGCATTTCTTACATCTCCTGCATTGGCAAGCAGGCTCTTTACCACTAGCGCAACCTGGGAAGTTGTTAAGATAGGCTAATATGCAATTAATATTTCATTTTTAAAAAATCTGAAAAATAACTAATAGCAGCTGTTATTCTGATAACAGACAAAAAATATAAGGAAGTCCATAAAATTGGCAAAAGATGACTGCAAAAACATTCAGCATTTCAAAAATGAGAAACAGAGAGTTAGATATGCCTAGTAGTAAATTATAACAACCCTCCCTGACCCACTGCCCCAGGATGCCTGCAAGGTGTGGCTATTGTGTGTGATCTTTACCATTATAGTTATTCATTGTTTAGCTCTAATGGACCATGAATAATATATTTTTTTAGAAGGGAAAATGCAAAATGTCCCAGTTAGGGGCAACAGTGATACACTGATCATCTGTCTCAGAAAGAGAACTACAACATTTTATCATTTATGATGACATGAAAAAGCAACGATATTGTAACATGATTACAAGGGTTTTGTAAGGATTCTTAAGATTATTTTTCTCCTACAATATAATCATCATATGGTCAATACCAAAATCAGATTGATTATATTCTTTGCAGCCAAAGATGGAGAAGCTCTATACAGTCAGCAAAAGCAAGACCAGGAGCTGACTGTGGCTCACATCATGAACTCCTTATTGCCAAATTCAGACTTAAATTGAAGAAAGTAGGGAAAACCACTAGACCATTCAGGTATGACCTAAATCAATTCCTTTATGATTACACACAGTGGAAGTGAGAAATAGATTTAAGGGACTAGATCTGGTAGACAGAGTGCCTGATGAACTATGGACAGAGGTTCATGACATCATATAGGGGACAGGGAGCAAGACCATCCCCATGGAAAAGAAATGCAAAAAAGCAAAATGGCTGTCTGGGGAGGCCTTACAAATAGCTGTGAAAAGAAGAAAAGTGTAAAGCAAGGAGAAAAGGAAAGATATAAGCATCTGAATGCAGAGTTCCAAAGAAGAGCAAGGAGAGATAAGAAAGCCTTCCTCATCGATCAGTGCAAAGAAATAGAGGAAAACAACAGAATGGGAAAGACTAGAGATCTCTTCAAGAAAATTAGAGATACCAAGGGAACACTTCATGNATACCAAGGGAACATTTCATGCAAAGATGGGCTCGATAAAGGACAGAAATGGTATGGACCTAGCAGAAGCAGAAGAGATTAAGAAGAGGTGGCAAGAATACACAGAAGAACTGTACAAAAAAGAGCTTCACGACCCAGTTAATCATGATGGTGTGATCACTCACCTAAAGCCAGACATCCTGGAATGTGAAGTCAAGTGGGCCTTAGGAAGCATCACTATGAACAAAGCTAGTGGAGGTGATGGAATTCCAGTTGAGTTACTTCAAATCCTGGAAGATGATGCTGTGAAGGTGCTGCACTCAGTATGCCAGTGAATTTGGAAAACTCCTTTTCCAGAGGACTGAGAAAGGTCAGTTTTCATTCCAATCTCAAAGAAAGAGAATGCCAAAGAATGCTCAAACTACCACACAATTGCACTCATCACACACACTAGCAAAGTACTGCTCAAAATTCTCCAAGCCAGGCTTCAAGAGTATGTGAAACAAGAACTTCCAGATGTTCAAGCTGGTTTTAGAAAAGACAGAGGTCAAATCGCCAACATCCATTGGATCATCAAAAAAGCGAGAGAGTTCCAGAAAAACATCTATTTCTGCTTCATTGACTATGTCAAAGCCTTTGACTATGTGGATCACAACAAACTGTAGATAATTCTTCAAGAGATGGGTACCAGGGTCCAGCCCTGGTTGGATCCAGGGTATCCTCAGGGGGATGGCATCAGCGACCTAGACGAATAATTTATTTAGAGATATAGAAAGAGATAAAGAAGGAAGATAGCAGTTAGGAAAATATAGGAGAGAAAGAGGCTGATACTCCTTGGTTTACGCAGAAAGCCAATAAAATCTCAGACAAGAGACTTGCTCTGTTCACGTAGGCTACAGGAACCCGCTTGAATAGCAGAGGGTGCCCCACCCTGGGCTCCCTCTTGCATGGGGCTTAGAAGCCTGGGCAGGAAAGTGAACTCAGAGGGCCTCTACACCCCAGGGAGTCAGCCTGAAAAGAAGATAAAGAAAGAAACAAAGAAAGACACAGGGAGACCAAGCTTCAGTAAGCGAGGCCCAAACTTTATTTTCCAGGGAAGCTTATATACTTTGAGTTGTACATTAAAAATAATGGAAGATGAATAGTCATGCAGGGTCAGCAGTCCTGACCCTTATCGGGACCAGGCGTTCTCCCTGCATTCTTTCCAATATACAAAGATCTTGGGTGATTTACATCATCTTCTGGCCAGGGGACCTGCTAACATCTTATGACCCTTTCTGATAATGATTAGTCAGCCAGAAAACTCATTTTCTCCAAAGGTGATTTTTCAAAAGTCAGGCGCCACCCTCCGAAAGCACTAGATAAGGTTGCATTCCTATAGGGTAAAGGTGAAGTGGGCTATAGCATGGGAGGAATTTATTAATTCAAGGTCTAATGTGGTTAAATCAAAGGACATTGTTCACAAGCTTTAGAGAAAGGTGGTCAGGGATAGCTCCCTGTTAATGTCAGAGGTGTTGGTGAGAAGCATGATATAGTAAAACAGACAGATTCTGGTTTGGGGGTAGATGCTCGAGAGGGTTCAGGGGGGTCCCCTGAGGCCCGATCTTGCCTTTGCCCGTCAGGTCTCTTCCTCGTGACCTTTGCCATTCATGGGATCTCCCGTACTGGCTCCTGGCAGATGGGAATACCAGACCACCTGACCTGCCTCCTGAGAAATCTGTATGCAGGTCAGGAAGCAACAGTTAGAACCGGACATGGAACAACAGACTGGTTCCAAATAGGCAAAGGAGTACATCAAGGCTGTATATTGTCACCCTGCTTATTTAACTTATATGCAGAATACATCATGAGAAACGCTGGGCTGGAAGAAGCACAAGCTGGAATGAAGATTGCCAGGAGAAATATCAATAACCTCAGATATGCAGATGACACCACCCTTATGGCAGAAAGTGAAGAGGAGCTAAAAAGCCTCTTGATGAAAGTGAAAGAGGAGAGAAAGAAAACCTGGCTTAAAACTCAGCTTTCAAAAAACGAAGATCATAGCATCTGGTCCCACCACTTCATGGCAAATAGATGGGGGAACAATGGAAACAGTGACAGACTTTATTTTCTTAGGCTCTAAAATCACTGCAGATAGTGATTGCAGCCATGAAATTAAAAGATGCTCGCTCCTTGGAAGAAAAGCTATAACAAACCTCCTCATAGTAGTAGTGTTAGTCGCTTGTTCTTTTCGATCCCATGGACTGCAGCCTGCCAGGTTCCTCTGTCCATAGGATTTTCCAGGCAAGAATACTGGAGTGGGTTGCCATTTCCTCCTCCAGGGGATCTTCCCAACCTAGGTATCAAACCCACATCTCTTACATCTCATGCATTTGCAGGAAGGTTCTTTACCACTAGTGTTACCTGGGCAGCCCTAGCTTACAAACCTAGACAAACTTAGACAGCATATTAAAAAGCAGAGACATTACTTTGCCAACAAAGTTTTGTCTAGTCAAAGCTATAGTTTTCCAGTAATCATGTACGGATCTGAGAGTTGGACTGTAAAGAAAGCTGAACACCAAAGAATTGATGCTTTTGAACTGTGTTGTTGGAGAAGACTCTTGAGAGTCCCTTGGCCTGCAAGGAGATCAAATCAGACAATCCTAAAGGAAATCAGTCCTGAATATTCAATGGAAGGACTGATGCTGAAGCTGAATCTCCAATACTTTGGCCACCTGATGTGAAGAACTGACTCATTGGAAAAGACCCTGATGCTGGGAGGGATGGGGGACAGGAAGAGAAGGGAATGACAGAGGATGAGATGTTTGGATGCCATCACCGACTCGATGAACATGAATTTGAGCAAGCTCCAGGAGTTGGTGATAGACAGGGAAGCCTGGCATGCTGTGGTTCATGGGGTTGCGAAGAGTTGGACATGACTGAGCTACTGAACTGAACTGAGGGGGATTGAGGAAATAAGAGGGTATCAATCATATCAAGCCACCACCTGATCTTGCTACTGAAGAACTGTATAATTTTTTTAATATCTTTCCTTCATTAAGGGATAATTTACATATAATGACATTACATAACTTAGAGTTCAGCTCAGTATGTGGTGGATCTTTTTAACTATTGTAAATTTCTGTATTTCTTAAAAAGCATACACAACCTATAGGAGGAAAATGGGAGTGGTAGGTATAAAAATGGTAATAATGCAAATCCTAAAAGTATAATTTACATAGTTGATATATAATAAAAATATAGATTTTAATTGATTTTTGGACTCATGAAATTGCAAATTTACACATGGTGATGGGTCTTTTTTGTGTATAATTGAAACAGTCACATAAACAAGTTTCAGTTCAGTTACTCAGTTGTGTCTGTTTTCAACCCCATGGACTGCAGCACACCAGGCTTCTCTGTCCATCACCAACTCCTGGAGCTTGCTCAAATTCATGTCCATCAAGTCAGTGATGCCATCCAAACATCTCATCCTCTGTCGTCCCCTTCTCCTCCTGCCCCCAATCCCTCCAGCATCAGGGTCTTTTCCAATGAGTCAGTTCTTCACATCAGGTGGCCAAAGTATTGGAGCTTCAGCTTCAGCATCAGTCCTTCCATTGAATATCCAGGACTGATTTCCTCTAGGGTTGACTGGTTTGATCTCCTTGCAGGCCAAGGGACTCTCAAGAGTCTTCTCCAACACCACAGCATGCTTTTCTCCAAAAGCATCAATTCTTCAGCACTCAACTTTCTTTATAGTCCAACTCTCACATCTACACATGATCACTGGAAAAACCATAGCTTTGAGTAGATGGACATTTGTTGGCAAAGTAATGTCTCTACTTTTTTAATATGCTGTCTAGGTTTATCATAGCTTTTCTTCCAAGGAGCAAGTGTCTTTTAATTTCACTGCAGTCACGATCTGCAGTGATTTTGGAAACCAAGAAAGTAAAGTTTTGTTTCCCCATCTATTTTCCATGAAGGAATGGGACTGGGTGCCATGATCTTAGTTTTTTGAAAGTTGAGTTTTAAGCCAGCTTTTTCGAAAGACACAAAAATCCTAGTCATAAAAGATTAACCAGAATTTTGATGCAGTTAATGATGCAATTCAATAATTTTGACAATATATTTACACTCAGGAAATCACTGCTTAAAACTGGATAAAGAATATTTTCATTGCTTCTGCCCTTTCCTTGATATCTACCCCCAGACAAAGATTTTCTGATTTCCATCATGTAGAGTAGTTTCTCTATCACCTCAGAGTAGTCCTTCATACAAATGGAATCATATAATATGTATCTTTTTTAAATTGGCTTCTATTAGTAAGTTTGATGCTTTTAAGATTCACTGATGTGGTTTATATTAATTCCTTTTTTTGCTGAGTACTATTACATTGTATGAATATACCAAATTTATTTAGTCCATTCATTGTGAACAAATATTTATTTCCACTTTGGAGGCTGTTATAAAGAGATTGCTAGTCATATTCTCATTGAAGTCTTTTTGTGGATGTATGTTTTCATTTCTCTTAGGTAAATACCTAGAGTACAACTGCTGAGGCATATGGTAGATATATGTTTATAAGAAATTGCCTTTCTGTACTCCTACCAGCCATATATGAAGCTCCGTTTGCTCCGTATCTTCACCAACAGTTGGTATTGTCAGTCTTCTATGTATAACCCATTCTGGTGGGCGTGAAACAGTATCTTATTGTGCTTTTTAAAAACAATTGTATTTATGTATTTATTTTTGGCCGCGCTGGGTCTTCAGTGCTTTGTGCAGGCTTTCTTTGTTATGGAGGATGGTGGCTACTCTTTGTTGCAATACGCAGTCTTCTCGTGGTATGGTTTTGCTTGTTGCAAAGCCCGGGCTGCTGACGCACAGGCTGAGGTGATTGCTCGTGGACTACTTCATGGACTTGGCAGTTGCAGCCATGGGCTCCAGAGAACAGGCTCAGTAGCTGTGGTGCCCAGGCTTAGTCGCTCTGCAGCATGTGGGATCTTCCCGGACCAGCTATCGAACTCATGTGTCCCCTGCGTTGGCAAGCGAATACTTAACCTACTGCGCCACGAGGGAAGTCCTCACTGTGGTTTTAATTTGCATTTCCCTCATGGCTAAGGATACTAAGCACCTTCGGTATGCTTTTTGGCTGTAATTTTTTTGAAGTGTCTGTTCAAACTTTTTGCCCACTTGCCAACTGGGCTATGTGTATTTTAATTGTTTGTTTGTAGGAGTCCTTTACTCATTCTGAATCTGAGGCCTTTGTCAGATATATCTATAATAAATAGTTTTTAATGTATCTCTGGCTTGCCTATTCATTTTATTACTAATGTCTTTTTATCAGGCAAGAAGTTTGAATTTGGATGATGTCTGGTGTATAGATTTTTTTTGGTATGATTAGTGCTTGCATTAGTTTCCCAAGGCTGCCATAATAAATTACCACATACAGTATGGTTTAAAATAACAGAAATTCATTATCTCACAATTCTGAAGCCAGAAGTCTAAAATCAAGGTGTTGGCCAGGACAGGTTCTCTCCAAAGCTTCCAGGTGAGAATCTATTCCATGCTTTTCTCTTAGCTTCTGCTGTTCCTGACAGTTCTGGTCATTTGTTGCCTTGATTCCAATCTCTACTCCATCATCCAGTGGTGTTCTCCCTGTACATCTCTTTCTCTGTGTTTCTTCTCTTCTTGTAAGAACAGTAGTCAGAGTAGAGTCTACCCTATTCCACTTGATCTCAGCTTAAGTTATATAATTACAACAAAACAACCCTATTTCCTAATAAGGTCACATTCTGAGGTTCCAAGAAGGATATGAGTTTGTGGGAGAGGATACTAAACAGCCCAATACAGTGCTCTTTTGTCTTACGATAAAAATCTTTGCTTAAGCCAAAGTCATGAAGATATTGTCCCTTGTTTTCTTCTGGAAACAGTATGGTTCTAACCCTACATTTCATTCTATGCTTTATCTCAGATTATTTTTTGTGTATGTATTGAGGTTGGGGACCAGATTCTTTTTTTTTTTTTCCATATGCATGTCCTGTTGTTCCAGCACCCTGTGTTATAAGGATAGCCTTTCTTCATTTTATGGCTTGGCACTTCCACTTATTTTTATTACAGTTATGACATCTTTCCTATATGATAACTACCAGAGTTAAATATTGATAAAGCATAATTAGACCATAGGTGAAGGTTGGTTTCTTCTTGCATCATCTGTATAGTGAAAAGAAATATGATTGTGTGTCCTTTAGCTTAAATTTTCATGCTGTGGGCAATGATTATGAAAGGAGAGGTTCAGTAGAGGAAAGCATTAAATGAGATGATGAGAGGTTGAACTGTTTTCCAGACACAGAAGGAAGGACATTGCAGGTAGAAAGAACCTCATGACTCAGGGGCAGAAGGCCCTACATCTAGAACTGGCTCTTTATAACATGATTTCTTTGTGGCAGTTCAAAGTTGAGTTCTGGTTAATCATTTTACAAGCCATTTACATGCTGAAAGAAGTAGTCGCTGTTGGTGAGCCTCAGTTGAGGAAGATTATACACAGGCAAAGGGACCACACCTAACCAGCCCCAGGCGAGCGGTCGTTATTTCTTTCTGTCACCATTCTCCTTCAATAATCATTTTACCTTTTGCTTTTCTTTCTTTGGGCTTCCTTGGTGGCTCAGCTGGTAAAGAATCCACCTGCAATGCAGGAGACCTGGGTTCAATCCCTGAGTTGGAAAGATCCCTTAGAGAAGGGAAAGGCTACCCACTCCAGTATTGTGTCCTGGAGTATTCCATGGACCGTGTAGTCCACAGGGTCACAAAGAGTCGGGAAGATTCCCCAGGGAAGGAAATGGCAACCCACTCCAGTACTCTTGCCTGGAAAATTCCATGGATGGAGGAGACTGGTAGGCTACAGTCCATGGGATCGCAGAGTCGGACATGACTGAGCAACTTCACTGGCTCACTGATTTTTCTCTTTACTGTCCGCCTCTAGTCTTCCACCTCGTACTTGGTTTTCCTACTATAATGTCTATACTGTTGAAGAATTAACTCACTTTCCCCGCCAAGTAGGACTCAGAGAATTGAGAATTCCCAAACTTATTCTACATTATTATTGCTTTTTCTTTTTTGTTTCTCTTCCTCCCCTTAACTAAATTCAAAGGCTGATCCTTTCAGGAATGGACTATGGGGAAGACAGAGAGATGGGGGAGGGAGGCAGGGAAGTCCTTTCTAGAGTGGTGTCAAAGGTGAGTTGGATCCAGCTTCAACTAGTTTGTAAGATCTGATTGTTAAATTTTCAGGAATTTGCAAGTCAGTTATTAAATATAGTCACTAAGGAAAAGGAAGAGGAAAGATAGCACTAAGTCATGTCTGACTCTTGCAATCCCATGAACTGTAGCCTTCCAGGCTCCTCCGTCCATGGGATTCTCCAGGCAAGAATACTGGAGTGGGTTGCCACTTCCTTCTCCAGGGAACTTCCCAACCCAGGAATTGAACCCAGGTCTTCTACATTGTCGGCAAATGCTTTCCTGACTGAGCTACACAGGAAACATGGGAAATACAGTCAGTATTAAAAATTAAAGTATATGAGCATGATTCAACAAATTATATTAAAAATAAAGACAATAAATCCCCAAAACTCATCACTTCCCAATTCTTTTGTTGTATTTTACTATGGGGCCAAATTTTGTGCTTTACTAAGCAGAGGAAGAGAACCAAGAAAGAACTAATAATGTATAGAATAAGTTTTGCAGTATTTACACCACAGAAATCTGCAAATTCTACAGAACCCCCTTCTCCCCTCTACCTGCCCTGCTCCCACATATCGTAGGGCTAGCTATTAAACATTTGCCAGCACAGTGCTAGCGATATTTTTCTAAGGTAGTTTTGTACTCTCTGGGTCTGAGATTTGTATCAGGCCAACTCTTGGGCTTCCAGGTAGCTCTAGTGGTAAAGAATCCACCTGCCAATGCAAGACACGGGTTTGATGACTGGGTCAGGAAGATCCCCTGGAGGAAGGCATGGCAACCCACTCTAGTATTCTTGCCTAGAGAATCCCAAGGACAGAGGAGCCTGGCATAGTGCAGAGTTGCCAAGAGTCAGACACGACTGAAGTACAGTCGTGAGACTTAGTAAAGCACAACTCTGTCCTAAGGGACTTTGTAATATTTTTGGAGACCTGACCTGCCACTTCAGTTATCTTGATCTGGGAGTATTTCCCTGTTTTAATGATCCCTTATTCCAGCCTTGGATACGGAATACAAAAGTCCATCTCCATCTTTTCTGCGGAGAACTGTTCTCCCTCTACACCACCCTTTGGGCAGGATACAATGAGCATGTCCCCTATCCAGCTCAGAGAAACAAATTCTGATTGTGCACATTGATTACTCCCTTTGCTCTACCATCAGAGCCAAAGAATTTCCTACTCAGTTTCCTCGGGTGTGAATCAGATACCAGTCTTTCTCTGGAGAACTGTTCTTTCAACCCTTCTTCATCTCAGTAAATGCTTTCCTCTGCTGAGCCGCCTCTTTCATCATCATTGTCCACAGTGTGATGTTTTGCTCTATTTTATTATTTTTGGCCACACCATGTAACATGCAGGATTTCATTTCCCCAACAGGGGATCGAACCTGCGCTCCCTGCATTGGAAGCATGGAGTCAACCACTGGACTTCCAGGGAAGTTCCCAGTGTGATATTTTAAACTAAAGCAAACATATTTACTTTTTTTCATACTATATATGATGGGAGAAGAGATCAACACCTACCTTATAGTCTCATTATACTCTATCAGGGCTTTCCTGATGGCTCTGTGGGTAAAGAATCGGCCTGCAATGCAGGAGACACAGGAGACATGGGTTTGAGTCTTGAGTCAGCAAAATCCCCTGGAGTAGGAAATGGCAACCCACTCCAGTATTCTTGCCTGGAAAATTCCATGGACAGAAGACCCTGGCAGGCCATAATCCATGGGGTCACAAAGAACTGGACATGACTGCGCGACTAAGCATGCATACTTTATCAATATTTAACTCTGGCAGTCATCATATATCAGGGAACATATCATGGTTGTGATAAAAGTAAGTAGAGGTGCCAAGCCATAAAATGAAGAAAGGTTAACTTTTAACACAAGGTGCTGCTGGCACAACTGGACAACCATATGGAAAAAAAATAAACCTTGTCCTTTGTCTCAATATATACACAGGAAATAATTTGAGGTCAATCATGGGACAAGCATCCTGTAATCCAGGAATCCTATTCCTGGAGAAATCTTCACCCATCGGTACCAGGACGCACATACAACGTTACTCATAACAGCCTCAAAATATAACCAGCACACTTATCCTTCTCAGGAGAACAGAACTAAATGTTCATGAGGAGGAGAATGGACAAATCACGGTATACTGTAAGATGGGCTATCTTACGGTTGAGACAAGGAATGAACTTAGCAGCACGGATGACTTTTAGAAACCATTCTTACAAAGTTTACAAACAAACAAAGCTAAACAGTATATTAGGGTCCATTCACACGTGGTGAAACTCAAAATAAAGAGATAGTTCCAAAAAAAAATTCAGGGTAATGACCACCTCTCGGGAGAGGGAGATGGGCAGGACGGGAAAGCGTTCCTAACTGAAAACAACTGGCAACCTCCTATGTCTTGTGTGCATTTCATCACAGTATCTACTTTGTTATTATGTGTCATAGCTTTCACATGATGCATGTATGTGCTATACTGTATGCATGTATACACACATCATGTGCCATATATGTGCAATACTTCATCATCAAAAAAGTTTACATGCATGTCTACATACACAACATATATAATTAAACAAAAAGCATATGTGTACACATATACAATATCTATACAATATTTTATAGTTTAAAAAGTACAGGAAAAAACCTGGAAGGGAAGAAATGCACTAAAGTGATTATCACCCTGAGTGATTATCTCTGAGTTCTGGGTATTTATTTTCTCCACTATAATTTTCTATTATTTTGCCAATTGCTTAAATGGTAGTATAATACTTATATAATCAGAAAATGACAATTTTTACAATATAAAGTAATTTTTAGAATGTGTAGAACATTTGTACTGTTTTTTGAAACCGGATTAGAAACTTCAGTCAAATTTCTTTTCACATGCCCTAGGAGGGATAATCTCTAAAGATTTAACATTGTGTTTGGTAGACAGATGTCAAAATGCTAATGAACACGTTTCAACTACGCCAACACTGTCTTTAAATATTCACCCCTTAGTTTTGCTTTCTTCCTGTCTTTTGAAGATACGCTTCCTGGTTCTATGTTTAGGCTTTTATCCTTCCTATTTCCCATAGCTCCAAGTTTCCTTCAAGCTCGAGTTCAGTAATTCAGAAGCTTTGGATAAACCTGAAGACTGCTTTTCCCACAGCCCTTTAGCAACATCTAGTGGGTATTTAAAAACAGGACAAGACAGTTTCTCACATAATTTAAAGAGCAACTGTTTTGAGAGCAAATGTGACTTAGCAAAAAAAACAGTCTTAAATCCTCAAGACAAATGGAATCTCTCCTGTGATTAAATAACTTTACATATATGGGTGTGTAGGTAAACATTTAAGATAAAATGTAGCTGACATTTCCTCATCTAACCTGCTGGAATTTAAACAACATTTGTTACTATATTATATAATGGGCATTATCCGTAGAACCGTATGAGAGGTCCCTAAGCAAGAATACCAGAGCAATGTAAAATCCTTCAAAAGCGAAAAGGAAGAGCTTGTATAGAAGCACGTATAAGGAATAGAAGTGCCGAGGAATACAAGCACAGAGTAAGAGAGAAGACAGCAGGAGAGAAGGCACAGGGAGGAAGCCAAGGAAGAAGAGCAAAGAGAAGCAGAATCACGGTAACCGGCAAGTTTACAGAATTCACGTTTATCCTAACAAAACTGCCGTCCAGTCACTGTTGTCAACCAAAAGGTCGGTGTCTCTTAGCCCTGAGCCTGTGTGAGGTACACAGTCCCCTGAAGATCTTTGCCATGTTTCCCTTTGACTTGATGCATCACTCTTTCACTAAAAGCTGAGGACCTAGGTAGGTGATGGGGGGTAGCTGATAAGGCAGGAGAGAAAAGTTACCTTAGAAACTCTTTAATCTTTCTGTGACTTGACTGCTCTAGCTGCAAATTAGAGATTAATTTGGTCCCTGTTTCTTTTCATAGACATTGCTCCATGATCATCAACTATTATTTCTGAAAATGCTTTTACTCTTAGAAAAAATCCATAAAGTTTAGATGGTAATGTTAGCATTCCTATACACAATTAAGAAGCAAATACCTACTCCTGGATGTCAACATGTGGGGCTGGGCCGAGTTCCACATGAGTTAGGAAATCTCCTTCTGCAAACTGGGACCATTTCCCCCCCTAATTTGGCTTATTGGAAAGGGAAATAGAAGCATTACGAGGAATTCTTGAAGTAGTATGGTGGGGAGGCAAAAAGTACGATGTTGGGGTAATGGAAGCCTTGTCCTATCAGATAGTGAAATGTATTTTAAAAGCTCTATGCATGAAAAGGAAATCTGTCCTGAATATTCATTGGAAGGACTGATGCTGAAGCTAAAGCTCCAATACTTTGGCCACCCAATAAGAAGAACTGATTCATTGGAAAAGACCCTGATGCTAGGAAAGATTGAGGGCAGGAGGAGAAGGGGACGACAGAGGATGAGATGGTTGGATGGCATCACTGACTCAATGGACATGAGTTTGAGCAAGCTCCAGGAGTTGGTGATGGACAGGGAAGCCTGGTGTGCTTCAGTCCATGGGGTTGCAAAACAGAAACCATGGGAACATATTTGTAGAACATATAACCAGGAAATTACTAGTATCCAGAGTATATTAAAAAAAACTTTTCTAAATCAATAAGAAAAATATCAAACAATCCCGTAGAAAAATGTGCAGAGGTCATGAACAAGCATTCCATTCAAGAGGAAACGAACGCATGATAAGATGCTCAACTTCATTTGTAAAATCAGGAAAATGCAAACTGAAATTAAAAGTAGTACCGTTTCACATTTACCTAGATATACTTTCTTAGAAGGTCTTACAAATGTGCATTAGAATACAAGTACAGAATATTCACTAAAGCCTTGTTAATTATTAGGAAAATCTGGAAAAACTATTAAGGCAAATGGATTAATAAACTATGATATACATTCGTGGGCATCCCTGGTGGCTCAGTGGTAAAGAGTCTGCCTGCCAATGCAGGAGACACAGGTNCAGCACTTTCACAGCATCATCTTTCAGGATTTGAAATAGCTCAGCTGGAAAGCCATCACCTCCACTAGCTTTGTTCGTAGTTATGCTTTCTAAGGCCCACTTGACTTCACATTCCAGGAAGTCTGGCTCCAGGTGAGTGATCACACCATTGTGATCATCTTGATCATGAAGATCTTTTTTGTACAGTTCTTCTGAGTATTCCTGCCACCTCTTCTTAATGTCTTCTGCTTCTGTTAGGTCCATACCATTTCTGTCCTTTATCGAGCCCATCTTTGCATGAAATGTTCCCATAGTATCTCTAATTTTCTTGAAGAGATCTCTAGTCTTTCCCATTCTGTTGTTTGCCTCTATTTCTTTGCATTGATCACTGAAGAAGGCTTTCTTATCTCTTCTTGCTATTCTTTGGAACTCTGCATTCAGATGCTTATATCTTTCCTTTTCTCCTTTGCTTTTCATTTCTCTTCTTTTCACAGCTATTTGTAAGGCCTCCTCTGACAGCCATTTTGCTTTTTTGCATTTCTTTTCCATGGGGATGGTCTTGCTCCCTGTCTCCTGTACAATGTCACAAACCTCCATCCATAATTCATCAGGCAGTCTATCTAGCAGATCTAGTACCTTAAATCTATTTCTCACTTCCACTGTGTAATCATAAGGGATTTGATTTAGGTCATACCTGAATGGTCAGGAGGGCCTAGAGGAGCTATTCCACATTCAAGGTCAGGAGGAGCGGCGATGAGGAGATACCCCTCGTCTAAGGTAAGGAGCAGCGGCTGTGCTTTGCTGGAGCAGCCGTGAAGAGATACCCTACGTCCAAGGTAAGAGAAACACAAGTAAGACGGTAGGTGTTGCAAGAGAGCATCAGAGGGCAGACACACTGAAACCATAATAATATGGCTAATGGAGTTTAAGTGATTAGGATAAAGGTCAATGGAGAGGATGCAGGGGTCTGGGTGCTTGTGGCTGACAGTATACTCGAGGGAAGGAGGCAAAAGATCTAGGCCATCCTATTTCCTCCAGATTGACCAACACAAGGCAACAGGGTTAGCAAGGAGGCAGGAAACCTCAGCAACAGCACTGTCTTGGGAGGAAAAATCATGCATTTGGCTGAAATGTCTCAGAAAAGAGGAGAATATGTCAAGACCTGGGCTTGAATCTTTTTGTTTTAATCAAAGAAAAACAACAAGAAGCAAAAGAAAGTCATAACCCAAAAAAGCACGCACTTGAAATTGCTAAAGATCAAGTAGCCACTCCTTTGCCCCAAACTCAGATCAGCACGATTGTGAGACACAAAGAGCTAACAGAGTTTTTGAGGTCAGTTATGTCTCACCTGAAACCAGAGGGGACCCTGAGAAGATCCAGAGGCAAATGCTTATAAGAATGTAGGGCCGCCTGACCCTTTGTCCCTGCTGGAAATGGCATCTGGCAGCGGGTGAGAAAACAGGTCACTGTTTACTTCTGCTCAGCCCACCTATTATTTTGAAAGCTCCACTTGGTAAGACTGTTTTTGAGGTAAATAAAGCTCTGATACTTCGTTCCCGAGCCTCCCCTCAATTTTCCCTAAACGTGACCTTGTTTTTAGACCTGAGAGATACTGAGTGGCAGAGCATGGCATAAAAGCCTGGAAGATGGACTGATTTGGTAGGATCAAAAGTCATTCAGGAATCTTCAATCCTGGTGTTTTTCTGTTGCCTTCTTTTCACTGTTTTAATTAGGAAAGTAAGCAATACCCAAGATGAACAGAGAAAGTGTAGCACAACTCATTGTGCTGTCAAATAGCGCACTTCCTGTCCTAGGTCTCCAGAGTGAGGTTCTTTGCTATTTAGGCCTATACTTGCCTGCCTGACTACCTGCTTCCACTGGTTCTAAGGAGAAAAGTATCCCACTAGACCACAGGCTTTACATCTTTGGGTCTCAGTTTCTTCATCTGTAAATTGGGCACTAAATGTATCTCTGACCACCTCACACAATGATTGTGAGATTTAAAAAGAGATAAACTCAATGTTGGCATTGAGAAGGTCCAATTAAAGACATTCCTGTTTTCCATAGTCATGTTCTGAATAATTGAGGAGTAAGACAAAAGGGTATCTCAGACGGAGAACTATAATACCACTTTTATTAGTGATAAAGCTAATCTGAAAAATGGCTTATATCTGCAAGGACATAGAATTCCAAATATAGAACTGAAGAATTAAAAGGACTTACCCACCCAGCACAGGAATACTCGAGTGCCCCTCAGCACCTCCTTCCTCCCTTCCCAGTAAACACCCGGAATGTAGGGAAAGGGGAGAATTTATGATTCTGCTGAATAGCTTGCTTCCAAGAGGAAGACAGTGTTACTGAGCTGAACATGGCTAGTTTACACTTCCAACCCTACCAATCTATTACATCATCTCTTCTTTTCTGGGGAAATGCAAAAAAAAAAAAAAAAGGACAGAAAGAATCAGGAAATCATACAAGTAGAGCCATCTCCATATGGAAGGGCACTCCAGAAATATGAAAAAAAATTGCCTTCACCTTCCCAAGAAACAGATCTTATCACACCACAAACACATTTTACACTTGTATTCAAAAGCTACACTTTAAATGTAGTACTTCATGTCTATAGCAAATGCTGGGACAAAGTGAACCCTCCTACACTGTTGGTAGGAAATAGAAGTTGATGCAACCACTGTGGGAAAGAGTATGAAGGTTCCTTTAAAAACTAAAAGGAGAGTTGCCATATGATCTAGCAATCCCACTTCTGGGCATAAATCCAGACAAACTATAATTCAAAAAGATATATGCAGCCTTATGTTCAGAGCAGCATTATCCACAATAGCCAAGCCATGGAAACAATCTAAATGCTTACTGACTGACAAATGGATAAAGACGATGTGGCATATACATACAACGGAATATTACTCAGCCATGAAAAGAATGGAATCATGCCATTTGCAGCACCATGGATGGACCTGGAGATTATCATACCAAGTGAAGTAAGTCAGAAAGAGAAAGACAAATGACATATGATATCACTTATATGTGTAATCTAAAATATGGCACAACTGAACTTACATTCAAAACAGAAACAGACCCACAGACAGAGAGCAGGTTGGTTTCCAAGGGGAAGGGTGGTGGGTAGGGATGACCTGGGAGTCTGGGAGTACTAGATGCGAACTCTTACACAAAACGGATAAACAACAAGGCCCTGCTCTGCAGCACAGGGAACTATATTCAATGTCCCATGATAAATCAAATGGAAAAGGATTGAATCACTTTCCTGAAACTAACAATGTTAGTTAACTAACAATGTTGTAAATCAACTAGACTCCAATAAAAATTATTTTAGGAAAAAAGAAAATGAGGAAACCACCCACAAAAAAGCTAGTGAGAGAGTCCCTTTCTCTAGTCTGCTACAACAGTTTAATGTAATATAATCATGGCGGTAACATCGCCTCATTTTTGGCACATTCTACGGGTTAAAAGCAAACAGCAGGTGTCACTCTTACACGGGGCAAGAGATTATACAATGGTGTAACCCATGGGAGGCAGGGATCGCCTCACAGTGTGTCTACCACACGTGGTATGCAATGGCAGTACAGTTCATACATTATCACCTATGGTTGGTACTGTTACCACAATAATGATGACTGTAAGGATGTGGTGATGAACAGATTTTCCTGAGTACAGAGTAGCAGTTACAGAAGAAAAGGAACTCGGGCTTTCAAACTCTCAGCTTAAGTCATCATCATAGAACCAGAAAGTTTCTATGGCAGCCCTAAGGTTTTCAATGTTTTGTGGCCATTAAATTTCTCCTATGAAAGTTAGGGCATTGATTGGGAAGAAGTGGGAGGAGCCTGAAACTTAGAATGAGTACCTTTGTTTGGATTAAGGTGAAGCTGAGATTCTTGATTCTCGAGACACCTCTTGCAGTGTGGGGAGCTTACACTCTTTTTGTTTGAGTTGGCAAGCCTTAACTTGCTGGAAAAACCTGTAATGATTGTACCTGAAGCGGGTGCCCATAAGGGGATGACTTTGTGGCTCAGTTGGTAAAGAATGTGGGAGACCTGGTTTCGATCCCTGGGTTGGGAAGATCCCCTGGAGAAGGGAAAGGCCACCCACTCCAGTATTCTGGCCTGGAGAATTCCATGGACCATACAGTCCATGGGGTTGTCAAGAGTTGGACATGACTGAGCAACTTTCACTTCACTTTCATGCTCCTTGAGATTTGCCACTGCACTCTATCCTGTCACAAGATCCATAACTTAGGGTGAGATTGCACATTGCTTCAGGGAGACAAGTACAAAGTCTGACACGGAAGGAAATAGCTTACTCTCTAAAATAATGGCAAAATTTTGCCATTTCTGTTGGCAGAAAGCTGGTGAATATGTGAATGCATGGATTTGGGCAAGGAGGATGAAATCAAATGTTATTGCTGTGGGTGTACTTGCCGGTGATTCTGGATTTAATGAGTTAGCAGTGGTGCACCTTTGTTTTTATCCAGCAGGGTCTGCAGCCCACCATCACAGTCTTGCCTGAGGGATATGTCAATTTACCTGCTGTCTGCCAAAATTAGCAGAGATCTTGACTGTCTTCGATTCTATTAAGCATCACACTGGTCCGTTACTAATTACGCCTATTGGCCTAATGAGCAAGAAATTTGCAAGTTTTTTAGATTCCTCCTGCTATGCTATGCTGCCATCTATGGGGTCGCACAGAGTCGGACACAACTGAAGCGACTTAGCAGCAGTAGCAGTAGCAGCTATGCTATGCCAGGCTCCTCTGTCCATGGGATTCTCCACGCAAGAAGACTTGAGTGGGTTGCCATTTCCTGCTCCAGGGGATCTTCCTGACACCAGGGATCAAACCTGCATCTCTTGTCTTCTACTTTGGCAGGCAGGTTTTTTACCACTAGCGCTTCCTGGAAATAAGGGCTATTGGAACCCCATGAATACTTAGGGGCCTGTCGCCTCAGTAAAGTTTCTGGGGATCCGATGGTCTGGACCATGTCAAGGTATTTTCTCAAAGGTGAAGCACACACAAGTTACTGCCCCTAGACGGCCTACCTTTAAAAAAGGCAGAATGCTGGGGGGAACGTGCACCACACTGGAGTCATTATACAGAGCTAGTTACTGAGTAACTGGACAGATTTCCAGACTTTTTTTTTTTTTTTAACTTTATCTCTCTGGAACTTAGATTGACTTCACTCTCAAGCCCCCAGTTCCACTGAAAGTAGAAAACATAAATCTTCCTAACTCAAGCTTTCCTAGTTTCATCTGGATGCGATCTCTTGTAGAAACAGACATGAAAAGTAAGGCATGCGTAGCCTCTACTCTTGTGTTCCCAAGCTCATCTAGTTTTTCCTTTTTTTTTTTTTTTACTTTAGCTGACAATTCTGAGTGGATAGAAAGTTCAGGCTGCGGTACAAGCTGCTCTTAAGCCCTATGACCGAAATACCAATGACCAATAATACTCAAAGGGTCTAAGGGAGGGATTCCCAACCCCCAGGGCCGTGGTACTGCTCCATGGCAGGAGCAGTAGGAACCCAGCGCATGGCAGGAGGGGAGCGTCCTCTGAGTCTCCCCATCACTTGCGTTACCACCTGAAACATCCCCTCTCCCCATCCATGGCAAATCTGTCTTTCACAAAATACATCTCTGGTGGCAAAAAGGTTGGGAACCGCAGGTCTGGCGCACATTTATCTAGAGACTTCTGTAAGCACCAATAGGCAATTCAGAGCAGATACCTTTAAGATTTGGAAGCAATTTATTATCATCTCATTTTCAAACAATATTAATCTGAAGTTAAATAACTTGTCTAAAGACAGACAGGTGGGAGGTGGTAGAGCCAACACGAACCCGTGTCACTTGAATTAGCCAGCACACTCTATTGGCTTCAGTAATAAACACACAGCACTTGAATTATAGCACTCGTTGCCGTTGTTATTGCAGGCTCCCCCAGTGGCTCAGTGACAAAGAACCTGCCTGCAACGCAGGGGATGCAGAGACATGAGCTTGATTCCTGGGTCAGGAAGATCCCCTGGCGGAGGAAATGGCAGCCCAGTACAGGACTCGTGTCTGGAAAATCCCATAGACAGAGGGGCCTGGAGGCTGCAGTCCATGGGGTTATAAAAGAGTCAGACACAACTGATCGACTAAACAGCAATAACTTCAAATTACAGGACTTATCTTGATCTAATCTGTGCCTAGTCTTTCCACTAAATGGTAAATTAACTAACATGAAGTCACTATTTCTTGATATCCCCACACCACCCTGCAGAATGCTTCGCACAGAATGGATACTGCATTAAATGTCTGTAGGATTTGAAAGCTACATCCCCACCCTTGAGGTATAACACTTACCTATGATGTGCTGACTTGGCAGTCAATGAGAGTCATAGCAGGGCTTCCTGGGAGATTCCACGGTAAAAATCTGCCTGCCAATGTAAGAAGGCCAGAGATATGAGTTCGATTCCTGGGTCAGGAAGATCCTCTGAAGACGGAAACAGTACCCCCATTCCAGTATTCTTGCCTGGATAAACCCAGAGACAGAGGAGCCTGGCAGGCTACAGTCCATGGGGTCACAAACAGGTGGACATGACTAAGCGAATAAGCAGGTGCACGAGTATCATAGTAGCCTTTCCCCCGCCAAACCCAATGCCGAGGAGTCTCCTAAGTTACCTTAGAATCAGAGCACCTGTGTGCCCATGCGTGCAATCCTCTCTTGCTCAGCGCTTTCTCGGAGCATCTGCTTTATAACCCACCCAAACGGAGCATGCCTCTCCTCTGTGGGCAAAGTCATATTCCGGGTCCTTTGATCACAACAAAACAGAAATTATACAACCAAAACACAGACATCTGTAATAGGGTTTCATTCTTCTAGCCCAACCAAGTACAGTGCTAAGCAATACCCAGATATTAAATTGTTCTTGCATTTGACTGAAGGCATAATGCCTTTACTTTTGACCCTAGGCCTCAAAGCTAGTGGTTGATGCCACTTTGTGAGCATAATTGGGCAACCCCATGCAAGAGTAACAAATACTCAATTACAAAATTTCACTCTGGGCCTAAACTGTGGGCCCAGGTGACACCCAAATGTCATCCTCTTTGACATTATTCAGGACACTGAGAGTCAACCTCCTCCCTAATCTCTGTAGCAAGAAAGAAAGCACTTTTCAACAAAGGGGGTTATAGCAGGGGATTTGTGGGCATTATTACTTGTGAAAATCAGCATAGGCTTCGACATGTTTTGCTAAAAAACAGACAATGTTGATCCATTTCCTCCTCAGGAGACAGTAAAAGGACAAATTGACATCAGGGGATCTTAGACATCATGGGGTCTTCCACCACATTTGTCAACTACACCATGGGATTTTATGTCTAGTGAAATTCTTCTTAAATGAGAAATCATAAGAATGAGAGGACATGTCTCAAGACCATAAGATTGTCTCTGGACCTCTGTGTAGGTACCACTTTATGAGCTGTTCAGTACTCTGCATCACCTATCTGATTTTACCAAAATCTTTGGAAAATTCTAGAGTGAGATATGCTTGGCTCACTCATTCACCCAACACATAGTTTTGGAAATCTTAGACTGTGGGGAAAACTACTGAGTCTTCTGGAGTGAAGAGGAATGTGAATGGTAGATAAAGCAGGTGAGGTCTCTTTCCTCGAGGAATGTGGACTTTAGTAGCAGAGGCAGGAAATCAGACAAGCAATTGCACTACTGTGTGAAAAGCTATAACAAAGGAGGTCCGAGGATACAGGAGTTAATTCAGGGGAAGGGAAGGAAACCCAGAAGAGGGGACATCTAAATGGACATCTGGGGAATTCCCTGGTGGTGTAGTGGTGAGGACTCCACATTCTTATTGCCAAAGGCCCAGGTTTAATCCCCGGTCAGGGAACTAAGATCCCAGAAGCCATATGATGCAGTCAAAAATAACTAAGTAAAAAATAAAATGGTTAATTTTTTTAAATGTCTATTTAAAAAATAGACATCTGAAGGATGTTTGCAGGTCAGGAAGCAACAGTTAGAACTGGACATGGAACAACAGACTGGTTCCAAATAGGAAAAGGAGTGCGTCAAGGCTGTATATTGTCACCCTGCTTATTTAACTAATATGCAGAGTACATCATGAGAAACGCTGGGCTGGAAGAAACACAAGCTGGAATCAAGATTGCTGGGAGAAACATCAATAACCTCAGATATGCAGATAACGCCACCCTTACGGCAGAAAGTGAAGAAGAACTAAACCGCTTGATGAAAGTGAAAGAGGAGAGTCAAAAAATTGGCTTAAAGCTCAACATTCAGAAAACCAAGATCATGGCATTCAGTCCCATCACTTCACGGCAAATAGATGGGGGAACAGTGGAAACAGTGGCTGACTTTATTTTGGTGGGCTCCAAAATCACTGCAGATGGTGATTTCAGCCATGAAATTAAAAGACACTTATTCCTTGGAAGGAAAGTTATGACCAACCTAGACAGCATATTAAAAAGCAGAGACATTACTTTGTTAACAAAGGTCCATCTAGTCAAAGCTGTGGTTTTTCCAGTAGTCATGTATGGATGTGAGAGTTGGACTATAAAGAAAGCTGAGAGCGGAAGAATTGATGCTTTTGAACTGTGGTGTTGGAAAAGACTCTGGAGAGTCCCTTGGACTGCAAGGAGATCCAACCAGTCCATCCTAAAGGAGATCAGTCTTGAGTGTTCATTGGAAGGATTGATGTTGAAGCTGAAACTCCAATATTTTGGCCACCTGATGCGAAGAATTGACTCATTTGAAAAAACCCTGATGCTAGGAAAGATTGAGGGCAGGAGGAGAAGGGGACAACAGAAGATGAGATGGCTGGATGGCATCACCAACTCACTGGACATGAGTTTAGGTAGACTCTGGGAGTTGGTGATGGACAGAGAGGCCTGGCACGCTGTGGTCCATGGGGTCGCAAAGAGTTGGACACAACTGAGCGACTGAACTGATCTGAACTGAAGAATGTTAGACTTTGACGTATGATAAAGAGATGGTGGGGCTAAGAGGTGTGGGAACACTGTTTTAGGTGAAAGTAATCGAATATTTGAAGATAAGGAAGAGCAGAAGAAGGAAGAAAATAGTGGGACTGCGCCACACTGTTGGCAATGTTCAAGCGGTGAAAGATGAGGCTGAAGATGGAGACAGACAGCGGGATCCAGTGCTGCCTAAGGGTGCCCAGTGCCTGTTGGGTTCTTTTCACACAAAATATAGTGTACTATACAGCGTTTCCTGCAATTTTCTTTTGTCACGTATATCTTGGATTTTTTTTTCTACTAGCACATAGGTAGCGTATGCTTTTTTTTTCAAGTTGCATGGCATTCCATCGCACAGATGCACCAAATTTATTTAATTAGAAGGTGATAGACATCTTTCACTACCATGAATGATGCTACAGCGTATCGTTTTGCCCATGAGAACACAGCCCCTGTTGTCCACGACTGCTTTCTCAGTCAATCCCCACCTCACTCTCCACTCCACAGAGGCTGAGAAAAGGGCTCGGGTGCAGTTAGTTTATTGAAATGTAATTCCAGGAAATGGCAGAAAGGGAGTAGGGAGAGGGAAGTGAGGGAGAGGAAATGCCAATATTAAAGTGTGTCTTGGAAGTTGCCAGGACCCCCAAGACAAGTACAGAGAATCCCAGAATTATTTATGTGGAGACAAAAGGCTGGAGCATTTATCCACCGCCTCCCATGCCCCACTAGACAAAGCTTGCATTAGTTCTCCCTCGGGGCCAAGCCGAATTTCCCCTACAAGAAGCTCACTAAAGGTTACTTACTGTCAGCTGAGATGAGTCTGAGAAACCATAAAATTGTCCACAGCAAGCTGGCTGAGGTATGTGGTGGGATTATGAAAACATCAGTTATATTTGCCTTGTGAAATTCAGAAAAAAAGGCACTCTATCTAAGCAGAGCCAATTCTGCATTCTCCTTGCTCGGTGAGTCGATAGCATCTCTGTGTTAATTTGAAAAAGACTTCTTTCTCTAGGCTTTTCTCATCCCTGCTCCAGGGCCAGTGTGCACAACTAGAAAAGAAAATAGACTGAATTTCAGCCCCTTGGCCAAAGGCATTCAAGCAGTGAACAACTTGTAGGACCATATCGCATGCCCCAGGATGTCTGTATCAGGAGAGTCATTTTCTTAAAGTGGCCCAGAGGTATCCAGTGGTTCTTTCCCCAGTTCCGTGGATTCCTTACGTGTTTGCAGATCTCTGGGCACTCTTCTCTGTGTGTGGTCCTCTCTGGAGCTCTATTCATAAATGCCATCCGCCCTGGCCTCAGTTCAGTTCAGTCGCTCACTCATGTCTGACTCTTTGCAAGCCCATGGACTGCAGCACGACAGGCTTCCCTCTCCATCACCAACTCCTGGAGCCAGCTCATGTCCATCAAGTCAGTGATGTCATCCAACTATCTCACCCTCTGTCATTCCCTTCTCCCACCTTCAGTCTTTCCCAGCATCAGGGTCTTTTCCAGTGAATCAGTTCTTCGCATCAGGTGGCCAAAGTATTGGAGTTTCAGCTTCAGCATCAGTCCCTCCAATGAATATTCTGGACTAATTTCCTTTAGGATGGACTGGTTGGATCTCCTTGCAGTCCAAGGGACTCTCCAGAGTCTTCTCCAACACCACAGTTCAAAAGCATCAGTTCTTCAGTGCTCAGCTTTCTTTATAGTCCAACTCTCACATCCATACATGACTACTAGAAAAACCATAGCTTTGACTAGACGGACCTTTGTTGGCACAGTAATGTCTCTGCTTTTGAATATGCTGTCTATGTTGGTCATAGCTTTTCTTCCAAAGAGCAAGCATCATTTAATTTCACTGTGATTTTGGAGCCCAAGAAAAGAAAGTCTGTCACTGTTTTCATTGTTCCCCATTCTATTTGCCATGAAATGATGGGACCAGATGCCATGATCTTCGTTTTCTGAATGTTGAGCTTTAAGCCAACTTTTTCGCTCTCCTCTTTCACTTTCATCAAGAGCCTCTTTAGTTCCTCTTCACTTTCTGCCATAAGGGTGGTGTCATCTATGTAGCTGAGGTTATTGATATTTCAGTCAGCAGTCTTGATTCCAGCTTGTGCTTTATCCAGCCTGGCATTTCGCATGATGTACTCCGCATATAAGTTAAAAAGCAGAGTGACAATATACAGACATGACGTATTCCTTTCCCAAACTGGAATCAGTCTGTTGTTCCATGTCCAATTCTAACTGTTGCTTCTTGACCTACATACAGATGTCTCAGGAGGCAGGTCAAGTTGTCTGGTATTCCCATCTCTTGAAGAATTTTCCACAGTTTTTATGATCCACAGAGTCAAAGGCTTTGGCGTAGTCAATGAAGCAGAAGTAGATGTTATTCTGGAACTCTCTTGCTTTTTCCATGATCCAACAGATATTGGCAATTTGATCTCTGGTT